>ML213530.1:9132-123177 GCA_004369045.1 Heliocybe sulcata | reverse complement strand
TGCCTTCAAAGACAGCGATAAAATATGGGAAAAATCACAATAAATCAGGAAATATTCCTGGAAGCAGAGTCAGTGCTATATGATCTATTATTAGCATTTGGGAATGTATGGAGCCCTGTATAAGGCCTCTTTGTTGTTGAACTGAGTTTAAATACCTAAAAATACACCAAAAAACTCAGAATAAGCAGCCAGTACTCAATCACCTGGGAATCATGCTTATGTGTGCATATAAGCAGCCCTGTATGGCATCCAACAAAATCACTTGAGTAACAAAATGCCCCAACAATTGCCTGAAAGGATGGGGTAAATCATAATAAATCAAAGAATATTCCCGGAGACAGGGGCAGTACTATATCAGCTGTTATTAGCACCTGTAAATGCATGGAGCCCTGTATAAGAGCTCTGGGTTGTTGAACTCAACTCAATAAATAACTACAAATACGCCGAAAAATCGTGATAATCAGCCAATACTCAGCCACCTGAGAATCATGCTTATGTAAGCATCTGCATGTCTTCTAGCAGTCTCAATTGAGTGGAAAATGGCCCAAAAATTAGAAGATTCAAGAGCATCTAGGTCTCTGCCTACATAAGAACATGAACAATGTGGGATACTCCCTGCTAGAACAAATGACCTGAAACAATTGATGAAAAATGCACAAAAATTCAGGATAGCCAAGAACACTCAGGTAAGCAGGTATTGCTGCTTATTTAAGAACAGATACCACTACAAATAAAGTAGTGAATTTTTAAAGTTAATATTGCTGCTCATTGTGGCCGGCACCATCTCGTAGCCCTAATATAGAAGGAGCAACAATATACTTTGGTGAGTTCCACTTCACATGTAGGTTTATTACTAAAAGCAGAAATGATTGTGCACAAACTGGGGACAGTGTATCCTTGAAGGTCATCTAGATAATATGTGGTGGAATATGTGGAATAGCAATTTTTTATTTTGGATCTTGTTGTCAAGCTTGCATAAACAGGCCTGTACACCCACATGTGTCTGTCCTTGCTTATTAACTTATCTCTTTACCTTAGTATTGTAAGCCTGGTGGCTTACTAGGTTCCCATAACTAACATATATACCAGTGAGTGGCTGAGATACCAGTTCTCAGTTATACTGCCTTTTGGTGTAATGGTTAAAGCGTCACTGGTCTTGACCCTCTTACAAGTATCTAGGTATGGCTTGTTGTACTTCGGTTCTTCTTGTAGATAGCATCCTTGTCACGATATGTAGATATTGTAGTAACTGCATGTGAGATATGCAATTAATATTTTGCCTTTCCTACTCATATTTGAGTGACATGTGCCAAACTTACTTCAGAATATTTCAAACTCAGGACTCGTATCATGCCATGCACAGCAGTGGCCCACTTCCACAAGTATTATACCGGTGCAGGTCACTGAGCTCAAGGACGTGCATCTTTACTTGTGGAAGTGGGCCACTGCTATGCATGGCATGGTACGAGTCCTGAGTTTGGAACTTTCTGAGGTAAGTACTTAGGTGCATTCCACTTAAATATGGATGCACAGCAGTAAAGGCAGTGCATTCATGGAGACACAATAATGTACCTTAAGTATCTACTAAATATTATCTATACACATTGACAGAGGCACTATCTACAAGAAGATCAAAAGCACAACACCACATACTACCTAGATACTAAGGGGAAAAGAGAAGTTAGTTGATAAGTAGAAACAGATGTAGAAGAACATAGGCATGTGGAGGCACATGCTTGTTTATGCAAGTTTGAGGATAAGGTCCAAAATATGAACTTGGAATTGCACCCCCCAGTCCCTTACTGGGACTGCATATACATTGCTAGTTTATTCACACTACTGAAAGTCATATGGCATTGCCCATGTGGTTATATAAGCAGAAATCTAGGTATGTCCAACAGCTCTTGATTTTTTTGTGCATTTTGCCACTTAATTTATGCTGCTGGAAGCTATCTTTTGTGCTTGCATAAGTGTGGATTTCAGGTGGCTGGGTGCTGCTGATTATCCCAAATTTTTGTGTATTTTTGAATTGATTTCAATGGTAAAATGCCTTCATACATGACTTGATTCATAGCAGCATGTTATTAATAGCACTTATAGCACTGCCTCCACTCTCTAGAATATTTGCTGATTTTTTGTGATTTTGTCCCATATTTTATTGCTGTATTTGAAGGCAGCACAAGTTTACATCATGCTGATTACGTCAGAGCAGGGCTATGACGCACTTGCATGTTCAAAAGTTTCAATTCTCGAGCTGCATGTCCGTCATAGTTGCCTTAACCAGAATCTATCATAGTCCGACTACAAAATTTTGTAGTCAGTAGTAAGTAGCGCTCCATTACAAGCCACCAGCCAATGAGAAGCCAGGATTCCCAACCGGCGCGGAAATCCTGTGGTTGAAACTCCGACATTCTTCTCTCACGATAAGCAACAGGTAAGAACATGATTTGTAGTCTCCAGTTTGTTGTGACGCTCACTGCAGGCTCAGAATCAACCGTAAAATCACGAAAATATTTGGAGAGGTGAAGAATGTAATGTACATAATATATTTGGAAGATGGGATTGCTATGGCAACCAGAGGGTGAGCACTGTGCACATTACTGAAATGTGGCACTACAAATTCAGAATTGTAGTCTCGACTACAAGCGGGGTTTCAATATTTTGTAGTCTTGATCACATTTTTAATTCCCACCACTTCTCGGCATTATTCTTCTCACGGTCATCATCATTCGGCTCCATGTCGCTAAAGACTCTTCCTTCGTACCTCAGGACTCGTAACAGGTATACCAAAAGAGCACAGACGGGTAATCTGGGGGCGCGAGACAGGCACTGGCATTCAATCTCATGTAATCCTCAACTGATGCCGCGATTGATATCGTCTTAATAGCTTCGCATGAAGGGGGCGGCGCAGGGAATGCGATCACGTGATCGGGTTCGTAACGCAGCTAGCCTTTCTGGCACGATGCATAATTTTCTTTAGGGCGAGACATGCCCGGTGCTGAGGCTTCCCGCATATGTCCGTCGATTTTTCATAACGACTGCCAGCGCATGCAGTCCATTGTCGGACTTCCACCTGGATCTGCGTCTTATGTCCGCTTTTCGTAAAGTCCTCTTCATAAGTCATACCAAACGCAAGTAGAGTGGACCACACGAGTCGAACCGATTCAGCATCCCCTCCATCCGTCTGGAAGAAGACGGAGTCTCATAGTAGGCTGGACCGCACTCAGCCTCATGCTCCGTCGCTCATGTGGCCTCGTAGACGTCTGCGAGTTGGCTGTAGAAGTGAAGCCATTGCATCTCTACGTAGCTAAGTGAATGGTGATATATGCTCTGGCACGGTATCTGAACGTTTGAGCGGTCGTTCCAAACCCTCGCCGTCAGGTTCTCGTTCACGAGAACGCCGACACGCTCGCCTGGAAGCAGTCCTCCCCCACCTCTTCCCTTCCCACCTCAGACGCTCATTGGCAGGCACGTTCTCGCGATCACGGCAGGTTCATGTCAGGTTCGACCAAGGTTCGAACCACTCTTGCAGCCACGTACATATTCTTGACAAAATATATATACAAAATATATATACACTAAGGATGCATATTCTGCTACAAGTCCCCCCAGCTCTGCCGGTGAGCCTCCTGAGCTGAAGCCTGCAGCTGCTGCCTCCTCTCCTCTCTGAAGTGGGATTTGAGACACTGGATGGCCCCGAACATCTGCGGGGTCAATTTACCTCAACGTTTATCGTCCGTAATGACCAGCATTTGAGAAGTCCCTCTCGCAGGGGACAGACGAAGCCTGGATGGCCGCGCGCGATGCAAGCGTGCACTGGGCAAGGAACATGGCGCAGAAGGGACTGAGGTGTATTGGTGTCAACAAAACGAAAGCCACGCGACGAACTACACTACATTACGGATAGCCGTGGCCAATTACATGGAAGGCGAATAGAGTATGTATCAGATTTGCTCTCAGAGCTGCATAGTACTGGATAGAATGCCGTAGGCGCTATAGTCCTTTAGATAGGTTAGATGAGATCCGCCAGATTTGCAATGAAACTGTAAAGCGGTCATTGTCGTGGAAATCGGGATAACAGAACCGCATCATGAAGTTGATAGGGCGGGCTAACCCAGGGTCGCCTCGACGCCGTTTGTCAGAATACTGGGTATCCTCTTTAACGTCCTCGTGGGGGTCCGCCCGTAGTCGGTTGTCGAAGTGGAGCCATGGCGTTTCTGCACCGCACATATGCGATTAACGTGATGAAGTGAGACATCTGAATGTGTACTCACTGTTTAGGATAGTGACTAGAAAGATTACGACCGGAGTGTACGGAGGAAGACCGGCACATATTGGGCAGGAAGGGAACATCGTCATAAAACGATCCGTAAGTGAAGTGACGGCCGTCATTATTGTCAGCTGTGATGACCCAAGGTTGCATCCTGGGTTTCCAGGAAGCGAATGAATACAATATATGCGTCGGACCCATCACATCTCCCAATGAGAACGTTCGAGCGTAAAGCGTGGTGGTGGCATAGTCGTATTCGCTGCTTATCGGGGCAGTAGCGAGCGCATACTCCACCCGCGGGTAAACGTAGCCATCGGTATGGGCAGGTTGAATGGACTGTACAGAGTTGCTGGCGGTGAGCAGACAGAAACGATGAATAGCGTGAGAGATTAAAGTGGCTTTTTCGTGATCTGATAGCACTCACAGTTCAGTATCTGATGCTTCATGGACTGCGACGTCGGGGATCTGCGGTGACACTGTAGAACTTTAGAGTAGGGACACGCGAGGCCTCAGATATTAGTAAGGCTTTTTCTAGCTAGTAGCAAAATACGCACAGATTTTGCGATGTACCACCATTACTGCATAATTTACTACAGCACCACATGTCCCACATCTTTCGAACAGCTTGCGCCGCCTTTCTGACGTGATAACGTTGACGAGGGCATATGCTGAGATGCAGTACGAGCGATTGAGTTCTTGCTGGATGCCGACCAATATTCTCCTCCGTCCCTTTAGTCTGTATGCCCCATACTGTCGCATATTTAACAATACTGAGACTAAGGAATAGGCAGAAAATTGATACTCACGTGAGAGTTCAATCTCTTCGACGGTACGACGGACATCTTCCTTTCCATGTATGCACCACTTGGAGAGGTCCTCCCATAGCATACGGAAGGCTTCCCAATGGAAGCATGGCTTGCACTAGAGTCTTAGCTTTTCTTTGTACAAGTCGGGATAAATGTCTCGGGATCGTACCTTCAGACAGGGATGAGCACAGAAGTACTGGCGCCAGTGGCTACGAACCATTTGTAGAGACAAATGCCCGCAGAAGCAGTTTTGAGGTGTTCAGGTTGAAGGCGAGACTCTGCAAACAGCATCCCGGCTTCAAGTGTTTTTGTAGGCTGGCTAGACTGGCTCCGGTTTGTGGTTGACTACACGCTAGTACTGGTTGACCGCTCATGTCTACCACGGAGGATTAATATTAGGTCGCCACGAGGTGTGACAGCATCGTTTATCCCATGCGCGTTGATGAGCACTGGAGTAGCGACCGGCGTCGCTGCACGCAAGGCACCGAGGCGTGCAGCAGCCAGCCTATTTCAAAATTGCGGGGCCGCGCGGTACCTTCTTGGATTTGATGGCTTCCTGCAAGCAGCCACATTTGATGAAATCACGATACATGTATTATAATCAAATGAAATCTTATCAGCACATATCATATATGTAGGCTGTTTCTCTGATGTATGACTTTGGTAACTAATGTCGATAACGATCCGTTAATATTGGCGTCGCTGACTAGTCTATCGGCCAATATGGACCGAATTTTCACTGCAGCGTTTATGCATGAACGTTGTACCCAGTCCGTCCTGATAGAAGAGACATGGAGGTCATTGGGAAGCCTGCAAACAGCATCGATTAAGCTTATGGATGTCGGCCAGAGTTACTCACCGTTTTGCCATCCCCAGGAAGTGCTATACTCCGCTGCCTGGTGGAGCGCCGGAGAGCTGAGGTACATAGATGACACCGTAGTTATTGCCAAGGATATGCTCCACGCCACGGTCATTCTGCTGGATGCCGCCGTAATAGAACGTGGACGTCTGCGCCAAGGGATATCCATACGAAGGAGTCGCGAAATCTTTGTTGAAATATGTACTGCATGCAGTGAAAAGTATCAGACGTTAGAACGGACAAAGTCATAATTGCATTAGAGTCCTACGAGTGCGAACTGGAAACAATTACCGCTAGCACCGCAGTGCTCTCTTGAATCGTGTGAGACGGGCTTGTTACAAGGCAATATTCCAGAACGGTGTTTAGCCAGGACCCAGAAACACCAACAGTCAGGCTCAATCGGAAGACTGGGATAAAGCAGGTGGTGGTGGGGAGACCTCCTGGCTGGTCCAAGTGCCATGGCGCAGGAGCTGCTCACTGTCAATGCACTCGTTCCAATCGCGAACGGGGTCTTGAGGCATGACACCGTAGCTAGTCCTGGAAATATGTGGGTGGCAGGTGACGCCCTGCTGGGCCACGCCGAAGCCCAGAGGAGGCGTCGGGGAGCCAGACTCCAAGTCTTGGGCCGAAGAGAATCTGCGTGCAGTGAAGGGGAGCGACTGTTCAGGATAAGCGGTATGGAATCTCTTCCAGGACTCACGGGTAAGAATCTAAGGAGGTCAACACAGGAACTGCAGTGCCACAATGGGACCCTTCAGCCTCGGCCGCAAGTTACTGGATCTATGATTGGCCGCTTTAACCACAAGTCTATAGCAATGCCGCAGATACTAACGCGGCATAGTGGGGAGCATGCATTGGGGGAGTCGGTTTATCAATTTCCGGAGTGCCGGCAGACGAGTGCCTGCGATTGACACTGTGTCGTCTATTGTACTCGTCTTGTTCTTTTTTTCGCCTCTATTTGTACCGACCTAGGCTGGCCCTTACATCTGGCAAGGGGCGGGCGAAGCAACTCTGTCCTGACTGCATGGTACCCATTTGATTTCTAAACTTCCAACGAATGTCAGAGCATAAAAAGTGGTCGAGAGATCATATCTTACCAGAAGGCTCAATCTCTTCCACTTCTGGACTTCGTTCTTGGCCAGCTCATCCCGCACTCGCCGGTCAAAGCATATTTTGCAGTAAACTTTAGGTTTGTCAAATCGGTCGTCGACATAAGCGTCTGCGTGTCTGACAAATAACTTGGGATGATCATAAAAGTGTTCTCTAGTCCAGTGACGAGTTTCGGGTCGAGTAGCAAGAGGCCTATGGGAGCTACTCATTTCGCCAGTTTCCGAGATGGACAAGGGCTATTGGAATATAGCGATAAGCTTCTGGTACTTATATGATTAGGATAACACACCTAGCACGAGGATATCCCTCTGGCCAACGTCGTCTTTTTATGAGACTTCGATTGCGGCTGCCTACACCGTATCCGCAGTAATTTGTTTCCGGGTGGCACATCGTCGACGCCTGCATGCAATAACGTGATAATGGCTGACCGCACTTGGGACACAGTCCACTGGCTTTGAATAAGGAGCCCTCGAATTTCAAGTGCCACTGTTCAGGGGGAATTATTCGGGCGTCTATGTGTAGGGTCAGCAACGAGGCCGAGTACAAAGCCATTGAGCGGCAAACTCAGGCACAGGACTGTTGACCTACGACTTACAAGAGTGCATATCATCATGAGTGCGCAGCAGATTGTTCCAGCAGGAGATACGGATATTCTTCCAGTCTTTTCATCGCGATCCTGACGCGTTCGCTAAACATCTGAAGGGTGGGCTGTCCTTATTGCTTTCACCAATGGCATGGATTCTATAATCGCGTCAGGTTCACCACAGGGACCATAATGCAAGTTACCTACGGTTACCAGGTCACTAGGGAGGACGGTCCCGTATAGAGATTGTCGAGACCAACAACCTCCTGAGCGCCGAGGCCACGAAACCGGGCAGGTTCCTCGTTGACTCGTTCCCGGTCCGTAAGTAGTTCCTCACAAACCATTAGTCCTCGTCTGGGTCTGACAAAACGTACTCTAGTCCGTTTCATACCCTCTTGGCTCCCAGGGGCCCACTTCCAGCGTGAGCTGGAGCGGTATCGGCAGCTCCTAAATAGGGAGAATGAGGTGCCCTGGCGATGGGTGAAAGAGCAGATGGTTAGTGCGAAAGATTCTCACTTCAGTCCGAGCTCAATGACGCATTCTAGGACGAAGGAACGCACGAAGAATCATACATGTCACGGCTGTTGTGCAGCTGTCCAGAGTTGACTGCGGAAGATGAGGACTGCATAAGATGGACGTCAGCAGGTCTGTACACAGGCGGTGCCGATACAGTTAGTGCAGGCGATGCATTCTGCACTCAGAGGGGCTAATACGAGAACCGCAGACAGTCTCATCGATGCAGACCTTCTTCATGGCAATGGCCTTATACCCAGATATCCAAACTAGGGCGCATGAGGAGGTGATTTCCGTGATTGGCCGGGGTCCTGGGGAAGACTGCATAAGCCGGCTGCCCAGTCCTAGAGATCGAGCTCGGTTGCCCTACGTCGAAGCCTTGATCAAGGAGGTCCTGCGATGGGGTAATACGGCTCCTGTAGGTGCGTGAAATATCGGCAGCCATAGGAACTCGGTTAGTCATGCCCAAATCGTCAGGACTTCCGCATTCCTTGGTGCAAGACAACGAGTATATGGGTTACTACATCCCTAAGGGCACTACAGTCATAGCGAATATCTGGTTAGCATAATCCCTTCGTGTTCATCTGTTCGTGAAATGTTCACCTTCTCTATCGTAAATTCAGGGCGCTTCTGCAGGACCCTGAAACTTACCCGAACCCGGAAGTCTTCGATCCTACAAGATTCCTGCCATCCGACCAGCAAGCAATCCAATCAGATGCAAGGGACTTTGCCTTCGGTTTCGGACGGAGGTCATGCCCAGGTACTGAGCAAGACTCCTTCATGGCCTATGCTAGCCGATGACTTACACTTCATTCCGCAGGGCAGCAATTCGCAGAATACTCCTTGTTCCTTCAGATTGCAACGATCCTAGGAACCTACCGCATCTCTACTTACGTTGATAAGGAAGGCCGAGAGGTCCTTCCTGAACGCGAGTTTGTGAACGGAATCGTGGCGTACGTGCATGGTCCTTCATATGGATGCAATTCGCCGCATGCTAACTCTATTGCAGCCATCCTGTTCCGTTCCAGTGTAGGATAACATCGAGATCAGAGTCGGCGCTGGTAGTCCTGTACACAGATTCATAGTCGGATACGAAGGAAGCCGTGGCCTGTCCTGCTGGCGCAAGCGCCAAAGGGTATCCACGCTTGAACCACATCATACCAGTCGTACGCTGTATCTTACACGTCCGTAATGATACAAACTGGATAGTCGAGCATGTATGAACTCATTAAGCAGGTAGATCATACATTGGTACTCACCTCGGGCATTCCAATTTCATCTTCTACTAGGTCTAAAACTCATCCCTCTTTCTTCTTGTTGAAGGAGCCGCTACCACTTGGACGTCCGTCACGCCCGGGCCAGCTTGAAGCCTCTGGACTATCTCGCTCCCCCAGGTGTCCCATTGCTCCTTTGGCACACCAACAAGATGCACATCCTTGAGCTCACCGACGTTCCCGAGGTTATCCAATGCCACCGCAGCTTCCGCGTTGACGTTCAGATAACTGGGCAGCGAGGAAGGGGAGATGGAGGATGCCAGAGTCACGGTAAGATATGTCGTGGTGCCATGGTTCAGATTCTGGGGCTCAGGCATCGTCGCAGTATTGCACAGAGAGGTAGACGCGCTCAGAAGTGCTATGTCGGTGTTTGTAGCGCGGAACCTATATCGGTCAACGGACATTACCCCGACAGGTATCTGTTTTTGGCATCCTATGCCATGCTCCAGTTCATTGGGCGCGACTAGTACTGCCTCTCGCTGTAACAGCAGTCATTCGGAGATGCCTTCGACATGCAAGCAGAGGATGTGGTACAAGGGCAGACGCTGGCCGAGGGCGAGGAACAAACTTCGCGTCGTTGCCAAGAGCTGCACTAGTCTCCCGCCGAACATTGGGGCATTTGGATACCTTGCGGACATAAGCCAAAACAACTCTCCACTCGTCTGTCATGTCGCTGGATCCTCTGGACAATCTGTCGGAGATTGCTGAGCGTTCGAGGGCACACACGCCGTTATCAAACCAAGTCGGAGGCCACCCTGGCGTGCTCACAGTGGCCGATGACAGCCTCATCATCAAGCCGACGCTACCGGGCGAGCTTCACTTCTACCAGAATGTCCTCCCTACAACGGAATTTGACAAGCTACGAGACTGGATACCCAAGTTTGTTGGGACGTTGACCCGCTCTAGCGAGACCAATGAAGCCGGAGACTTGGTTGTCAAGCCTGAGGCTCCGTCGGACGAGAAAGAGGTATGTGCCATAGACAGGTCATGCTGGTTCAGTCTGACTGTATTATGATGTGCAGTGGATTGTACTAGAGAACGTCTCAGGAAATTTCGCCAAGCCCAGCATTGTGGACCTCAAGCTCGGCACCATCCTGTATGACGATTCGGCTTCGCCGGATAAGAAGGAGCGTATGATTAAGACAGCAGCAGCGACGACGTCTCTTACAACTGGCGTTAGAGTGACTGGATTCCAGGTAAATTCCACGAGCTCTCACGGGATGCGCCCCATCAACTCTTTGACGCACCGGCAGGTATTTGACAGCGTCAGCTTTGGGATGATAAAGACAGAGAAAACCTACGGGAAGTCCATTAAACCGGAAGACCTCCCTGACGCTTTCCGACTAATATTCCCTGTCATGTCCTCCCCTTGCGCTATGGAGCCATCACCAGACGCCACCCCGGATCCTGGTCTCCCCGCGCCGACACTTCTCCGCATTCTCCTGTCTCTCAAGACAGATGTCACGCAAATTCGTGCAGCCGTCGCGTCCGTTGAGATGCGTATGGTTGGAGGAAGCTTGCTGATCGTCTATGAGGGACACCCACAAATCGCGGAAACGATCTGGGAAGTCACTGGGGGCGAGCCGGGTGAAGGAGAACGTGAGCGGGAGGAGCGGATTGCGGTAGAGGAGGGGGAAGAATTAGACGATGACCTCTCTGAGGAGGAGGAGGAATCTGAGGGTTCCGAGGAAGGAGAGGGCGATGCATCTTTTGATACGAGCAGGACGACGACGACGGACGGCAGTGTTTCTGTCTCCGTCTCTCAGTCAGCCGTGGCGAGTCATTCGAGTTCGAACCTGTCATCGTCGCTGTCCTCGCTCTCGTCGGACACACCCTCGGCTCCGTATGTGGCGCGCCTGATTGATTTCGCCCACACGAAGCTGACACCTGGCATGGGACCTGACGAGGGTGTATTGACTGGCTTGGATACTGTCCTCAAGTTGCTCGAGGGTAGGATTGAAGAGGTTATGAAATTGGTTCCAGATAATTCGGAGAGTACTTAAAGGAATCTTGTATGTGCTATTCTTATCCTAATGTAGAAGTCAGACTATCTGTATCCCCTTAGATTACTAGCAGCGATTACGCATGCTTTTAAGAGGTCTTCTTACTTCTCGTGCTGGCTGCATCGTTAGCCCCTGGCTGACAACTCAGGTGCGCGCATAAACTCATGTTCAGACGTTAAGACCTCCCGTCTTACATTGATTTTCAAGCTTAGCGGCACAACGACTCCACCACTATGATTGCCATCTCTTGATAGTAGTGTCGTCTGTCTCCCTTTCCGGTGCCGGCGTTTGCCAGGACTGTCTTGCATGCTCTAGCACTGCCACGTCGTCTAGAGACTCACCCAAATGCCCAGGAGAATACTAGCCAGGAGGGAAGCGTCAAAGCTGTGAATGCTTGGTGCTTTGTGAGGTTACGGTGACATAACAGTACTGACCGCTCGTTCATCCAGCGGTTGTTCGACAAAAATCGACAGCAAATGCTCGTTCGATCCAGCTGTCTCAAGTGCCTGGTACGCATTTCATTACCTTCTAGATTTTATCGGCCCTTAATTTCCTCCATAAGGTCGTCAAAGATAAAGTCCATCATCGTCGAGCTACCGCTCAACTTCAGGGCAACATGGACCGACTTCTTTCCGCACGGACCTTCTCTTCTCCTCACAGCACCCTTAGGCGAAAATCTTCAGCTTCCAGCCGCCGCTGACCAGTGCAGTATTGGTCTATAATCATTCCTCAACCGTTGTTCCTGTCCACTTAGGAGATGCTGTGCTACGCTCACGACACACTCTCTGGAGAAAGCCATACCCATGCAAGCGCGACATCTATTCTCGATGCCCTGGTCAACAGCTTTCCTAACGCCGTCGACAGCCGTTCGCAGCTGCAGCCTATCACTGGAGCGCATACACCTGTATCACATCAATGTTCTTCTTGCTCTCTCAGTGTTCAGCCGTCACCCACCTGGCTTACCACCGAGTCTCCTGCTTCCGGAGAAGCTTCCGAGCGCGCTGCTTCAGCTGCTATTGAGGAATTCCCTTTGCCTGTGAAGATGGCGGTCGCCACCAGCGCATCTACCGTCGGGGCTCGCCGTTGGAGTGGCTTTCCTTCCGGATATCCGACGGCATTCGAAGTTACAAGGAGAACCATGAAACCTGTGGACGCTGGAGCTTCTCTGAAGCTGCCGACTTGACTCCATGCTTAGGGAATAGGTCAACTTTCGGGAGGCACTGGCGGGTTCATGCGAGCGGATGCGGGCCCTTCTGTTTGGAGCTGCTCTGCGGTAGTCACGTATGCGAAGCTGTAGTTGAATGCTGGACGACAGATGCTTGTTTGAGTCTGTCTGGCTGCCTAGATGAATCAAGAGAGACTTCAGAAGAGAAGGCGGAGACAGCGTGCTGAGCAACATCCCTATGCCACGGGTTTGAGTTTCAAGCCAAGCTCCAAGCTTCTGCGCTCAGCTGTCGAGACCACCCGCGCCGGTGAATGTTAATTTATGCTTGATATACATAACAATATCATGGCAATACAATAAACATACAGTAAGCATTCAATGCTATGATAAGACGATTGCTATAGAATGCACATGCTATTGCGGGTCTTCAGGAGGTTCATTACTGTCCACTCCTTCTACCCAAGATTGCATGCGAGACTCCCACTCTTGCTTCTCAGCCTCGATTGCACGACGTACCTCAGGCTTGCTACGCAGCGAAAGCTCGCAGACAAGGTCCATTACGGAATCAAAATTACGGAATCTACGGGCTTTTAGCACAGCACCGGACTCCATCATGTACCACTGTGCATCGTCCTGCTTCTCGCCACTCGAGCCACTGGCAATAGCTTTGCCGTGACCAACCCCGCTCTGGGGAGGTCCGACCATCCTGGGAGTTGGAGGTGGACTATGGACGAAGTTTGGACTGTTGGCTAGAAGTTCAGTGTTCCTCCCCCATAGGCGAAGGACAGTGCATCCGTAGATGTAGTGGAGGAGAAGCGGTGAAGGTTGTGGTTCTCTAGGGTCCCCAGGAAAAGCCGCCAGGATGCAATTCGGGAGTATTGTGGCCGTTTCGACATCCGCATCCTGGCCATTGAAATCCAACCACTGGAAGATGTAATGTTTGACGCCAACTCCATGGGTGTAACGAACCTTCTTCCAATTTGGATGAAGTTCCTGTCGTACATCGTCCTCTGACAGCATGCAATTGGGTACCTGAAGAGTGGTTAGGCGACAGGCTGGAAAATGATTGTCTCTAACTCACTTGGAGTACAGCAGCCCGGCGGCTACCTATAAGATGATGCACAATTGGGGATGCCATGAAACCGTTGACACTATGGTTGAGATGAACATCCTCTAACGGCACATCCTCCATCCTTGAGTACGATCGATGCATGAGGATTTCTTGTAGCCACTGAGAGAAGAGCCCCATCATCAGAAGGTACGCCGATGGGACCAAAATCTTTACCTTTTCGCCCCTCGCGAACGGGATGATGTGGACAGCTCGTGTTCCGGCAGTGGGTGACACGGCTGTGAAGATACAGCAGCCGCGATCCCTTTCTGACAAGGTCTCCCTGAAGTTATCCCGCTGGGATGTCTGTGTTCGCGACTCGGTCCGCTTATTTGCTACCTTGAAGTTCACAGGCTTTGCGTTGGCCACTAATTGTAGATCTCAGCAAACGGTGCTTCAGAAGGCGGGAGTGGCTTACAGTTGTCCACATCGTATATGTACGTCGCACCCGGGATGAGTTGTGCGCTGTCCTCGACGACGAGTCCCTCTGAGACTGAGTGAAGTTCTCCCGGGATATCGAGAATTGACCAGCCCAGATATTTCAGGTACTTCATTGGACGAACGCAGAGACGGGTAACGATATCTATCGGAATATCCAGCGAGACAGCATTAGCCTCGCGTCCTAGACGCAGGGAAACGAGTTCGGGATTGACATTCATGCAGCACGAACAACTGGCAAGGTGTCAGAACTGCAATGGGAGAATATATACGCTAGTCTGTTTGTATGTATTTTAGCCTTTCCGCAAGTGGCCTTTCAGCAAGTGGCCCAGAGTGTGAGGCGGGTATCACGTGATGACCGGGGCAGCCGCATGCCCATGGACAAGGTACTCAAATACTACAAGGCACTAAAATACTCAAACAAGCACGACAACAAGGGTATCTTGATCCAAGACAATATCTTCTCCGTTTCTCGCGATCTATCTATCATGCCCACCCGCCCACTCCTCATCCGGCGGATTTCTCTCCACCTCGACAGTCCCCCGCGTGTCCATACTCGACCCCACATCGCTTGCCTCCACTCCTGCCGCCTTGAACTCCCGCAGTAGCACTCCACTCAGGCCCAGCGTATCCTTGGGCAGCCATATCCACGGCTGAGCGACGTACGTAGACGGGTGGTCAAAGGCATGTTCGTCGAGATACTCCTCCTCTTCCTCGTCCATAGGCTGAGGAGGGGCGATATCTGGAAGCTCGGGGTTAGGCGTGGCACTTACGCTGCTTGAGGACGCAGTTACTGCGGTGGAGTGCAGCGAGTCGCCGGAGCCGGAGCGTCGTTTTGTAGCGTCGGCCTTGTCGTCACTAGATTTGCCGGGCTTGAGCCTCTCCTGGTCATCGGCGTCGGGCTTGAGTTCAGGTCTCGCTCGCCGTCCTAGCACGGGGCGCACAAACTTGGTACGGCGACGTAAGATGCCCCTGAGCCCTGTTTACTAGCTTAAACCCAACATAAACAATAAAGAACATGATTATACATACGATCCCTGTCAAACAGGTCGAACTCCTCTTCCGGCAAAATATACTGGGTGGTCGTCAGCTGCTTCTTGTACCGTTCCGTCATTTGCTTTGTCGCTAATGACATTGGCAGGTACTCCGATATTGCTGCGCAACAAGTTCAGTATCCCCATCGTAGCAGTGAACCGCCCGCGTATAAATGCTTACGGTAGAAACTTCTATGCATCAAAATCTGGAATAGCACTGTCACTATCAAGAGGACGATCATGAGGATCCCCCCAGCAAGAGACGTCTTGGGAGCAGATGGTGCATTTAGGAAGAATAGACATGCCAGGCCTATCTGCTCGATGTACAACCCGACGACTAGTGGCAGCTTCAGCATAAATTTGCAAAGACAAATGGATGCACATACAGATATTGGACAACGCCAGGTAGAACTGCGAGCGGACGTCTCTAGTGAGCAAACTGGACATAGAACTGTTCGGACAAGCACCACTCACGTATTGTCCACCTACAATAGATAATTGACTGTCAGTGGACCTCCGCCCTCCGCACCAGAAACTGCCCACCTGTCTCAGATTCGGTAGGCTGGTCAAACACCTGCGTGAGCACTGCAACCGTCAGTCAGCCAGAGCGTGATAAACCCAGCGCTAAAAAACCTACAAAATTTCCATGCAATGAACAAGAGGAAGAAGGCAACGGTCGCTAGGCCGTTAATGATCGGCGACAGTACCGAATAGACCAAGCCGATAGTAGCCAGCAGCGAAATACGAGGAAGGACTGTGCCAAAGTTCGCCTGTAGCCAATCACTATCAGCGGTAAACATACTGCGGCTGCAGATAGTACTTACGGATGGCATCAAGAACGTTACCTGCACATCCAAATCAAATTAGACGAGCCAAAGAAAATATGACGACACTTACCCCATACGCCTGTCTCGGTGTCCGACCCAAGAACCATTTTCTTATGAAATGCAGAATGAGCGAGCCGAGCTGGATGAGAGCGCTTGCAGCGCCCGTCAAGCCCTGCGTAACTTGTACCCAGTAATGCCAGTCAGCATCGGAGGTGCACCTTGCGCGGGAAAGCGAATGTGCACACCTATAAAGGTAAGGAAGAATATAGAGGCGTCGGGCAGCCGGCGTGAGAGGTTCTCGACAGCAGTTGTGGGGTTCGTTATGATCTATCCATTATCCCGTCATTTTCAGTATCACTTTTCGTAGATATAGCGTAGCTAGGCGCGGCCTACGTCTGTGATAGTGGATGTGATCGCTGAGCTCAGCGTCACGATCAGGAATCCATGACTGAATAACAATGAGTATCATCACCTTGCTCTGGAAGCAAGAAAGGACTCACATAACCAAAAAAGCATAGTACCGCTTATACACGCTCACTTCCAAGAACGAATAGCGCGGTATACACTCGAACCACGCTAGGGCTACACGAATACCTCCATGTCAGCGGGCGAGCAGCATACGCGAGGACGAAGGTACTTACCGCGAAGAATAAACGGAAGCACGATCATCAACAGCGCCAAAAAGACAGGGGGCAGCACTCCCGAAATGATACCGGGTACGGGAGTCGGAGCTTCCGAAGCTTACTTCAAAACGGCGCATTCCAAAGAGGAATGTCAGCATGCACATACCGTCACATACCCATCTCACCCATGGCAACCGCGAACATAAGCCGTCAATATTGCTTATGGTTCCGACGAACGCTACTGGCGCCGCCCAGGCGATGATGAGGCCCACGGTTGCGGCTAGGGAAACAATGTACCGTGCCCGTGTCTCGTAGGCATTATCCTGATTATAGTGCCGCAATCTGAATATCTAGGTCGGATAATGATTTGTGTGATGGACATACGTCGAGATTAGACCAGATCATGTCCTTCGGTGAAACCTAGCGTGCTCATCCAGTCAACCAACACATTTTTGTCCTGCAAGAAGCACAGTATTGACACACCTCAATGTACTTGTCGCCCATGAGTAGCGGCTGTCAGATATCCGCCAGCATTATCAATCCCGACGTCTAGCGTTGTAAGAGAAGACTAACCTCATGGTAACTAACGCATTGCGCAAGAACATGCGCTCCAATTTGCAGGTTGCATTGCACAAACGCAGATCCTAACGATTTGCGCTCCCCCAACGTCCGCCTCCCTTCCTCGATCTCGTTATTAAGCCGAGAAATTTCTTCCTATATATAAACCCGTCGTTAGCGGTCATATACCACGGACTACCCATAGCAAAGACTCACTTTACACCACTCGATAGTATCCACCTTCCTCCCAAGCCCTACCTTCCCAAGTACCCCAAGCCTATGCTTCGGCCTCTTATTTTCCGGCACCAAATCACCGAGAAATTCCTGACTTGGCGGCGGTGCAATCAACGCATTGGCATCGAACCCATCTTCCTGCGCATATCGCTCGGCCTTTTCCACGTCTTTCGGCTTGCGCACTTTCTTGGCCAGTTTATGTTGTGCCTTCTGCCTGCGCGCCCACTCTTTGGTCGCAGCACGAATGAGCTTCGAGGATGCAGACTCGAGGGTCTTGCAGGCTTTCTGGCGAGCCTCGAATTTCTTGTTCAAGTCCTACGTACCCCGTCCATAATTCTGTTCTATCAGAAGGGGTTACATTACAGAAGGCAGGAAGAACACGCACCCGCGAATCGCAGTAAATCCAGATCCTCTCCACTCCACCAGGGACAAAGGAACAAAATTGGCGGAGGTCGTGGTCATTCGCAAGTTCGTCGGGTAGGTTTGTGATCAAAACAGTGCGGGCTTGTGCCAAGCGGGAATGCGACTTGCTGATGAGGAACTGGTGCCGCATGTGGACGAATTGGAACATTTCCCGGCGGACCATGTACAATACGAAGCCTGGTGCGCAGAGCTATCTTCAATTGGGAGTATCACAGGAAGGATTGTACGATGCTTACACGTTAAGAGGTAGACCATGACTATGTGTGCGGCATAGCGCTCGGGTTGGGATGCGACGCTACGTGACTCGCTGGTAAGGTGGAAGTCATACCACGGCGGGGATGAAGAGCTCACTTTCCCCATTGATATTTATCCAGTCCTGTACGATTCTGAGTGTCGACGCCGGCAACTTCTACAGGTAAGAGCACGATCCATGTCGATATCCAAAATACGCCGAAGATGGCGATCAGGAATTTGAGGAAGCGCAGGAAGAGGTAGGCGTCCAAGCCATTCTTGTGAACCTGATACACAAATGTATTAGTCAGGTATACCGCTAGAGGGTATTGCGGGACCGGTACAATTTCCTCGGCTGGAGAATTTAGCGTTGCAGGTATCCATCTCCAAACCCCAGGTGGAAGCTCGTTGGATCGCTTACTGTCACAATTCCCTCTCAGTCCTGCCAATGATGTGCCGCTGAAGTGTCTGCGACTCACTCAGGAGGTGGCAAATACGTTCGTGGGGTATATATCCGCCCGAGACGCTGCTTCAAGACCGTGAATGCGCCGACTTCGACAGCGAGAATACCGAGATTGGTGATGAGGGAGGTGAGGAAGGTCTTTGTAGTGCTACTGTTGGCCTTGGACGGGTTGATGGACATGGCGGGCTAGGATCCTGGCATAGACACTGAACCAAGCGCTTCAAGAGAGACTCAGGAGGAAGAGCAGGGCGTGCTTCAGGAGTAGTAAAGAAGGAGTCCTCGTAAAGAAGACGCATTTCGGAAGTGGTGGTGCTGTAGCAGGTCAGGCACGAAGACAGGTATGACGGAACTCAATGATGGGTTCCCGTGCTCTACCCCGCAATCCTATTTCTGAATCTTCAATCATGAACTCATAATATTATAGAACATTGCATCCGCGTCCCTCGATGTGGTGTCGAGGACATGCCCAGAAGACCGCTGGCCAGGAGTCGAGAAAGGTCACAAACAACTGGGAGAAAAGACATGAAGCACACTTTCGCAAGCAGCGAGTCTTATATACATTGGGGGAAAGGGCATGTGAAAGGTAAAAGATCCATATTCAGCAGGTCTCTGTCCATATATCAAGTATCGCAAGATGGGTTCAGGACAAGTTCAGGTCCCAGGAAGCACAAATGACGACAACAGGCGGAAGCACGTGATACTTCGCGTCGACTACAGTACTTTGAGGAGTCTCCTCAAACAAAAAAACGCGTCGTATGCAAAAGCCACTTCCATATATTTAGACGAATACAACGCACGCACGACAAGTACAGGTAGGTAAAACGGAGACAAGTATAAAACAAGGAGAGTGATTCGAGTGCCTAGAAGGCCTCCAGTACAGAAACTTCAGATAAGGAAAACAAGGAAACATGACGGTCATTAGAACATACTCT
Source organism: Heliocybe sulcata (assembly GCA_004369045.1). Classification (NCBI taxonomy): domain Eukaryota; kingdom Fungi; phylum Basidiomycota; class Agaricomycetes; order Gloeophyllales; family Gloeophyllaceae; genus Heliocybe; species Heliocybe sulcata. The sequence continues at coordinate 103,723 of ML213530.1, read as the reverse complement.
CTCTCGGCTCTTCTCCCAACCCATACCAGCTGGAGTCATTCGGACGGGAAGCATGGACAAAGCTCCCTGAGCTAAAACTGCGCTCCGAGCCAGCATCGCTGAAGTCCGAGAACAGCTCGTGGTCGCTGGTGACCGGCGACAAGGGGAAGTGAACGTCGGACGTAGGTGTCGAGATGCCGGATGATACGGGTGTGAGCGGCGGCGCGACGGACTGACGGGACGCAGCATAGAACGAGGAGGAGAAGTCCAGGGTGGGCAAGACGAAAGACTGGGAGGGATCCATATGCGGCTGCTCGAACGGATGACGAATCTCGTCCTCGCTCTCCGTCTCCGTCACCTCGCTGATCTCCATATCCGACAGCACACTATCCATCTCATCCTCTTCCCCTCTCCGCACTTCCTCAATCTCGCACCACCCACTGCCACTCTCCCCAATGACACCCCGGACCATACTCTCCGTCCAGCCCTTAAACTCGACTTTCAACACGGCACACACGCCGCTCGGGTCGCCATACGCAGACGTGCTCGCCCCGCGCTCCCAGACCTTGGCCTGGTCGAGCCGCATGAACAGCGACGAGACACGCAGGGAATGAAGTTCATGGCCGTTGTGCAGGGAGGCGAGCGTGTCTAAAGGCAAGAAGCGGGAGGGCGCGCCCGAGGCCTGGAGGGGCATACGGGAAGTCGGGGTCGGCGCAAGGGGAACGTACAGGTAGGTGACCACGTCCTCAACGGAGGGAGCAGGGAAGTAGCGCTCGAGCTCCTCTCCCTTCTTCGCAGCCTTGTCCTTCCTCTCCTTCTTCTGCTTGGGCTTCATCATCTCCTTGCCCTTCTTCACCTCCTTCATCTCCTTCGCCTTGCCCATCTTCGCCTTCTCCAGCTCAGGCATCCTGATCTCCCAATCCGCCTCGTACAGCGACCGCCCCGCGATGGGAACGTTCTGCACTAGATTCTGGAAGATCGGGCGGGCAGTCGAGAAGTTCCTCGCTGCCCCAAGGCCAACCTGCGTGGTGCTCCTCGGCACCACCGGAGGTTTCGGAAGCCTCGGAGCATGCAAAGGCGTCGAGAGCGCATACCTCGAAGGCAGAGAGAGCCGCTGCTGGATCGTCTGCGGTCGCGCAGAATGCAGCGAACGCGAGGGCACACCATGCGCTCCTCGCAGTGTACCAGGAGTGGTAAGGTGGCCGACGAAGCCAGAAAGAAGTGAACGGGTAGTCGAGAGTAACTTATGTGCTAATCCGGGTGGTGTCGTATGTGTCGTCCGTGGTATGGACGGTATATGGATGGACCTTGTCGAAGGTCCCCCGGTCGATAGCCAGCGGGATGCGGCCTGGCCGGGGAGGCCTCGCAGCCCGTGCGATGCTAGTTGCATCGCTGGCGAGTGTTAGATTACTTTGAAGTAAGAGGCGACTCGCAAGCAGATGGTGGTGGTAGTGAGGAGAAAGTGGGAGCTGCCAAGGCGTGACTCTTGTAGAAGTGGCGCCGGAATATGCCGCACGCGCGTAAGCGCCATGCCGGGTGGCGGTGCGATTGACAGTGGCTATGCCATCGTACAGGATTCTGCCTGTGCGAAGTTGGCCTATTACTAGTAGGATGCAAGAAGGATGGTGAAAATCGAGCACGAAGCAACCTCCCCAGACAGTACCGCATACACATGACATTCCATGGGGCGGACTGCGGTGACGCATAAGCTGCCACTAAACATCTGATCAGAGACAACAAGCATGGAGAGTGTACAGGAAGCAAGGTACAGCATTCATACTGACAGGATACTACTCAAGGTTAGCGCACCTCATCCTGCTCTGGCTCCTGGAACACCACCATACCCTCACCAGCCTTCTCCTGGGTCGTCTTCTTCCAATCCCCGCCGCCCTGCGCTCCAGCGACCCTTTTTCCCTTTCCCTTCCCATTACTTACCCGTGGTGCCTCTTCCGGGTCCCCCTCACCAATTCTGATCACGATACTCAGACTTGACTTGCCTCTCGTACGGTACGTGATGTCTTCGTCTTCATCATCCGGTATAAGTTCGTCCTGCACTTCTACTGTCCCTGCCAGCACCTCCGTGTGTATCTCGTCTGGGCTGTAGGGAAGGATCTCGGGGAGAGACGTGGCCAACAAGAGCAGATGCGGTATGGCTGCGCCCATGGCGCTAAGGTGCAGCGTCTTATACCTGTGCGTAGGACGTCAGATCACGGAGAGTTGAAGATATCATATAACGAACCCGTCCTTTATAATGGCATCTTTACAGCGACGTAAATACGCGCCCAGCGGTGTCTTACGCGAAATGCATATATGGTTTTTGCCTTCTGTATGCGCGGAACGGGGGCCAGTAGCAGATACAGAAGTTGGCACAGTAGGAAATGGTCGTCTCGGATTGAGTTTCCTGATTTTGTACCCCAGGTTTCGCTTCAAAGCATCAGGCTCCTTGGCTGACTCGTCATGCGGCTCGGTTGTATTCGCACGGGCTCTGGAAACTTCAGTCATAGAGGCATCCTGGGCTGATACACCAGCATTCGGAGAGTCAGAGTCCATGAAAGAGCACGTCAAAGTACAAGTGTGGCCACAGCTCTGCGCCACACGGGCCACGGACCGACAACACTGCCCCTATCTAACTGCCAAATCGGGAGTATGACGGAGCGCATATACGTTGAAATTTGAAGGGACAGCTTGATCCTGACCTTCACCAGGGCCCCTCTGTCGCCGTCGGTCTGGGAACGAGAACGAGTAGCCCAGCATGAGTCAAGATGCAGCAGAGCAGAATATTCAGATGTGGAAGATCAAGAAGCTCATCAAGAGCCTTGATTCAGCCAGGGGGTGAGGGTATCGTGCAGCGATGGGAAGAGGCGACGCATTGACCGGTTGATGTGCTCTAGTGCTGGTACTTCCATGATCAGTCTGATCATTCCGCCAAAGGTGCGTTGCTCATGCTATACTCAGTTACATCGTTCTGAGGGCTCGGTTCAGGATCAAATCTCCCGTGTATCGGCCATGTTGACGCAGGAGTACGGTACTGCGTCCAACATTAAATCCCGTGTCAATAGGCTATCCGTACTTGCGGCCATCACAAGTACTCAGCAAAGACTGAAATTGTACAATCGAGTGCCGCCAAATGGTCTTGTGCTTTTCGTCGGTACTATCCTAACGGACGAGGGCAAGGAAAAGAAGGTATCCTTCGATTTCGAACCTCACAAGCCCATCAACACGTATGTGTCCCGCTGAACTCCCGATGATGTGCTCTAACACGGGCGGGCAGCTCACTTTACCTCTGCGACAACAAGTTCCATACGGAGGCCCTCCAGGAGCTACTCGAATCCGACTCCAAGTTTGGGTTCATTGTCATGGACGGTAACGGTACACTCTTTGGTACAGTCGCAGGCAACACTCGCGAGGTGATCCACAAGTTCACCGTGGACCTGCCCAAGAAGCACGGCCGTGGTGGGCAGTCTGCGCTTCGTTTCTCCCGTCTGCGTGACGAGAAGCGCCACAACTATGTGCGCAAGGTTGCGGAGCTGGCCGTTCAGCACTACATCACGAACGACAAGGTTAACGTCACCGGGCTTGTGCTCGCGGGTAGCGCCGATTTCAAGACCGAGCTCAGCCAGAGTGACATGTTCGACCCGCGATTGGCGGCGAAGGTCATCAAGGTTGTCGACGTCAGTTACGGTGGCGAGAACGGCTTCAACCAGGCCATCGACCTTGCCGCTGAGGCGCTCGCGAACGTCAAGTTCGTTCAGGAGAAGAAGCTGATCCAGCGCTACTTTGACGAGATCAGCCAGGACACTGGCAAGTACTGCTACGGTGTGGACGACACGCTAAAGGCGCTTGAGCTCGGTGCCGTCGAGACGCTCGTCGTCTACGAGAATCTGGACATTACGCGCTACGTTCTGCGCAATGCAGCAGGGGACATCATCGTTGTGCACGTGAACAAGGAGCAGGAGAAGGACCGGGAGAAGTTCGTTGACAAGTCGACCGGCTTGGAGATGGAGCAGGCGGAAGAGCCGCAGCCGCTGCTTGAGTGGTTCGCGGACAAGTACCGCGAGTTCGGTGCGAACCTCGAGTTTGTGACGAACAAGTCGCAGGAGGGTGCGCAGTTCGTGAAGGGCTTTGGTGGGATTGGTGGTCTGCTGCGGTACAAAGTCGATTTTGAGAACCTGCAGTCGGTGGATGATCAGGAGGAAGACGAGTTCTACTCGGATGACGATGACATCTGACGGTTGTGTGGGCTCCGTTCAGGAGCCTCGCCTGGGGTCGTCGGTAGGGTTACGCCGGGCGAGGCGGAGGGAGGGGTGGTTGAGGAGGTTGGGAAGAAGCCAGTCGGGATGGTGAAGGTGTACCCGGACGGCAAAGAACTCTTGCGCGAGGTTGGTCCGTCTGATGGCAAGGACGCACGCCAGGTGTTGTCGCATGGCGTAGTACGCAACAGCGCCGTGAAAATAATAGGGAGGAGCATCCACATGAGAAGCTAATGATTTTGTGTAAGTTGTCTCCTATGATCTTCGCTCCCCTGCCTAATCAGGTTGTTAGATCCATCTACGTGTCTCGTGTCTTATTTATTCGCATTGTGGGAGGAATGAGGAGGAGAGTTGAAGGCGTTATTATATATCCAGTGCAGACTCGCCATCAAGAACAACCACCTAGCAGATACTTCGTGCGTGGTTATATATTAGCTGTATGGACTCCGTCTTGCTACAGTGTCTGCAATTGCATCTTGGTTCCTGTCTTACTACTCGTCCAGTTGGAGGATTAGTGCTGTCGGAGACACTGAATCATACAATCACTGATCTGTGATTGGCACAGTGAGGCCCGGGCCGTGAGCGTTGTGGTGAACAGCTCCTGTCTGGTACGTGATATGAATTCTCGCAGCTAAACATAACGGCGCTGAAGCATGCTCTTTAGGCACAAGAAGTTGCCTGACAGATAAGTATTCAACTTGTTATCGCGATTAGGCCGATGTAGGCCCGCTGGGGTTTGGTACAAAAGGACCCTTGGTGCGAGACGTACCTATCTGAGGGCCAGTCACTATGCGTTCCATTCTGGTGTTGACTGCCTGCTGCATGGCTGTGGGCGCCTCTGCTGTAGCTGTTTCGCATGGTGATGCGGCTGTCAAGCATAGCTGGGTCTCTGTTCCGGAGGGCTGGGTTGACGTCGGCGCGCCTCCTGCTGATTATACCATCGACCTCAAGATCGGGCTGAAGCAGGGTGGGTTCGAAGATCTGATCTCTGTCCTGCATGAAATCAGCGACCCATTCCATACGAAATACGGACAACACTTGTCGAAGAGGTGAGGTTTGTATTCAACGCGTCTCTGCGGTGAATTTTGATGGGGCTTCAGGGAGGTAGAAGAGTTCGCAGCTCCTCACGAGTCTACCCACGCAGCAGTCAATGGGTGGCTCCTCGCGAACGGTGTAGATATCAGCTCCGTCCACTATTCCCAGGCCAAAGACTGGCTCGCCCTGTCCGTTCCGGTCTCCACAGTGGAATACATGCTCTCCGCCTCGTACCGCACTTACCAGCACGGCTCTACAGGCGAACAGGTCGTCCGCACGCTCTCCTACAGCCTGCCGCGAGAGCTGCACGCCCATATTGACTTGGTCCACCCGACGACAATGTTTGATAGGATGAAGGCGATGCGCGCGACGTACATGTTGGATGCTGCGTTGCCTGCTACGGGGACCATCGAGGGTTCTACAGTCAAGGGGCCCGCGGGACAGGATATTCCCCTCAGCTGCAATACGACTGTGACGCCGGCATGTTTGCAGGCATTGTATCGTACCGCAGGGTATACGCCCCAAGCGGCGGATAAGGGGAACAAGATAGGCGTTGCTGGATGGAGCAAGTATGGCAGGGGTCTTCTGCCTTGTCCATACGTCCGTGCTGATTCCGTCTACATAGTACGTAAACTTTGCGGACCTCCAGGTAATGCTGTATTGATCCGTCATACTGTATAAATCGACTCTGACCGTTCTACAGTCCTTCTTCACCCAATTCCGTCCAGATGCTGTGGGGACCAATGTGACAGTGGTCTCTGTGGATGGAGGGCTGAATGATCAGAGCCTCCCGGGCGTCGAAGCAGACCTAGACGTGCAATACACGGAAGGCTTGACATACCCCACACCGAACTACTACTACTCGACTCCAGGTACGGCGCCGACAATTAACGATTCGGTGACACCTCCGCAGAGAGACGAGCCATACCTGGATTGGTTATCGTATATATTGACTCTGCCGGACGATGAGCTGCCGCAAGCGTTCACGACGAGTTACGGAGGCGATGAGTGAGTGCCCGATCCCCGCACGCCGCTGACACTGAGGCTGAGTTTTTACGTCCAGGCAGACCTTCCCCTATGAATGGGCAGTGTAGGTATCTTGGTATCCTTTTCTGTTGGCTACGTGAGTTCAATAGGTTTTCAGCCGGGTTTGCGGCATGTTCGCCCAGTTGTCGGCACGAGGCAGTTCCGTCATGTTCTCAAGCGGTGATGGTGGCGTAAGTACCGGGTGCCCACATTGCAGCCCTGATCCGCTGAATCACCTGCGATATGTGAACAGGTAGGAGCCGGCACCTGCCAGACAAACGATGGTACCAATAGAACTATCTTCCAACCAGTGAGCCTTCAACTTTCAGAGTCGCCTGGGTTGTTGCTGATATGGACGGAATGGCGCGAATATAGGTGTTCCCCGCAACGTGCCCTTACATCACCGGGGTTTGTTTCGTCCGGTTGAAGGTGCAGTAACCCGCAAGCTGAGACTGTTCATATAGGTTGGTGCGACATACCAGATCGCTCCGGAGAAGGGCGTGTACTTCTCGCAAGGAGGATTTTCGAGGTATTTTGAGAGGCCTGTGTGGCAAGCCGCGGCCGTCCCCCCGTTCTTGGCGAAGCTTGGATCGACCTACGCCGGTCTGTATTAGTAGGTCTGATGCCATGGCAGATAGGTGCATTTTTCTGATTGATTGGCAGTCCTGCGGGTCGTGCAGTGCCTGATGTGAGCGCCCAAGGCTACGGGTGAGTCTGCTGGCATCGCAAGCCAAGAGGTGCTTACTTCCGAGACAGGTTCCAGGTCGTCGTTGCAGGGGAAGTAGAGTCCGTGGGCGGCACTTCTGCTAGTTCTCCGACGTTCGCCAGCATCGTCGCCTTGCTGAACGATTATCGTATTGCGAACGGTCGCCCCTCTCTGGGCTGGCTGAATCCGCTCTTGTATACCATCGGAGTATCCGGTAAACCATTGCATCCATCGGGCCCCAGGTACAGTGACTAATACACTCTCAGGATTCACCGATATTTTGCTGGGAAACAATCCCGGATGTGGCACGCCCGGGTTTAACGCCACTGAAGGCTGGGATGCCATCACGGGTCTGGGCACACCTGATTTTGTGAAGTTGAAGGAGCTGTTCGGTTCCATCTAGCCCTACGTTATTTGGGTATGGCTTGATGGCAGGGCATTTAGGAGGCTGCTGGGAAATATTGAGAAATTGGTGAGAATTGTCACGGAAATACATGGCTGTTACGCGCTTGGACGCGTGACGTCACGCGCGCGTTGTTAGGGTCGGTGTCGCGAAAAGGAAACTGAGACTCGGACCCTTCTGCCGCCGCCTTCAACCACTAACCCTATATAAACGGTCCCCAGAATATCAATCCATCTTTCACCCCCATTATTCACCTTCGCTTTTCCGTCACTGCAACCGACATGGCTGGTACGTTCCGCGCATGTTCTTACCGTGAGACGCGTTGAGCGACGGCCGGACAGGTCGTAAGCGCGCTGCTGCTGAGGAGGGATCGGGCCCGACGACGCGGGCAAGCAAGGCTGCGAAGACGGAGGGCAGCACTTCGGCGTCCAAAGCTAAGGGCGGGAAGAGAGGCCCCAAGGTACGCGTTTTGCTTCCATATTGCGTCCGGGACGTCGAGCTTCATGTGAGCTGGCGGTTGCGGCAGGCGAACATGTCTGTCTCCAAGTTCAAGGCTAACGCGCTCCCCCTGCACGTCAACGTGACGCACACACCCCCGTCGATTGCCGACAAGGACTCAGAGCCTGCGACTGCTGCCGACCCCGGTTTCCTGGGCAGCTTGACGTTGACGCCGTCCGCGTTCAAACCCGGCAGCTATGGTTGGAAGGGCACGAAGAGGATACAGGTCGAGATCTCCAACCCGGAGGGCGGGGGAGAGAAAGAGACGGTGCACGTCCAGCTGCAGTATGTGTCAACGTCCTGCGGATACCGTGTTGTCCGTGTTGACCTGGCATCTACAGGATCAATGCCACTGTAGTAGGAAGCAAGGATGCGCCGACTGGCGACAAGCCGGAGGCAGAGGAAGAAGGGAAGGAAGAAGCTGCCGAGGAGGCCAATGGAGACGGCGAAGTAGAGCCCGCCAAGGCAGAGGAAGCAGTTGAAGCTGAGCAGGCAGAGGAGGCTAAAATTGAGCAGTAAGAGGGAAGTCCTCGAGCCACTGAGTGCATACCTCATCTGTACTCACGATCTATGTCACGTTCGGATTTGTGCATGTATTGTACGCGTTGCTGCGATTCCTAGATCTGACCCATGTCCAACGACTGCCTGAATATTGTTATCTTGTCTTGCCAAATGCTAACGCGCGAAGACAGCAATTACTTGATTATAAAGATTGCTATTGTAGTTCTTCATATATTAGCATAATGGTACGATGCAAGATCGCACGATCATACTGAACTATGCCCTACAAGTCGAAGTCAGAGTCGGAATCTTCATCTTTTTTCCGAATATTCTTCGACGACCTGTTCGTCATCGCAGGTCGAGACTTCATCCTGGATGATGGATCCTCGTCTTCGTCCTCCTGTTCAGAACCGTCGTCGTCCTTGCGTTTCTCGCTCGGCAATGGTCGCTCAGGAGGATCGACAGCACCACATAGAATCAGCAATGCCTCCAGTTCTGAAGCACAGAAACCTCGTTAACAATTGAACTGCGAATTGCATCTACGAAGTACCTTCTAGCCGCCGCTCCTTGTCTGAGGACCACGCGATTATTTGGTTCACGATCTCGCCTTTCCTGTACACGATGAGCATAGGGATGCGGGAGTCGGGGAGGTTGGGAATGCATTTATCTCCGACTATGGAGACGAACTTGGTCCGAGGATATCTACTTGCAAGAGTCCGAATATGCTGGAAAGTCCGGTCACTGCGAGATATGCTACGTCCCAGAGTCAGCGAGGTATAGCATATAGCACAGGAATCGACGCACCCGTCCTTGTAGAGGAAACATATCACACCCGTACCTCTGTCATCATTGTCATCCTCCTCATTCACTTCACTGGCCTCTGTCACTTCTCTAGTGTAATCCTCCCGCCCGATTGGATAGACTCTGCCGAATCTCGCTTTCTTCATCTCCCGTTGCATTTCCTCCATCCGCTGCCTCCGCATTTTCTCTATAAGCCTACTTGTCTCATCATCCTTCGTGTCATCCACAAGCTCCCTAAGTTCGGAGTCCGATAGATCATCGAGTTTCTCGCTCAGAGAAGGAGAAGGGGGCGGAGATGGACTGGGCGGTGGCGCCTCCCTAGGAGGCAGGATGCCATGTTTGCGAAGAGCGTCGTTGCTGAATACTTCGTCGGCGACGGGTCGTTTCAAAGTCTGGACCAGCTTACAATTCAGTGTCCTCGTCGGGATTAACAGCCATGGCGGCGGTAACGTTGCGAGAAGCCTCAATGTGTAATCGCTGTAATGAGGCTCGCTTGCGAGACTGCGCACTGCGCGCGTCACGCGTGACTCCCGCTGACCCGCAGAGTCGAACAGCTTTTGTTAATTTTCCTAACTCTCATCTGCGCTGTATTCTTCTGGGACGACTCAACCGGACTGGGACCCTGATATGCCAGCGCTGCGATGAACATTGTGCACACGGACCATCGCACGCTAGTATATCAGGCTGTTGTTGTCAGTAATGCAGTTGCTACCAGGATTACCGACAACGATAGAGGAGGTTCACGAGAGCCTCCTCCCCCGGCGCTACCAGGAAGAAATCTTCTGTCGGGCGCAGGAAGGAAACGTGATTGCGGCGTTGGATACGGGCAGTGGTAAGACGTTCATCAGTACCTTGCTCATAAAATGGATTGCCGCGAGGGACTTCGGGCAAGGGAAGGTGATCGTCTTTCTGGTCCCGAAAGTAGCGTTGGTGGAACAGCAAGGAAGCTTCATATCAAAGCAGACGCCGCTGCGGGTTACGAAGTGTTATGGTGCCATGGCGATAGACTTGTCAGATCGCGCGCGGTGGAAGAAGGAGTTCGACAATTCTGACGTGCTTGTAATGACCGGTAAGTAGGCGATTTCTTTAAGCTTCGGACTGCGCAGTTTTGACTCGTGACATAGCGCAAATCTTTCTCAACATTCTTACCCATTCACACTGGAGCATGGACAAGGCGAGTATGTACCTGTTTGCAGCAGGAGTCGGATAGTTGACAGGCAATCCCAGGTGTCCCTGTTGGTTTTTGACGAATGCCATCACTGTCGCAAGAATCATGCATACAATGGCATCATGCGGGAATACTTCCAATGCGCTAGCATTCACAGACCTAAGATTTTCGGAATGACAGCTTCTCCGATTTGGAATCCGAAGGATGCCGTAGAATCCCTTGCCACGCTTGAGCGAAATATGGACGCGAAAGTGATCGCCGTCCGTGAGCACGTCGACGAGCTTCTGGACCATTCGCCGCGTCCAAAAGAGGTACGTCCCCGTTGGTCATTGTGGGTCCACCTGTCCTGATCTAGATACAAAGGACATTCAACCCTATCCTCCATCACCGGAATCTTATGATTCGTACCCTACTCCTACCTTATGGAATCGCCTTCAGGTCCTGAACTTACCCGATGAGATGGAGATCCCATGGGATAAGATTCACACTAGGTACGCGGTCACATACCACAGCTTGGGGCCCTACGGAGCCGAGCTATACTTGTACTCGGAAATGAGGCAACGCCTCACGCAACTCGTGGATCAAACGAACGATCATGTACACACCGGCACTATGGACTACACGAGCATGGACATCGATGGACTGGATACCGCGTACGCAGCGCAATTTGAACCGGAGCTTCGCCAGATCAGTGCTGTCCTCTCCGATTACACCGTGTTCTTCGGAGAGGATGATTCTGATCCGGACAAGTACCGCGTACCATTTAGTTTGGAGTGGTGTTCTCCCAAGTTCAAGGTTCTCGTGGATCTCCTCATAAAGCACTACACCACCACCTTCCAGGGCATCATCTTCGTCGAGCAGCGCCATGTAGCAGCTTGTCTTTCGAAGATCCTCCTGAGAGTGCCGTATCTACAAGGCTTTGTCAAGAGTGCTGAGCTTATAGGACATGGGGCGACAAGTATCGCGAAGTCGCAGCTCAAAGGCATGGCGCTGAAAACGCAGCAAGACGTGGTACAGTCGTTTCGCGACAAAGAAGTCAACCTACGTAAGCCCACGTTCCCTTGAGATCCTCAGACTGACTCATCGTAAATGCTTCTTCCAGTCATCGCTACTTCTGTCGCTGAAGAGGGATTGGATTTCCCGGTATGTCTTGACGACCCTGCATCCCTTACCGGACTAACGCCCCCTCGCTAGGCCTGCGATGTGGTCGTCCGTTTCGATCCAATTCAGCATATGGTCGGCTACGTACAGTCTCGCGGTCGGGCCCGTCATCAGACCTCGACGTTTGTCATCATGGTGCAGGAGAACCACGCAGCCGATCTAGCTCGCTACCGAGCCTTTGCGGAAAGCGAGCCAGAGCTGAAGCGCGTCTACCAGCGTGCTGACCCTGTCCCCACCAAGACTGCGGAGGAAGATGAGGACGATGAGCGCGAAGACCCGGCGGACCTTGCGGAGAGAGAGCGATACGTGGTTCCGTCGACCGGTGCTATCTTAACTTACAATTCTGCCATCAGTCTCCTCAATCATCTATGCTCATTGATACCGCGCGACCGCTTTACCCCCGTTCACTTGCCAAAATACTCTGGCGACTTCCAAGCTACTCTAGAGCTCCCGTTGTCTCTCCCGTTGCCACCGGACAAGCTCACGTATAACGGCCCTATGAAGCGATCGAAGAAAGAGGCGAAGCGCTCTGTCGCTTTCATGGCCGTCATGGAGTTGCACCGCTTGAACGTGTTTGATGACTATCTACTGCCAGCAAAGAGCTCGAGCGGCGCGGATACAGAGGACGCGGACGGACGGCCCATCTTGGATGTCAGTGAGGTCCCAGAGACTATGGATGTTATGGTTTGTGATCCGTTCGTCATCCATCAGAAGATGTGGCTTCATGTTGTCACGATGAATGGCGAGCGGACCGCGGGCCTCGTCACTGGTACACAGCTACCTGTGGAGGTCATGAAATGTGATGGGCATGAGATCAGGATACACCGGTCGATGCGGGTCATATTCGACGACGAACAGCGTCAGCGACAGCTACTGCACGACTACATGAAGCAAGGAGTTTGGTGGTGTATCACGGGCCGATTAGTTCAACTTCCCTTCTCAGCCTTCTTAGTACCTCTCAGGGAGACGACGAGTCAACCCGATTGGTGCGCCATGGAGAGCGCCGTACTCTATCCGTATGGTAACCCGGACTGGACTGGTATCACCGAGCAACACGAAGGTCGATTACTGGTCGTGAACAGCAAGGACCACGGACGCCCACTTCTGTTGAGGCGGATACGTCGCGATTTGACGCCTAAGTCAAAACCCCCCAGGGGCTCCAGGGAAGGCTGTTTCCCCACGTACCGTGACTATGTACTTCATTTATACACTAGGAAAGGTATCTCCCCTGAGGTATCTGAAGATGGCCCCCTTCTCGAGGTGCAGCCTTTCCCCAGACACGCGTCTGGACTTTATGCACTTCGCTCGCTCGGCCAAGAAGACGACGGCCATCTTGCCGCGAACGTACCGAACGCGCAGTTCGTACCGCAGCAGTTATGCCGCTGGATCGATCTTACCGAAGAGATGTACCGCACCTTCCATGTGCTCCCAAAGGTACTGCATCGTATTTCCGACATCTATCGTGCTCGGAGGGCAAGAATTGAGCTGGGTCTGCCTGCTGTCCGGACAGATCTGCTCATCGAAGCTTATACCCTCCCGAGCGCGAACGCTGGCTTCAGCAATCAGAGGTTGGAGACACTAGGTGATTCAGTGCTGAAGCTCTGCACCGTGGTGCATCTCTTCAATAAGTTTCCTCATCGTCACGAAGGCCAGCTTGATATCCTTCGGCGGAACTCGGTGTCCAACCGCACCCTGCTCGCTCGCGCGAAGGAGAATGGACTCGAGCACTATCTGACGTCGGAGGCGCAAAGTTTGAGAACGTGGAGATACACGATGTCGGAAGGATCGAGTGTCATGCCGGACGAGAATCAAGCCCGGACTGCTGTCCGAAGGTATCCCCGCAGGAGCTTGCAAGATTGTATGGAGGCCATGTTGGGGGCGGGATTCATCATGGGAGGAATACCCATCGCGCTCGAGACGGGAATGGCTCTGGGCCTGTGCTTTGGCGGACCACTGCCCTGGACTCTTCGCTATAGCCGGGACCCTGTACCGACTCCTGTACCACCACTCTTTGTTGCTCTGCAAGATACACTTGGATACGAGTTCCATCGCAGCGAGCTGCTGGTCGAGGCCGTGACGCATCCGTCCTTTCGATCGGCGGTCAGCTCTTCCTACCAGCGTCTGGAATTTCTCGGTGATGGTGAGCGTATTCCTGCCTCATTGTTGAATTTACCTCACTAGTTCTGCAGCTCTGATCGACCTGGTTGTCATGCATTACCTATTTCGAAAGTTTCCTGGAGCTACGTCGGGTCAGTTGTCATGGGCTCGTTCCCGAGCTGTCTGTGCGCCTGCTCTGGCCTCCGTTGCTGTCAAGAAATTATCTCTACATCAGATACTTCTTGTGAACAACGTAGAGCTGAGCATGGCTATCAGCAAGTATGTGCCTGTCTTGGAGGACACGACGCCGGAGACCATTGTGAACTATGGGTGGAAGCACGATCCTCCGAAGGCATTGAGTGATGTCCTGGAGAGCGTGATGGGAGCTATTCTGGTGGATTCTGCTTACAACTATGAGAGAGCCTCAGTGATAGCGGAGGCTGTGATGCAAGACGTTCTGGAAGTCTTGTCGCCTGACTTGCCTAGGGATCCCGTATCGGAGTTGATGATTAGTACTGCCCGTGCAGGCTGTCGAAAGATGAGTTACCGGTACGTAAATCTTACTACTGTAGCCCGGACCGATGACAGCTAAAACCTCATACAGCAAAACGTCCAGTAACCCCGATTCGAAACGCAACGACAGCGTCTCCGTAGTTGTCCATGACACCGTCGTTGTGGGTCCAGTATCTGCGGCGAACCTCTCTTTGGCTAAGGGCAAAGCATCAGAAGAAGCACGCAGTATTCTGCAGGATCCCGAGCACCAGTTTTATCTTCCGAAGATCTGCCAGTGTGCGCAGGCCATGGTGGTTGACAGCCAGGAAGAGGCAGAGCAGTCAGTTGACGAGGATCTGAAGCCACTGGACGATGAGACTGAGGAAGGGTTTGCGCTAATGGCCAGGAAGAAGCTGGTCGAAATGGAAAGTCTTGCTTCGAAACAGGAGGAAGACTCCGACATGTGCTCTGGAGACGATGAGGCCGATGAATTGTTTGTCGAGGAAATGATCTTGAACGGACTGTAATGCGTGAACTTCGCGCTCATCTTGTCGCGCTTGCTTTCTTGTACCTGTACTACCACTGTCGTGCATTGCTGTTAAAGGTGTATCTATTTCGTATGCTTGTCCGATAGGGTCTGCTATTTGTGTATGGCACACGTAAGCCGGCGCTAAGATGAGACCGAGGATTCGAAGTTTGAAAGCGCGATGCCAGGACATATTCGGCGTTCGGTCAGATATGTATATGTGGTCCAACATCATAAACGTCGTATCCACCTTCAGTATACTTGCTTCAGTACACTTGCTCTAGGGGCGAAGGACTTCAGAAATGGCTGGACTCGCGAGTGCTGCCTTCCTGAACGGATTGAAGTCGTTATACCCCGCTCCTGCTCCTGTAAGAGCGCGAAGTAAAGGCCTAGAAGGCATGTGCACAAGATGTGAGCTCCTGGTTCTGTCGCTCACTTCTACGCTATCTATTAGCGTTATGCAACCCATGGTACATACTGGCAGCTGTCAGTTTCAGCGGGAGCAGTAGACCTGAAGCAGTGCCGCATGTCTTCCGTCATGCCCTAGACGAGCTAGAAAACATACACAACCAAGAGAATATTCCCCCGGGTGAAGCTCGAAGCGAAAATGTGCTCCTTGCGCGGAAGCTGCGTGACTCCATATTCAAGTCTGGGCTCACCACTGGTTATTCGCGGGTGCGGTGTGGTACCATTTTGCTGTGTCGTTTTGAGAATTGATACTATATGGCATCGCCACAGGCCATTAACAGTCTGGTATCCTTGCATGAATCGATGCCAGAGGACTTGCGCGATACGCAACCGCTACGGTATGTCTCATTAATGCGTATCTTGATCACCTGCGTAGCCGGTGGCGAACAGTACTGAAATGCGACAGGGATCTTAAAACTCCAGTAGAAGAGTACGTCCGCAGGGGGAAGGAAATCTTCC
Organism: Heliocybe sulcata; assembly: GCA_004369045.1. Classification (NCBI taxonomy): domain Eukaryota; kingdom Fungi; phylum Basidiomycota; class Agaricomycetes; order Gloeophyllales; family Gloeophyllaceae; genus Heliocybe; species Heliocybe sulcata. Next base: position 88,153 of record ML213530.1, on the reverse strand, counting down.
ACTATATGTACGGAGAAACAGCTGCTCCAGTTCAGAACCTCTTGGATGAAATCTATCCTGATATGGGTCCGTGTCTTCGTTATCCGTTGAGTCTCGCAATCGAGTACTGAGATATGACTATAGGCTGGTTTTCTAACACGATAGGATACGGGGCCACCTATGGCTACACAGAGATTACATCACCCCTGGAGACTTCTTTTGCGATGGTCGCTGCACTCATAGCTGTCGATACCCCGCGCCAAATAAACTGGCACATGGGGAACGCTCGCCGACTTGGGGCGACGCTGGAGGAGGTCAGAGCAGCCAGGCAGATCGCCATGGAGGTCGCCGAGAAATCGGGAGTCAGCTGGAGAAATGGCGTTCCGGAGATCACTGAATGATACGTCGTCCAGAGGCTCAACACGTTCTTAGTCTCTGTTAGGCCTATCCGCTCCAGGTAGTGTAGGTTGGTGCGTGACTTCGAATAAAGAAGACAGAGTAGAAATGTTCCTCTACAATCATTAACGTTCCCGAGTCATGCTTACGCGTTGGCCAGAGTGCTAGTACTGTTATTATTAGTGAACCAAATATTCGTGGGCTTGGTGGAGATACATGTGGACCGTTCTTTAGCTCGAGGTAGTATGCATTGAATGTCGGATAAACAATGATGTATTTCTTGGCGCCATTTCAATGGCAGAGCTCATTTCAGTAGCAGAGCTCAGCGCTGCAGTATGACCGGACGGGAGTTCCCGTGTTGGCACGTGGCATGCGGATAATCTGCTTTCCTTTACGATGCCTGTTCTCTGTTCAACCCTCTAAACGCTTCCTTTATTCCATCTGAAGTCGACTCAGGTCTCGCGGACTGTCGCAGATGGACAAGTCCATCAGCAGCGATGGCAGGAACCCTTCCTTATCACCCACAATAGCCTCAATCCTTGGTCTCAGGGAGCCCCTGCGCATACGCCCTCACGGGTCTACCCAGAAACCTCATGTTGTAATGAGGCGTGTTGAAGTCTCTGAAGAGGTTGGAGATGATGGTAAGAAGATGAAGATTGTATACTACAGTCTCTTCGCGTCCAAGAGGATCGAGGTGAAGCCAGGCAAAGAGATCCTTTTGGCTATCCCGGACAGCATCTACAACGACACACCGTTGGCGTTTGGAGGGGAGCTGCCAGACATCCAGAAGGAGTCCGAGAAGAAGTATGAGAATGATACCTCTGGAAAGGATGCTTCAACCGAGGCAGAGGAACCTGTAAATCAGGCAGTGCCACCAAAGATGAGGAAAGCATGGAAAGCACGATCATTAGCTGGGAAGGAGACAGGTGTGTCCTAGATATTGCATTGTTTCGTTCTAATACACTCTTACCGGGACAACTATCACTAGCTGAATTGTCCGCTCCAGGTCCCAGCGAACCACTGCCCCCACCATCACGTCATGTTTCTGTTGCTGTACAAGCTCAGCTCGATTATGTGTCAGAGGGAACGCAGGCTCAACCATCGTGCTCTTCACAGAGTGTTCAAGCATCGACAATTACCAAGAGCTCTTCCTGCCAGATCTCGCCCTCCTACACATCAAGTTCAATTCAAGTCGAGCCACCGCCTGTGGCGCCGCATGTGCAACCTATTGATACCGCACTCGATTCACGGCGGAGATCTGGCAAACTACTGGATTTAATTGACCCTTCAAGGGAAGCGACATCAAGTTCAGTTCAAGTCGAGCCGCCGCCCGCTACTTCGCACGTGAATCAGGCTGATTGTGTGACCGAGGAACGGAAGAGGTTCGTCAAGTTACGGAAGTCGATTGAGGCAGCGCAACCACCACTCAATTGCAAGGGTCCCATCGACCCCACTCCTCGCGACGCAGACAATGTGTGTTACTTGATGACTGATTTGAACAGAAGCTGACATGCCGCACAGGTCATTGTCCGCCAGCGCAGTCTCTCTCCCATGGAACTCGACTCTCCTTCGAGCAGTCCTCCTCATTCTCCCACAGGCGCCGTATCTATTCGCACGCAATCTTACGATTCTTTGGCCAGCTCCAGAGCCGGTTCTGTCCCGAGACAGGCGGAACCGACCAGGTCCACAACATCAGACTCTCGTCTAGCGAAACTCCCTTCTCCCTCGCCCTTACCAGCTTCATCTTCGCCTCATGTAGCTCACAGAAATACGCCCGTGGACGATGCTAAGCCTATAGGGCCTGGAACCTCGACGAAGCCGGCACAGGTGAGTTGCTTGGAGCTTGAATGAGAATACTGACTAAGGTAGGATATCCACGCTCTCCTCTGATAGGCCAAGGCACAGCTGTCCTCTCTTCCATTATCTGAGGCAAGCTCCAGTACATTACAACCGCCAGGTATGTTCCTCGGAAAGCGAGGTCGGTCGCCACCCACAGGTCCTCGATCCCTTGCAGGCTACGATGCCGGCGGCACGAAAGAAATTCCTCGGGTTCCAGCTGCTCCCGTGCCACATGCAACAGCAGGTCACAGCCGTGGCATCCCGGTTGCCCCGGCAGCTTTTCTGACTATCCCTGCCATTGCACCGCCCACTGCACCAGCAGCATTACTTTCGGCTGCCTCAAATTCAGCAGCAAATGGCACCCATGGTTCGCAATCGAACTTCAAGCCCATAGGAACCGCTCGTCCAGCAATCCAAACGTCCGCTGAATGGAAGCCTGCTTCATTTGCTCCCATCACTCCTACTCCGAGTCCTCTGGGCAATCCCCTTGGGATCCGGCCATCTGCCCCGCCGCCCATGAGACATGGTGTCAGCATTAAAACGAACAAGCCGCCAAAAGCACCGGCAGTACTCTCTATCTCCAAGAAGCCGGTTGTAGTAGGAAGTGCGTGGCCTCCTGGGAGAAACCAGGCGCAGACGAATTCGCCCAGTCCCTCCCCTGCGACTGTAACCACCAGCGCAGGATCGACCAAACCAATCACCCCGCCGGATCATGCTCCCCTTCCTGTGCCGACACCCCCTCAATCTACGCCCAAGAATGCGGGAAGTAACGCATCTTCGTCTGCTACACAATTGCCCGGGATTGTGTCTTACCGCTCCCCTTCTCCCGAAGTAACAGCACGTGCTCTGGCCCCTCGACAGAAGTCCATATCAGCGACGCCCGTCAGGTTCGTTTCTAAAGGCCTGCACTCATCTGCTGCGCCGTCTTCCTCCTCTTCGAACATCGCGGCGAAGGTCGAGCCGCCGAAAAGACCCTCTCCTCAGGTGAAAGTGGAGGAGCACTCGCCGCTTCCTCAGAAGCCCGGTAAGGGTAATCTGGCTGACGTGCTTGCTGGTGCTGGGCCCACGACCGCAGAGTTCGATCATCCGCCTGGTCTTGTGATCGGCAATAAACTGAATGGTAAGTTGATCACATCAAATTTCTGGAATCCTTCGTTACTGTAGAGTGAAAATCGAAATCAATATTGTTCCAGAGTCGACTGTCCCTACAAAAGCGGCACTTCCTTTGGCACCTGGTCAGTCTGTCCATGTAGCAGCTCTAGCCTCTCTAACCTTCCCGCAGTCACCGTTAAGCACCCATTGCCCCCGAAGCCTGTGACAACTGTAGGCCCCTCGCCGCATAAATACGAGCCGAGCCGTCCAGTCATAGGCGTGAAACGGTCTGCGGCCATGGCTGCGCGTGAATCGGATGGGACAAGAAAAAAGTCGTTCAAGTGGTCTGTCGTAGAGCCCATACATACGACTCAGGTGAGACCCCATGGGATTACCGGCATACGGGAAGATACCGGGGTACGTGGCATCGCGTTCAACTCGAATGGCAGTCAATTTGCTGTAAACTGTAAGTGCGCCCTATCCGATGTCTTATATGCCGTGCCAATGAAGTCGCTGCAGGCCAGGATGACACCGTGCGGATATGGAATAGTGATAGTCGCATGGAGTCCGCGATGTTGGCACACCGTGCCCCAGTGGTATCTGTTGCTTGGATGGATGATGATGCTGGTATTGTTTCTTTGAGCAATAACGGAATCATTAACAAATGGGTGCGCCTGGTGAGTTATCGTGTTCGTTATGTGTTCACCTCAATTACATGGACTTGCATGTCAGGGTCAGTATAACTGGCACTGGGCCAAGATCTTGGATTCAGGAAGAGCAGACGATGATCCTACTTGTTTCGCATACATGAGGGACCGCATCGCAGTCGCATACCCGCGGACGGGGGTTAAGGTCTGGCTATGGGTGAAAGGTAAGGATGCGCCATCTTCCAGCTCACTGCGCTCACTCTGAGGATAGGGACTTGGCAACCGCAGAGGTCCATTCTCCGCCAGAACGTGACTGCTATCCGGTTTGTCGACGATGGTAATGCATTAATCGGCGGAACGACGGATGGCGTGATGTACGATCTTCATTTCTACTTTGTTAAACGAGTGCTGATGATAGAGAGGGACAGGTGGTACTGTCAAGTTCCCAACGGGACGCTGCGGGCCTACGCGTTCTTTAAGACTAAAGTGTGAGCCAGGCAGTCGATCTCACATCTGCTCCAGTCTCTCATAATGACATACAGATACCACTTGGACGTGAATGTACCAGGGACGCACGCACTCGTCGCGCACAACGGGGGCCAATGCCATTTGGTTGGCATAAAGGAGGACGACCATCGGGGGAAGGTTGAGCGGGCCTACATGCTCAAGGACAAGAATGCTACTTACAATTTCGGGGCGATATTCGCCAATGCTGACAAGTCCGTTCTCTGGGGCGTACTAGAAGGTTGTGCTCTCGTTTGGGATCGGACGACTGCGGAGGTGGCTTGCGGCCTGGACCACGGCGATGGTACGCGTTAGTTCACATAATTCCCTGCGCTTCGCTGACATCTGAGCAGAGGTCGTGCAAGCTGTTGCTGTAAGTTCCATCAACTATTAATATCAGTATTCCGTCATACTGAAATGCCGTTCTCAGAGCTTCGGCGCCATTGCTGGCTCGTCCAAGCATTGTTTGGTAACCGGCACGAAACACGGCCATTTAATGTGGTGGCCTCATTCGCCGACCAGTCAGTACGGAAATCCACTCTCATTTCTGTATACTGAATTGCTATTTCAGACGTAGATAGTCCGCGGAAACGAATGAAGTCCGCTGACCTCGACTAATCGCCCATTCTAATCTCAAGGAGGGAATCTAATACTCTTCTTGTCTATGTTTTGTTTGTTTCCTTAGTCTCTGTTAACTTATATATTCAAGCACACGCTACTATATACCTGTACTTTTCTACTTGTAGCATATTGTTCCACGTGGAATAAAGATGCGGGCGCCGGATGCAGCCCGGGCGGGCGGCGACGCGCTGTTTGTAAATATTTGCGAGGCCGGTCCATGCGTTGCCGACGGAGATGATCCCAACTGTCGTTAACCGTCCTCGAGGCAAGACCGTCCGAGACAGTCATACCGCTCATCCTCGCTGTTCTCGACAACCTGCAGGACGACAACGTTCGCTGTCACGTACGTCGACCGCGCAACCCGCCCATTACTCATCCTCATGCCGTTCTTCTCTTTCTAGAACTAGTGACGACAACGCTGCTTCTACCTCTTGGGATAGGCTGCTCGACTTCTGAAGCCGTTAAAAATTAGCCAATTTTCCTGCTCTCCAGCTACGCGCTCCTTAGGCTGCTCTTTACATACAACGGTGAGTTGCCAGATATCATGATAGGGGTTCTGCGTCATCATCGCCCCGCACCGCCGCGAACAGGCGTGGTTACCACGCCCGCTTGCCACATCCCCTCATCTATCTCGCACTGCGACCTGCATCGTGCAGCGACGGATTGCTGACGGCCTCTATCGTTTGAACCTCTGTAGTACGCTTCACGATCGATTCTCATAGACTTGCTCTTGGGCCATGCAAACCATTAAGTGTGTAGTTGTGGGAGATGGTGCTGTGGGTAAGGTGAGTAATCCTCGTGTCTCTATTCCCAAGGCGCAGCAGTCTTGAACGCTTTCATGCTCTCTTAGACTTGCCTTCTGATCTCATACACCACAAACAAGTTCCCAAGTGAATACGTCCCAACTGTGAGTGTCCCTATCTTTCCGCAGCGAACAGCTCGGTAGACACGCCACCCTGTGGGATTTTCGCAGGTCTTCGACAACTATGCTGTCACTGTTATGATCGGTGATGACCCCTATACACTTGGTTTATTCGATACTGCCGGTGCGTGCGCTTGAGAGAGAGACGAATCGGCAGCGATCTGACAGCGCACGTCACACAGGCCAGGAGGATTATGACCGTCTGCGACCATTATCGTACCCACAAACGGACGTCTTCTTGGTCTGCTTCAGTGTAACATCGCCTGCCTCGTTCGAGAACGTCAAGGAGAAGTGGTTCCCCGAGGTGCACCACCACTGTCCGGGTGTACCCTGCCTGATTGTCGGGACGCAAATTGACTTGCGGGACGACCCGCAGGTGCTGGAGAAGCTGCAGAGGCAGAAGCAGCGGCCTGTCACCTCGGAGCAGGGCGAGCGGCTGGCCAGGGAGCTTGGCGCTGTGAAATATGTAGAATGCTCAGCTCTGACGCAGAAGGGATTGAAGAACGTGTTCGATGAGGCGAGTGTTTGCTCTGCTGGTGATTGCATGATTTGCTAACTCGAATGGTTAGGCTATCGTTGCTGCGCTCGAACCCCCCGTCGTGAAGAAGAGAAATAAATGTATTATTCTCTAATGCTCCTAACGATGCGGAATCACCCTATCCACCTTGTTCACGATCACTTCATCACGTCACGTTCTTCATATATCCCATTGCATTCTGATTGTTACTACTGAAGACAGATTTATCAGCCCACCCTCTACCTGACTGCCCTCCCCGTTTTCACACTTTCTCTCTTTCTCTGAGGATGCCTGTCGGAGCAACAGTGCGCGCAGCCCCTGTCTGTTCCCGTACTTTCTACTGTCTATCTCTTGTAGTTCATACCATTGGGAATTAGGTACACGGGCGGAATCTAATAGCTTGAGCGAGAATTCGATTCTGGCCTGAGCCATTTCACTGCATATTTTCGTGTGATAAATAGGATGCAATTGGGAAGTTCGGAAATAGAGTAAGGTACAAGTCCATGGGAGTCCATTCCTTCTGACTCGTGGCAAGACGTTTCTACTACGTGACGTCGTATCCAATTCGTGAGCAAGCTGTGAAATCGTTCGAGCCACGTTAGTGGAGTGCTGGTTCTTTCCTACGGAGACGGACTCACAATCGTTTCGTCAAGATATAATCCAAGAAATCGATACAGTTGCGATGCACAGTTTGGTCAAACGACTAAGGCAAGATCAGCACATAGCGATGGTAATATAGGCATGGTCCGGAGCATACTTCTCATCTGTCGGCGAGCCCACTCCTCAGGGTCTCCCCGGACTACTCGAGCTTGCTTCAGCGCCATTCGGTAGGTCGGCACTGGGGCAGCAGCGACCATAAGAGAGAGGGTTAGGACAACCAGGAACAGGCTGTTTAGACGGCTATACATCCTGAAGGCTTAGCTATAGCGTGAAGCTGAAGGACTTCAGGCGAGGGGTCTGACATAAGAGGGCCGTCCAGATTTGAGTATTTATGTCTGCTCCGAGGCCACTGACGCAAGTCCATCAATCATACGAACGGCATATTCAATGCCGTCAGAGCGGATATGTGGTGCATGGAAGGACGTCGAGATGTACAGGCAGTGGAATGCGAACGTGAAGGCCTCGGTGCTGGTATTTTTGAGGATGCCTCGAGGCATCACGTCAGGCCTAGGAATATTGAATGGAGCCTGGCTTTGCTCTGGTCTCGGGAATACGACGCAACATGAATGGATACTTCAACGATATCTTGTCTGCAACGAGATGGCTGCGCTAGTCCATTCGTGGTGACCCCGCTACCCAGGGGCATACAAGGGGCGATAGGGTGATGTTCCTTCGTGACAGTCTCCGTGAACAGAGCAATCGATAACAGCAGACAAGCAAGACTAGAAGCTGTCTGAATTGACAGTCCTGACAATCCTGGATATGAGGAGGGTACACGAAGAGGCCAGACGCGTATTCTGCAGAATATACCGCGCAGTGCTCAGGTTGCAACGATACCGCATACAGTAAGCAAGTATGGACAAATATGCGCCCACGAATGGCGGTGGCGCATCCCGAAAGTTCTCAGTTCTGCCACCCACCACTGTTCCATCTGACTGTATCTGCTGTTGCTTGTAGCTGCAAACGTGAAGCGAACGCAACATGTCCCGACCTCAAGATGACAGGAATCAGGAAGCGACGGTTTACTTGGTAAGAAAGGCTTGCTATTAGAGCTTTGCGCGACAAGCTCATCGAGAACGTAGGGAAACCTGGACGAGCGGTGTTCGGATGCGCTCGTATGGGAGTTGATGCTGCAGGCTGGTCCGGTAGGCAAGTGGGCTGAAAGTCTGCAATAGAAGCTAATATTGACCTTTTCCATAATCTCTAGTAAATGTCCATCTGCCAAAGGACCGAATTTCGATGCAGCACCAAGGCTATGGCTTCTGCGAGTTCTTAACAGAAGAGGACGCTGAATACGCGTGCAAGATCATGAACCAGATTAAGCTGTGGGGAAAGCCGATCCGAGTGAACAAGGTTCGTGTCTGGTTCATGCCTTCCATGCACGGACCCTCACGGTGTTCTTCGTTGCTTGCTTCAGGCATTCTTACGGACTATACTTACTGGTTTCCGTTGTCTTTTAGGCTTCGTCAGATAAAAAGCAGCTGGATGTCGGCGCAAACCTGTTCATTGGTAATCTGGACGAAAATGTGGACGAGCGGCTACTCTACGACACGTTCAGTGCGTTCGGAGTCATGGCTACGACTGCTAAGGTGCGTAACTTCCTTCTCTCCATTTTTACGAATCTCATGGTTCCTAGATTGCACGGGATCCCCAGTCCGGCAAGTCCAAAGGCTACGGCTTCGTCTCCTACACGGACTTCGAATCCTCTGACGCCGCCATCGAGTCCATGAACGGCCAGTTCCTCATGAACAAAGCCATCAGCGTCCAGTACGCCTTCAAGAAGGACGGCAAGGGTGAGCGCCACGGTACGCCCGCGGAACGTCTCCTCGCGGCCCAAGCGCGCAAGAACAACGCACTCCCGGTCTCCGCGCGTCCACCGCCGGCCCCCGCGGGCATGGGTATGTACCATCCAGGGCAGTTTGCTGGGGCTCTGGCGCAACCGCCGCCACCTCCTGGGTTTGGACAACCGATGGCTCCGCCCATGGGGATGCCAATGGGGATGCCGCCGCCACCTCCGAATATGCCTGTTTTCAATCCTGCTGCTGCGTACCCGCCGCCGCCGCCTGGATTTGCGCCTCAGGGTATGGGAATGATGCCTCCTCCGCCTCCTCCCGGCATGCCTCAGTATGCTCAGTCTATGTAGTGTATTCTATCTTCATGTTGTGATTGCTCGTTCTTGTTCCTTTGTACCGTAATCCTTCTCCTCAATGATATCTATGCCATGAGTATGAATCATGTTCCATTCGCCGCCTCCGCTTGCCTGGCCAATAATCAGTCTCAATTCAAGGCGCCGGGGCCCGGTGTCTATGTTCACCACAGTTCGACTATGATCGAATTCACACGCATTCATTGCGAGCACTTGCTTCACTTCTAACAATCATCCGAAATGTCGAAGCCTCTTGACTACTCGTCGCTGGAGAGCTCAAAGTACGTCTAGGCTATTGTGTATACAAAGCTTCACGTCCGAATACTTTGCTTCTAATCCAGATGGAGGCACCTCCCACCACCGCCAGGCTTTACCTCGCCCTCCACATCCGTGAGCACCTCCGCTTTCCTCACTCAAACTCATCCTGACTCTGACTACACCAGACCAAGACCCCTCAGAAATCCTCTGCTAACTCCTCCTATGAGCAGTTGAAGGAGAAACGCGCATGGGACCTCGCCATTTCCCCTGCAAAATCGCTCCCCATGCAGGCGTTCATGCTGTACATGTCCGGCGGCGGCGTGCAGATCTTCAGCATGGGCATCGTGTTCATGCTCCTCCTCTCCCCGTTCAAGAATGTCGCGGGTATGAATTCTGGTACGCCCTCCTCATCCACGTTATATTGTGCGAAGTGAAGCGGTATGCATGGAATGCCAGTGTTTGCGCCGTTCGCGCCGGCGAAATCCAACTCTAAATCCCTGTCGACGCTCCCGCTGCAGAAGATAGCGTACCTCGCGTGCAATATACTCACGCTCGCGCTGGGGCTGTGGAAGTGCCGGAGTATGGGACTGCTGCCGACGGGCACGGGCGACTGGTTGGCGTTCGAGACGAGGGGGCAGGTTAGTCTATGCACGCGATTTAGGATCTTTGAACACTGAGCTGATGGTGTTGGGTAGCCCCCGGAGATTGCGTTGATGTGATATGCTGCCTGCTGGACTTGTAGTCTGAGCTCCTTCTATGGTGGAGTGTGATATATAACGGAAGCTCTAGTAATGAGACCTTCGAGTCAATTCACGGTCAGGGAATGCGGGCAAACCGAGCTACGGTCAGACGTCAAGATCGCTGTTGCTCCTAGTATTAAAGCGGTCTTCACTTCAATCGTATCCAGGTATATCTTGTTATAGCGCCAACAAAAATCGCCATACCATCCGACATTCGTATTCCACGCGAGACGAAACTCTGTGCCTTTAACAGTGGGGAGCTATATAACACTCGCACGTTCGAACACGTCGAAGCTGCCAGTGCGAGCGCAGACGAAGCTTTCCCGGGGTGTATGCCACTGCTAGCACGCCGCAAGCAGCCCACGAAACTTTGACAAATCAGGCGTGCAGTGACTGATATCTTGTCCGCAACCATGTCCGCAACCAGAGACGCGCCAAAGTATCCAGTCTCAAAATGCCTTTATTCTGTACAAGGGCAAACATTATAGCGCGTCCAAGACATCCGGAAAGCATACAGGAAGCACAGCCGAGACACCTCTCAGGCGCACGCGTCTACTGTCACCACGTCTAGCACATTGATCTTGCTCTATTGTAATTTCTTCGTCTTGCGAGGTGAACCTTGAATCCAAACACCCGTCAGAGCCCACATGTATTCGGCACACTGAGGAGAACTGACCAGATTTAGCGGGTGAAGCAGGCTTTACTTGCCCGGTCCACTGGCCACCAAAGTTCTTCGCCACCCTGGTCGCGAACATGCCGGCTAGAAGGACGCCACACGCCGCCCTCGCTGTTTCCGCGTCTAGAGGGACGAGCTTCCCCTCGCCCGTTACGTTGGACAAGCCCATAGGGCCGAGCGCACCCGCGACAACAGCGTTGACATCCGCCCAGAAGGGTTGGGCGTGGGTGAGGGTGGCATAGAGACCCGTGACGAGCGGCGCACACCACAGGTCCGTAGTTGTCCATCCGTATGGCAGGAACTCCGGCGGAGTGGTGAGGCTGATCGATGTTGGCGAGAGGAGGTTACCCAAGTTCGTCAGGAAGAACCCTGTATTTGCCGTGAGCTTGTGTAATCAAGCAAGGAGGGAACAGGGGGGGTGATTATGAGTAAGAGAGGTATTTACGCATGCCACCACGTACTAGGGAGGTGACGAGGAGTGTCCAGGGCGAGGTGGCGAGGAGGGGGTTTGGGTTCTGGGTGACCATGGGCGGGATGAGTGTGCAGAGGAGGAAGGCGCGGGTTAAGCCGTCCATGAAGGAGAGGGGGAGCTCGGTTTCGAGGGAGGGCTCGGGGATGTAAGAGGAGGGGATTTGCTCCACGAGGGCTTGGACGCCGGTGTAGAGCGCTGGGACAACTCCGGAATACAGGAAGGATGGCGGCGTGCCGAGGTAGGGGCCTATCGAGAAAGGTAAGCAAACCGGTCACTTGAACAGTGGGTCATGACAGGATTGTGTATGGGCGATGGGAAAATGCGATACCGCCACCTACACCTGGTGGGTGGCCGTCACAACGCATGCCTCGCCTCGCCCATGCAGTCGTGCATCTCAACCATTCGACAGAATGCTGGTACGCCGGTCACGTCGCAGGTTTGAGTACGATCTACTCACACATTATCATCTCCCCTCCATATACCACCAACAAAGTAGTTGCTGCATCGCGTACAAACGACCGCGGCTCGGCTTTGCCAACGTGTTTCGCCCTCAGACCCTCCCTGATCTGCCGGAGCACGATGCATAATCGGAATGTTGCTGCGAGGTCGAGCGTGCTGATGGACAGACCGAACCAAGTGAAGGGCGCCACAGGCTGCAGCGACCAGCGATAGAGCTCGACAATGGGGGCGAGCATAGACATGATGGTGGTAAAGACGGTAAACTGGGGAGCTAGAGGAACGTGTCTCCCGCTTATAGCGGGCGATTCTCCGTGAGGAGCGCCCGCGACGTGTTCAAGTCGTGCTTATCCTTGCTCATCGTGATCGTGTAATGCGCGAGGCTACAGGAAAACCAATATAATGCTATAACACTTCTAATACTCCAGCGTCCAATGGTGTAACGGCTGTAACGGCCCAAACCGGGAATGCGAGGTGGTCTAAAGTGACAACGGGTTTACCCGCTCGTGCGCTGAGTTCAAGGCCGTCCCCTCCAGAAAACTTGGTGGCCATCGTCCGCCGCGTCGCAAGACATGGCTGGGCTTGGAATAATCGGTCCGTGACAGGCCAGGGAAGCAATTCTGCAACCTGCCGGACCTGCCGAGTTAGTCTTAGGAGATCAGGACGTGTCGTCTGACGCGCGAGTGGGCCGTGCCCTTCGCAGACTTTTTGCATGTTCGTTCTGGATTTTATGTTATGGTCCCGTCCAGCGGTCATGAGTATCCGGTACATCAGACATGCTCAACAACATGTACCGCAAGATATTGGGCTTGAGGCTAATACGGTAGGCGAAGTAGATACATGACTTGACACTGATTTAGTACGAGTTGTCTCATGGTTTGCCTTCAAACCGGAAAACTTCCTCCAGTTCCTGTAACATATCTGTCAGTCATCCCTGAAAACCGGAGGTCTTGACTATGTTCCTTCACTTACAGTCCACCATGGCACTGTACCACCACTTCCAGTCGCGCCTTCATTGAAACTCTCCTGCATCCCATCCGTAACCTTCCACCACCGCTGCGTCTCTGGGTCCTCTGCAATACCCTGCATGTCCTTCTCATAGTCCTCACCTGCGTATTTCATAGTGGCGATGAGGAGGTCGAGGGGCGGGTAGTAGTAAATGGAGTAATCGACGATGTGGTGACGCTCGAGAGCTGCCAGGACAGTTGGCCAGACAGATGCGTGAATGGCTTTGTATTCTGCAACTGCTTCGGTTTTGAGCTGAAGGGATGGAGTCAGCGAGGGTAAAAGTGGATGGCAAAGGGGATGGACCTTTATGATTTGGCAGATCCGCCTGGTGTGGGGGATTGGCATAGCGAAAAGATGCTTCTAGTAGTCTCAGACGAGGTTAGATGATAAGAGAATGTCCAGTCCTCTGCGATGTCTCTGGCCTATGTTATATGCTTTGGGCACGATCGTGACCAGAGGTGGCGGCCCGAGCAACCGCTAGGAAGACCAGGAAGCCCAGATGCACGAGCTCATTGAGACTAATCAGGCCAGGAGACAGCCATAAGATTCGAGGAGTCCATGACTGCCTAAACATTGAATAGATCCTTGCGGATACAAGTCCAAGAGCGATTTGATTGTGTGCTGCCGTAAACGATCCAAACAATGTCCGATAGACGCCCAGGTCAGACGGAAGCCCAGATATCAGTATCCAGCGATAGCGGCGGGATCATTCTTGCGTTTCCAATAGCTGTTCACTCGGGCAGAAAGCGATTCGTATCACAGTAACATCAATGAAACCAGGAGCACTAAAGCGAGGGGCAGCGACGGGCAAGTTGGAAGCCAAGGCAATTCGAACTCCGCCCCGAATCCCCTCTTGTAACGTCCACGACGCAGACCGAAACCGTAACGACACCGAGCCCCGCCCGCATCTTAGACTCCTTCCTTCGCAATCGACTTTACCTTACGCACTCACTTGACGGCTGTATAGTTCACGATGACTGAAGGCAGCAACTACGATTACTTGTTCAAGGTGCGTCTGTGCACACGCGTCGAAGTTACCAGGAGATGACTGACGGGCGTAATGGTGTAGGTCGTGCTGATTGGGGACTCTGGTGTCGGAAAATCGTATGTCCACTGAGCACTTATCCTCTGCTCCGATCCGCCTAACGCATTACGACCTTCCCCTCCAGTAACCGTACGTCTTGCTGTTGTTCAGCATCGTACTCATCAGACGTGACCCGAATACAATCCAGTTCTCTCGCGGTTCACGCGCAATGAATTCAACCTGGAGACGAAGTCTACTATCGGTGTAGAGTTTGCGACTCGGTCGATAAACGTGGACGGGAAGGTTGTCAAGGCGCAGATCTGGGATACCGGTACGTCCTCTTGCCTCCGCATCTCCACTATGTCGCCTAACATAGCTTGTTCTCTGCATGCAGCTGGTCAGGAGCGGTACCGTGCGATCACAGCAGCGTCAGTTTCCCTGCGTCTCCCGATCCACCTGGCCTGCTAATTAGACTCTGCTCGCAGATACTACCGTGGCGCAGTTGGCGCTCTCCTGGTATACGACATTTCGAAGCACGCGACGTACGTCGACGTTACGCGGTGGCTGAAAGAGTTGCGCGACCACGCCGACAGCAACATCGTCATTATGCTCGTGGGCAACAAGAGCGATTTGAAGCATCTGCGGGCGGTGCCGACGGAGGAGGCGAAGTCGTTTGCTGGTGCGTCAGACTCGGCCTGGGGTATATCATGGCTTCTGATGGGGTGAATGGTATTGGTGGTATTAGCGGAGAATGGTTTGTCGTTCATCGAGACTTCGGCGTTGGACGCTTCGAACGTCGAGGCTGCGTTCCAGACTATCTTGACCGGTGCGTTTCCACCATCGGCTCTCCCTTTCGCACAGCTGAACAGCTGGCATTCTGTATTCCGCAGACATCTACCGCATTGTGTCAAGTAAATCGCTCGAGCAGTCCGCCGACGCCATCCAAGCGCCGAAGGGGGACACCATCACCGTGACGCCGAGCGTCGACACCACCCAGCAGCAGGGCGGCAAGTGCTGCTAAGCATAGCCAGGGTGTCACAGGGGAGAGGCGAGGGCGGGTACATTGGTTGTAATAGTTGGGGCCAGCGGGACTGCAGCTACGTTAGTATGTTCTATGTGTATATGAACGATGCACATGGTTCGCATTTGTATATAGGCTATGCTATGTTGGGATCCTCTTAGTGTAATGCATCTTGTCGTAGTTTGGACGATTGGTTGGGCATGTCACATGCGATAGAGACGCGTCGCAGGGGCGTCAGAATTGCAGAGTCCAAAGTCACCTCTGTCTGCCACCACTACCGGCTACCACACTCGAGCCTCGCTTCAACATCTCATGAATCCCTAATATCTCGGTCTTTCTTGTCTTGTACACCGTCTCCCTGAGAATACGACCGCGCAGCTACCATAAGTACGACTTTGACAACCATGCTTGCCCTCCCGACTTCACTCCTTCTACTCCTCCTCCCTCTTCCCTCTCTCGGGATATGGCCCTTCCCACCGAAACGATATACCGGAAATGCGCTGCTCGAAGCTGGCAGGATGGGTGTGGATGTTGATGGAAGAGTAGTGGCGTTTGGAGATTTTAACGGGGATCAGTTGTACGTGAATCCATATTATAAGGGTGGGTGGTAAAGAGAAAGGCTTATGAGGTGAATTTGGATGAAGTCTGGATGTTCTGGCGCTCGGATCTGACCAGCGCACGCTTTCTGTGTATTTGTGGGATCATGGTGCGTATGTTCCTCTGTTACTTAGTGATCACGGTGCTAGAATAGTGGGACATGCGCAGAGGACTACACGTTTCGACGCTCCGCGACGTTTACCCATCCAAGACCTGTATACAACGTCGTGCCAGGAGATTACACGCAGAATGGGCGGCTCGATCTGCTGGTCATGGCACAAGGCGGCGGGAGCCAGCTCGACATGGCGGTGTATCTCTCTGTAGTGGAAGGTGGATTTGGTACGTCCTCGTATCCGCCAACTTGCCAGCAGTCTGTATCTCACTACAGTGCTATTGTGATCGTGGTCGGAATTGGAAGACACCGCAAACCCGCTTACCCTGCCCTCCTCCACGCTCGCGCAGCCCGTCCCCATGGACGCCAACGGGGACATGAAGATTGACTTGTTTGGCATCGCACCAGGGCGGAGCTCGGCATTTAAGATATGGAGGAACGTGTGGAACGCGTCCAATCCGACCGGCGGAATATTCGATGTGTACGTATCTCAAGCTGCCGTGACAAAGCGCTGAAGGAGAACGAGGTTGAGTGAAGTGTAGATCCGAATTTTGACGGGACACAGTGCCGCCTCGCTAATCCACATACTAATGCTGTGGTGGATTTAAACGGGGATTGTCTCGCAGGTGCGTTTGTCGGCTTGCCACTGCTCTGGGAGTGAACGCCGTCCATAGATCTGTTTTTGGTGTGCGATGATTCGAGCTCAGGCGACAAGTATTACCAGATCTGGGTGAACAACAAGGATTCTGGGTTCTCGTTGAGTAGGCTGGGCCGTTTGCCGTCGGGAGTTGAAGCAATTACATTTGCTGACATTGGTGCGTAACCCCTTCCGTCTCCTCTACAACCGCATCTTTTCCTCATGCTAATCACTCAGACCGCGACGGCACGATTGACATGCTTTTCCCCACTTGCTCTTCTGTCTCACCCGTCACTGGCCTCGGCACAAACTGTTACATCAACATCGCATATAACAAGCAGCTTCCTCTATGTACGTCTACCACTGACTCGGGAGTGAAAGACGGCAAAGGAGTGTGCCGGCCCCCGGAGGAGCTGTGTACACCTGATCAGGACTTTATGTACGATTTCGGGGACAGGACGGATAACGACGTTCGTATTTATTCCCTTTCCCTTCTTTTCGCGGCTGAAGACTGGATAGGCCTTCGTTCGCTTCCCGCTCACAGATATTTTCCCCTCGTCCTCCCTCCTCGTCCTCGACACTACCAGCTCCCCCGCTCTGCCGGTGCCCCTCAGGCTAGCCGACACTGATCAAGACGGTTACCCGGATCTTTTGGCCATCGTCGCAGGTCCACAGCCGCCGGATCGCACACCGCATCTCGTGCTGAGTGTCCCCTGCACGATGGGCGTGGCAGGGTGCGGAACGAAGGGGAAGGGAAGGAGGGGGTGGAAACTTGTACGGAAGGGTGCAGAGACGCTGGAGAGTGTGAGGGATGCGAGGGGAGTGGCAGTGCTGGATTTGGATGAGGATGTGAGTCGCTCCTTTACGATGGTGGGGGGAAAGCGAGGTGCTGACTGTTTGCGTATCTATGAATAGGGTACGCTCGATATTATGGTCCAAAGGACGGGCGAGCAGGGGCAGGGAAATGTGTTCTTTGTGCAGAATAACTTTTACTATGATGCATTCTTCTTGAAGGCGATTGGTATGTATAGTGCGTCTCGGGCTGTTCAAAGCTAATTTTGGATGGATAAACAGTTTTGAATGGGGCATGTGGCAGTGGGTGGTGCGCGACGCCAAATGGAACAGGCAGGTATCACGTACGTGTTCCCTATTGCCTGGTGTCTTGCGTTTGCTGATGTTGATGCAGCCCTTTGGTGTGAGCTATTCGGGTGCGACGTACAAGTACACGGTGCTTGACACATCTGGACGTCGGTCTGCTGCGCAAGGTAGGCACCCTTATTCCCCGTATCCCGCTACAATATTCTAACAGTTGGTGAACAAAGTCGGCCAGCTTCCTCAAACATCGTACCAATCCCTCCTCACACCCTACTCCTACTTCGGTCTCGGGCGCACCAACAATTACATCGAGAACCTCTTCGTCGGCTCCACGAAACACACAACGCAGCACTACATCAACATGGAGGGCGTGATTCCGAACTCGAAGGTGGTAATTATACCCCCGGCGGACGGGCAGGATGCTTGGAGGCGGGAATTGTATCTCAGGCCTGGGGAGTGGATCCCCTGGGTGACTGTCACGGTGGTTGTCGCGACGATCGTGCTGGGCGTGATTGTGCTTGCGCTGCATTTGAATGAGAAGGTGAGTGGTTGTGTCGACTGGGAAGCGGATGTCGCTGATGGCTTGGGTCTGGTTTAGAGGGAGGATGAGTTGGAGAGGAGGAGAGCGTCGCATCATATTAATTTTGATGCGTTGTGATTTTTTTGTCAGTAAGTTATTATTTGGAATAGATTTCTCGGATGGACGGGTTTGATATGCGAAGACCTGCAATGATATTCATACTTGGTACCACTCGTTTTCTTGATCGGTGCGCGGCGTACAGCGGCTCGTAGATCGCCTTCTCCCTCTTCGGATTCACCGGGATGCTTTCCCACCTTCGGGTCGTGGTATTGTATCCGCAGGGGGTGGCAAAGAAAGCACTGAGAGTGCTCCGACCCATCACATTCAACTTTCCGAGAAGCTCGTCGCCAACTTCCACCCACATATCATAGAGTTCTTTCCGCAAGGCGTTATGCAGCTTCCCAATACTTTCACTGATCACAGATCCGGGCATATCATCGAGGTCGCCAAGCATCAGCGCACCGCGCGATCCTCTAACGGGCGCCATTGGGTTGAGGTTACTGCCATCAAGGAGGGAAGGTAGCACGAAGGTTTCTTGTCCAGGAAGTTGTTCTACGGCCTGGTAAGTGTCGGATGCCACTGCCAGTGTAGCAGGACGAACGCCAGGCTCACCGGTTTCTGGCTGGGGAGCGATTGTCCGGCGTCGCCCCGAGTACGTTTTCGTCACCTTGGGACGAGCATCCACAGCACCGGAAAGCTGGTCAGCAGTAATAATACCGGGCATCTTGATAATGAGAGAGCGGGGTAAGAGCTGGGAAATATTGCGTCTGATGTGGCGCTGGTCACCAGAGGCTCCTGGCCAGAATCGAATGAAGGTGAGGTCGGTCGTTGCTTTCCCTTCCGACCCTTTGAGGATGCCGGAGGAGGAGACGGACTTGGGCTATCTTCCGGGCTTGGAGCAGGCGTCGGCGAAGGTGAGGGCTGCGGAGGCTGTGAGGTAGCCCCTCCAGCCTCTTCGAGGATTTTGTACGAGGCGGCGGGCTTGGGTTGTCTTCCATGAAAGGACCAGGTGTCGGCGAAGGCGGGGGGCGCGCGGGCTGAGACTGAAGGTCGGCTCCTGCGATGGCTGATGTGGCATTGTCAGTGAAGAGCGCAATGCCTCCGCTGGTGAGCCCGAGGCAGATGAGCTATCATTGTCATTATCAGACATGCTAGGTGGTGGTGGTACGAGAACAAGGAGCGGGCGTCTGAAAGGCTTCGCTTACCGCTTTCTCACTGACTTGAACATGCCACAAAACACGCTGCACGCTTATGGGGAACAATAATGGATTCAGCCGGGCCACAGCATGATCACGTGGAACAAGGTCACAGTCGCGCTCGCGTTACGCGTCGCGAATATCGCGAATATCGATAGCCATGAACCCCAATGCATGCCAACGTTTCAGTGCGGAATGACACTACTATTGAATTCTTTGGGCTCAAGGACTTTCCCGATGATAAAGTAGTGTGAACCATATATATGCGACATAGGATGCTGTAAGGATAATTGGACTGAAAAGTCTACAAATACACAATGCCGATGTTGGTATATCCAAGCAGCGATGATAGATATACTTGTACAGTTCCAGGGAAGCGATGGACGATACGATTAACAGAGGAATGCGACAAAATGAGAGATTAAACTTGAGAGATGCAGATGACAGCGATCCAGCGCAGAAGACTGGACAGATATATGCAACGAAGGGAGGACGGTCTGCCACTCTACTGGCCTAGGGTCCGTTTCATCTTCTTTCGCTGCGACCTCCGCAGCTGCTGACGCTCGCTGGGAGATTCCGACCTGCGAGCTCGCTTGTTGCTGCTGCCGCTGCTGGACTCATACTGAGTCGAACGTCCCTCCTGAGAGTCCGACTGAGCAGCTTCCTCTCGCTGGGGAACAATGGGATCCTTCGGTCCGTCATCGCCGGGTTGGAGAGTGACGACATAAGTAGGAGCTGGGCGATCTGGATCGATGGGAATGTGGGCAATGCCGCCTGCGATGTCCGTTTCCTGCCTTGCAATGGCACCATCCACTATCGCGAGCACCTTGCTGAAATGCTCCTGAGCCTCGGGGTTGAACTCTAAAACAGCATGGTCAGTTTGATACCGCATCCCGGGATCAAGACACTCACGTTCGGAGGCGGAGCTAGTACTCTGCTGCGTCGGAAGGCCTAGGCTCGCGTATTCCATCATTTCTCTATACGCGTCGCTCATTTTCTGCGACTGTAGAGCCCTCATCCTATGTATTGACGTTTCCCGGAAAAAGAAGGCTAGCTCAAGAAGCATCCGGACTACCTGACGACCCATCCCTCGAGCCTCATAGAGGTAAAGCTGGGGTTCGTTCAAGTAAACCTTCTTGGACGCGACCGCATCTTGAAGCTTATCGGAGCCCCAGTTGATCATCGACTCGGGTATACCTGGGTGAAAGACGCCGGGGCTCCTGCTAGTACAAGCAATCCACGTATACGCCCAAAAACTCGATTCGAGGTCGTCCAGGTAATCCTGGGTGCCTAGTCCCTCAAGGACCTTGATCGACTGGAAAGCCCGAGTGCCCTGCATGGACGGTAAGCTAGCTGATACAAAATCTCTCCATGCCACTCACCGTTCTCAAGTCCTTTGCCGCCATGCTGCTTTGCCTTTCCATCCTCTTGGCCATATCAAAATCGATCAGGAATCCACGCTGCCCAGGCCTGGCATTGATATCCGGATTGTACACCATATTCCGAGTGCTAACGTCGCGGTGGACGATGCCGAGCTTGTACAGTTCATATTGGCCTGGAAAAACACGGTGAGAACAGTCGATACATAGGAGTTGGAAGACGCACCCGCGATAATATCTCGGAACGCTCTTAGGGACTGCAGCGTACTCGGAGCCTGCTCCAGCGCAGGCCCATAATAGCGCTGCAAACTAGAACAGTACAGACGATCAGAGAGCTCCTGTTCAGGAGCTAGATAAGGGATGAGAGCGATGTTGAAACGGAGCGACGAAAGGGAGACCCCTTCATCGTATGTTACAATGGACCCGATGCCCGGGATAGGCTCGTTTTCCTCCCCCGTTCCCTGTCCATCCTTCCTCCTCTTCTCGCGTTTATCGTTTTCATCCTTGATAGTCTTCAAAAAGCGCCACTCCGGCTCGCGATCACGGGTGCGCCACGAAAGCTTGAGCAGAAGCTTCCCGACGCCCTCGGGGTCCTCCAGAATCCAACATGTCGTTCCTCGGCCACGTATGGTGTGCCGGCGGAAGGGTTTGAGAGGGTTGTGGATGACATATGCTAGAGGGTCGGCAACATGCGGTTTGAAATATCGGATGCTACCCTCCCAACGAATCCGTGTATCGAATCCAAGCATCCCCTCGTCTGCTGTAGAAAGCGCGAGGATAATCTTGACAAACAGAAGTGCGTCGTGGTGAATGTCGACCCAGCGGGAGAACATGGCGCCAACGCGGTCAAACTGGAAGAGTAAGAGGTGCATCTCGGTCAGCAACGCCGCCAAGACCAAGGTGCGATTGGGCTGCTGCACTAGACATTCCCGGGCGTATACAGCGAGCTGATAACGATGCGACGTCCAATTCTTGACCGCTTCCCGTTTGACTTCGATCGGTGCAGCCATGTGGACGTATTGGGGGTCAGCCTCGACCTCCTGGACATTGCGCTTAGTCGAGAAGGCAGGGCCGCATCCCAAAAGGGAGATGTCGGGGCTCGACTTCAAGGCTGTGTCGTACACCCTGTGGCTATGCGGCAGAGTTTTGCCGTGTGTATCGATCGCTACACGATCGCGGCGCTGAAAGTGCTTCAAGATGGCATTGATGATGAGAAGCAGCGGGGCGTACAGGCCGAGCTCGTCGTGGGAGTTTTCAGGGAGGCCTCTCCATCTCCGAGTTCTGGAATTGTACAACCGGCACTTCTTGAGAAAGGCAATGATGACGGGGTCAGCTGGCATATCCGCCAGCCTTGTTTGGCTTACGAGGCCATGAGCGAACCTCTCATCGCCGAACACCGCGGTGCCTCGTAGCTCAACAGACAGAGCTTTCTGCAAGGCGTCGACAGTAGCACGATCGTGATCATCAGAGCTGAAGCCATGGGGAGTGTCGGAGACGTGCTCAATCGCTGAAGCCCCACTGGAGCCATCAGCAGCTTCCACTGCATTATTAGATGACCCAGCGGGACCCGGCGTAGAAGGAGTTGAGGCAGACGCGGTGGCATCCGGTGGCATCATAACCGGCGCTTCAATCGTTACGCTGGGGCCTACGTCGGCGGCCATATCCAAAAAGATAGTATCCGCGCTGAGTTCGGGGGCGAAAATGTCGGCGTAGATGTTTGAAGTGGGGTCTCTTGAAGTGGACGGCTGCGGGGTTGACTGACGCGAGACGAACGGCCGAGGCGTAGAATCGCGAGACGTCGGCAAACCTGATTCTGAGCGAGGCGCAGGCGTAGCCTCTGGCGGAGAATTCGCAGAAGTTGAGAATGAGCGTCGAGACGGCTGCTCCGAGGGATCCCTGGGACTGGTGTCGCTGCGGGCCATGTCAGCGTCGAGGTGAAGGAGAGAGAGGTAAACTGGGCGCTCTTATAGCCTGAGCTTACCGTGGGCTATGCTTAGCACAAATTGAAACCTGAGTCGGCCACCGAACACGCGGCTTCTGCACTGTGGTTGAGAACAAAGACGCCTAAAATTAGCCAACGCGATAAGCGCGTGTGACATGTGGCACGTGACTGTCTATCACAGTAACGGTTCGTCTGCGTCGTACTCGTCAGGAAAAATATCGGCTATAATGTTTCCCAGCTATGGGAGCGACGACACCGAGCTTGTATATGCCGGCCTCAAAGGATTCGTGCCACAGTTCTTTTTTATAGGCGGCATCACTAATGTCAAGGGGACGGACCAAGCGATTGCCCCGACCCTGATACAAGGATGGAAAATACAGCAAGCATGGCCAGCTATAGGCGATGCCTGCACGAGTCCGACACGTTCAAGGCAGCTTACTCTGCACGGCAAGTCGGCGCACCCAGAATCCGAGCCCCAGCCGCATTTTCCGAGCCACAAAAACTCATGTGCGTATTTTCTGCCTACTACTGCCCAAAGGTTGCTCTAGCCTGAGTGTATGCTACGGATCACGAACACTGCTTACCGAGATGGACCGGAACCGGGTTATGAATGCCAGGGATCTGGAAACTGTGCCCTGCAGAAGCCCGGTAGAACGTCCGCGCGCGGGGAATGGACAGGTACGCTGGATTTGTCCCGCTTGCACAGCGCGCAGTGCCCGCAGTAGCAGTCCCGTTCGGCTTTGGGCGTCGTGAGCGCGAGCAGCGTACGGAGGAGGTAGGGAGGGAGGGAAGGGCTTACCGAGAGAAGACATGGTGTCGAGCCATTCGTCGCGGTGGTAGATTGAGGTTCTGGGTTTGGGCGGCTGGGGAGGTGAGCGGGATGAGGGGGGCTTGACGGAGGGCCTGGGCGCGGGGTTGTTTGGAATGGGAGTTTGGTCCCTCCTCTCGACTCGAGAAGA
The DNA here is from genome assembly GCA_004369045.1 of Heliocybe sulcata. NCBI lineage: Eukaryota > Fungi > Basidiomycota > Agaricomycetes > Gloeophyllales > Gloeophyllaceae > Heliocybe > Heliocybe sulcata. The sequence goes on along the minus strand of ML213530.1, from coordinate 64,678 downwards.
GGACTCGGGACTGTCGCGGCTTGGGATGGGAACAGGGTCTCCGCGCCCGTTGGCTGTTCCTCTGATTCCAGAGTCTGAACGCGACGTTCCTTGTCCCTGAGATCGAGACGGCGGGGACGGGGACCCTGGAGTCTTGCCCCCCGGTCGCGGCTATGGGTTCCTCTCCCATTATTGAACCCTCTCCTCCCTGATCGGCGTGCAGCTTGACGGCCTGGGTATTTCTGCATCTCAGATTGGGACGGCAGTGATGGCGCGGCGGTGTCCGTCTGACATTTGCTGGTCGAGTCAGACGAGGCGTCCGGCCTTGTTGCGTTTAATGTAAACCGCTCTTTTCCGTCTTTATCAGCTGCCGAGCTCTGTGCTGAGGAGGACGCCGACGTCTGTTCTGGGGTGCTGGGGGATGATTCCGCCGATGACACAGGAGCATTCAGATTGGACTCTGGACCAGGCGAGAAGGATGTATGCGCTTGTTCGGGGCTGCTGGCTGAGGCAGATTGGGTAAATGGCGAAGTCGGTCGTCCCCCGTGTGAGGTAGACGGCCCTTTCCGATTTTGATTGCCGCCACCACCAGAACCAGAGGAGTGATTGCCAAAGGACGTGTTGACCGACGACCCGGCATTCGGGTTCGCCTGTCGCCTCCAATTCGTCCGCTTTCCACCCGTCGAGCGCTTGCTTTGGTCGACCTTTCCCGACAAGGAACATCCACCGGCGCGTGCATCCGAAGGACGGGGCGCCTTCATTTCGATATCGTCTGCAGAGTGAGAGCGGCAGACCCGGAGCAGGGCGCGGTGTCGCTCTGCCCCCAAGACATGCGCGAGGCTGGCGTCGTGCGCCTGCACCCATGCAAGCGGGGGGACGGATCGGCCGGATAGTCTCCCGTTGGGCGCTTGGCACGCGATGTAGAGCGTCCCAGGGTATATTGCCTGCAGCATGAGGAAAATGTTGCGGAGAGGGTCTTCGCTCGTGAGGTCGGCTTCGTCGGCGAGGAATAGTCGAGGGTTCTCCAGGATGCTTCTCCACTCGTCGGACTTGGAGTGTTCTAGGAAGGCGGAGCCCTGCGTTGGAAGACGGAGCCGGGTGGGTAGAGGAGCGTCGTGGGCTTGGATGATGCAAAGGAGATAGTCGGAGCTCTGTCGGCTGCTCGTTGGCTTCCTTCTGGCACACAGCCACAACTGAACTTACCTGCGCAGCCGTCTCTTCGACGGCCCATCGGAGGTAGAGTGCCTGTTTCAGAAGGAAAACCTTGGCTCTGTCATAAAGCGCATCTAGTTCAGTATTGGGCAAGGGAGGAAAGCCTAAGCGGAACGACCAGAGCGGCGCGATTTCAGGCTGGAAACGACATTTGAAGTCCATTGGTGCTGGTGAGCATATATTGACGGACAATAGGCAGGCTGGACTAGGTAACCTGTCCGGGTATTGCCGTCGAGATAGACATGTTGGTATTAGTAGCGCTCATACTCATCGTGGGGTAGTGGTGGCCGCTAACGGAGGTTGTGATTGGCTAACGAGAGGCTCGGACATTACCGGCGGCATTGCACTCTCAACTCCGCGTGATTTCGGATTCTAATGCAAGTTTCATGAATCAAATGCTAGACTATTGGGAGATTCCTCAACACTACTCCCCGCTCATCAAACTAGGAATGGCGAGTGATTCAAGCTATCATCCGACCCAAGAGAGCAACCAGTGCGCAACCCAACGCTATTATCCACACAAACTTCGCCAACCCTTTCCTTTCCGTGCCACATTCCGACTTTCCAAAGAGCATGAGATGCTCCCATATCACCAGCAAATCCTCCCCGCTTGCATCCACGAAAACGCCATTAAGCGGCAGGCTGTCTCTGTGTCCCTTCAACACCAATACGTCGCCTGACCAGCGATGCGCGGAGACGCCCGTCAATGCAGAGATGCACCGATTCACTCGGGCTCTTCGCAGCCAAGTATCTTCTCGCGAAATGATGACAAACGGGCTCCCCATCCGCAAATTATACGGGTGACGTCCTTTCACTTCCCCCCATATAACTGGTTCTATATTGATCTGCGGATGACCGAGCGCGACGCCAAGGAACGGAATAGTGTCGGGGTACCAGATGCTGCGGTCCCCAGGGCGTCTGTCGTGATGGCCATTCCATACGGCACAATCGACATCGACAAGCCGTGGCTCGTCCGAGTCTGCAGGCAGCAAAATCCCTTTGACGGACACTGCGCGGTGTACGTGCGAGGGACTAGGCGGCCAGCAGAGCGGTTGCTGGTTTTTCGTCTATCAGTACATCGAGACTCAAAGGCCGAGCTAGTACGCGTGTGATGAATAAGACGACACACCGGTGCTGGCCTGTGCGACCATCTCTTGCACTTGCACTTTCCGCAGACTTTACAGGCCGGTCTGCCCATGGTGGATTTGAGCAGAAAGTTTTCAAGCAAACACGCGTCGGCGTGTTCTATTGGCACGTGTGGTACTGAATTGCGGTGAGAATGGAAAGATCTTCGCCGGATTGAGCGCTGGTTGGAGGAGGTGCGCTGTCTTGATCCGTCGGTCTCAGAGTATCTTCGATAATACTCACTTTGATCCTTAAAGGCGGAATTGTATTTGATGCGGTGACTGCCACAGTGGTCATCGCGACGAATATGTTGGGCGTGATTGTACCTGCGCTCCGTTTTGAATGAGAAAGTGAGTACTATGTAGTACTGACATCACACCGCTTGGAAGGCGGGATCCTCACGACTCGGTTGATGTTTGTAGAGCAACCGGAAGCTGGACAGGAGGAGGGCGTGTCCCAACACATCAATCTCGATGCGCTGTGCTGTTTTGTGTTCACGCCCCCAGAAGGTAAGTTATCCTTTGCGATAAACTTTCGGATGTACTGCTCGCACATGCTCTTGAATACCGACCCGACGTGTGGAAATGATCCTGCAAAGAATAATCGTAGTCACTGCCGCGAGCCGCGGCCAAAACAATGAAGGGTGCACGCGTAAGTGAAATATCAGACTGCATACTACAGCTAACATAAACAACAACAACGCATACACTCATTCTTCCGCCGAAAAGCTGATTCGATCATCTTTCTCAGACGCACCGTCCACACCGAATACCAGAATCGCCTAATCCTCGTGTTCATCAGATCACAAATCAGACCCGGTGTAATTGGCCATGCAGTGCCCACACCACCCGCAATCTTTGTCACAAAGTGCCCAGTCTGCTCCGCACCAACGTTCAACGCTCATGAGCGAAAGCGCATTTCAGTCCAAGCACGCGACAACTGACCTTGAGCCTCCTCAAAGCGGAAAGAGTCACCTCGGCACCACCCACCTCTGTGGGCAGAACCTCTCTGTGGCTTGGGGGGCTCCCGGGGCAGGGACGCTTGCGAGTCTATGTACTCCGAGAGGTCGCCAGACGATCGGCGGTCGACGAACGACCTCCCCCCTCGACCAGCCGCAGCGCTTCCTCGCTTCCTCTTCTTTCCTCTCCTAGCCAGCCCGCCCGCAGTCCGAGACGTTGCAGGTGCAGACGCCGGACGGGCAGACGAGCGTCTTGCTTTTGACGTGGATTTCCCTTTACCTTTCTTCTTCTTGTTGGTGCCGCCTGCCTTTCTTTGACTCTTGGCCATGACCGGTGCGCAAGGAGACAGTGAGGGCGTGGCAGCTACAGAGATGGGCAGAATACGAAGGCTTTGCACCCCAAGTAACGAGACGTCAGCGGACCTTAGGACGGAACGAGGCTGTCTTTCGTAACCTAGCCGGGTATTGCCGATGGGTCCTTTCTAAAGCACCTTATAAATACAGACTAAGTTCGCCATCATCATGAGAAGAAGAGCCTGGAGCCCCCAGGATCCAAATAGCTGGAGATAGAGACAAGTTTGATATCTGGTTCCGCGTCGGTCAGCGGTACCCTGGCGGTGGCCCTCGACTTTAACGCACAAGTATGCGGGCGTATGTCTTCTTGATTATGCCCAGATCAGTTGCCGCAAAGCAGTACATAGCAGAGTGTCGTGGCCATAAGCCCCAACTAGTGTAGCGGGTAATGTGAAGGACTCGGAAGTTGCCGGCAGCATCTCTGATTCTTTGCTCTGGCTCTGGCTAGCGTCGTAACTCGGCGGACTGAAGGGAGAAGATATAGAGCACGACGGAGCCTAATATATGGAATCTGTGACAGATTAAAGTCTGAACGAATCACGAACATGCTACAACTCGTCTCTAAGCTACATCCGCTGGACATCGAAACATGATACGCGATCAGAGGTACAATGACTTTAAGATCACCATGATCTCCACCGCAATATTGGGAGCTACCAGCTTCCCCAGCAATCATCGCTTCATCCTGTACTAACCCACACACTTTATATCATAAGCACATCGGATACAGCTAGCACATACCTTAGGATAAAGCCCGCACCAGAAAGACGATCGCTACCAAAATACCACCCGCGATCGCAACCACATTCCACAGTCCCTCCCACCCGGTACCGGGAGCCCTCCTCTGCTCGTACGTATACGCTGGTCCATATACCCTGGGTTCGTCCACTTCAGGTTCGCGGGCTTCGGGTTCGCGTACTTGAGGCTCAGATGCTTGTCGCATGAACTCTTGGAAGAGGAAGGTTTCTGCAGAAGGCCTTGTAGCACCATATGAACGCTCTCGTCCGTACTCCGTAAAGTATGCCCGTATGGTCGGTAGGTCCTCCAGGTCAGCGTCCATGTATTTGCCCTCATACATCGAGCTTGAGTACAATTTCATCACAAGGACGTTACCCGCCCAAGGATGCATTGCACGGTTCCTCGTCAGGGTTTGAATGCACCTATTGATGGGCGATCCATCGAGTAGAAAGGTGTCGTTGTACCAGACCATGAATGGATGTTGTGGAAGTGATTTATAATCGTGGGGTGCCAACGATGATATCTGGTTGCATCCTGTCAATTTCTCCCCGAAAAAGGGACTTTGGTCGGGGTAATAGTCGAGCTGCCCAGGAACCTCGTCATTTGGCGTCACTTTACACTCGACTCGGACAAGGCGAGGTTCCTCTGCATCTGCGGGCAGCAGAATCCCAGTGACGTAGACGACGGCATTGCCTTCGTCAGGAGGATTGTGCTGCCCGCTGAGCGGTGCATCCTGGTTCGACTTCTGGAAGCCGCGTAAACCTCTAGCTCACGTCTCGTACCGGAGGCAGAGTGGAAGACACACCGAGGTCCTGTGCGTCTTGTTCCTGCATTTCTTCTTCTTGCACACTTTGCATGCCTTTGAACCCATTGTCGCTCGTCGCGCGTGGGTGTGTTGGGAGAGAGAGAAGGGTCGTGGCAAACGAGCATTCACTACGCCGTGGACCACGTGATCTATTGAATTGTATCCCAGAATAGCAGCGCCCTTTCCATACTAGGCAGTAAGGGTGGAAGATTCTGAGCTGACCGTAACGGTAAACAGCCAGAGCTGTAGCACATGAAATTAATGAAAAAATGGGTATTAAAATATACATGATAGCCACAGAAGGTTAAGGGCCTGTTCGGCACGTTGGTTAAGCTTCGGCTTGGCTCGCGTTGGCTTCGGGAAGGCGGAGCCAAAGCAAGTGGCGACGGAATGTCACAACCCAATCACACTTCCCACAGACTCTGCGGGTTAGAAGCGTGACAGGGAGACCTGACGTTACCAGCACGTTCCCGAACAATCCATTAGGTCCGCTTTGTAATCCGAAGCCAATGGCTATGGGTTGGCTTCAAATTTGGCGGGCAAGCCGAAGCTTAACCAACGTGCCGAACAGGGCCTAAGCTATAGATACATCGGTAATCTCAAACATACTGCCCAATCGTACAGTTCCTCCACCAGAAAAATCTCGGGAGTCAGCTAAGCACCAACATCGAATTTGGAGCTCTTAATCATATCAGACGCCTTCTCTGCAATAGCCACGATCGTTGCCACCTGAATGGAACGATAAGCCTTAATCCCGAGAGCAGAACAATCGAACAAAACTCACAGGATGCCCTGACGTCGGCTCCGGGAACACAGACGCATCCACTACCCTCAGACCCACCACCCCATGCACTCTTAGCTCCGGATCCACCACACTCCCTTTCTCATCCCCATAATCCCCCATCCTAGCCGTACCCATACAATGATACAACGTCTCTGCGTTCCCCCGGATCCAGGTCTGTACCTCCTCATCGCTGATCTTGTCTGGGTCTGCATCCCCAGGATAAAACACATCCGAGCGGTCCTCGGAATGCGGAGGGAGGTCGAGGAAGCCTCGGAGCGCGGGTGCGCGCGCAATCCGTAGCGCCAGGCGCACGCCGCGCGTGAGGACCTTGATGTCGTTGGGATGGGAGAGGTAGTTCGGGTCGATCGACGGCGGGCAAAAAGGCGAGGCCGAGGTTAGGTAGACACAGCCACAGGATAATGGGCGCAGCAAGCATGGTAGCTGAGACGAGATGGAAATTTAGAGAATTGGTAGGGACAGAGTAGGAGGGGTCCTTACGACAGTGTAGCACTCGGTGCCGGCAGGAGCGGTTTGGAACCCATGTTTCAAGAATGCAAGTGGACCAGACATTAATTCACAATCAGGCGCACCCGGGCTGGTACTGTTGTCGATAAGCTGTTCGTCTGGGTTATCCGCAGGCAGCGCAGATCTCGAAGGGAGTGACTGGTCGTCTGTCCGGAAGAACACCGCTACTTCACCTACCTAAACAACATGGTTTGATCAGTAAATACGCAGATAAACAATGGATGGGGAGGCGCACATTCGACGTAGCGGGTCCTGTGCCTTTAAAGTACCATTGGAGAAGCGCTGGTATGGACTTTAGGGGATGTGTCAGGTAGTCAAGACTGTTACCCTTCTTCGTGCGGAAGGTGATAGCGCCCGTGACAAGGTGCTGTCGTCCGAGAATGCATCATTAGTCTTACATTACTCCAGTCAATAGGGCGTCAAACTCACGTCGGTTAGGTTCTTCCCAACAGCAGGTAGGTCTTCCAGAACCTCTATGCCCAGCTTCTCTAGTTCATCTCTAGCGCCGATGCCGGACAGGTTAAGGAGCTGTGGCGTATTTGTCGTACCGGCGCAGATGATCACCTCCCTCCTTACAGCGATCTGTATTCGAGGTGAGTTCGGGCCCCTGGCCACCTCCACTCCGACAGCTTTTAGTCCATCAGCTGACTCGGAGGATAGTATTATACGAGTTGTCTGCATCAAGGGGTGAAGTCAGACACCACAGCAATACATTTAGTTGGTCCAAGAGCTTACGGTAGTGTTGATGAGAACGGTCAGATTCTTCCTCGCAAGCACTCTCCTGGTGAGATATGCCGTCGCAGTGGAGCTGCGCTTCCCTTTCGAATCTATCGACGTGACAAACTTGGATACCCCAAGGCTTCCACGCGGGGTATTAATATCACTACGTGATACTGATCATGATGAAGAGGGAATGGAGCTGGGTAGGAGACATACGGATTGTACTTCAAGCCTACTTCCTGAGCCGCATCGATGAAGCGTTTGCATATGGGCGTCAAGTAGGAGTAAGAAGTCTTCCAGAGGCCCTTGTCGCCGCGTTCTTCGAGCTTGGTCTCTGGGAACAGAACGTGGGGGGTGAATTTCTCTGCCTTCATGAAATATCTAAAAGGGAGAATTCTCAGGCTATGAAGAAGGCTGGATGACTGCCACCACCTACGGGTATAAGGCTTGGTAGTTCCATCCCTTCGCGCCCTTCTTCTCCCATTCGTCAAAGTCTGAGGGGCTGCAGTGTTGATACATCATCGCGTTCATAGACGAGCAGCCTCCCAGGATCTTGGCGCGGGGCCAGAAGAGTTCTCGGGAGTTTAGGCCTGGCTGGGACCTAATTAATGGTATCAGCCATCGCTCAAAGGATTTGCTAGTATCTACTTACACGGTATCATAGGCCCAGTCCGCTGAAGTCCTGTGCAAACCGTTAGAAGGCACTAGCGATCCGAACCAGTACTCACTTGAATAATTTGGCAAAGGCTATAGGTATCTTGGTAAACAGTTTGGTATCATGTCTGGCGATAGAAGTCGTCATTATGGCTCAGTCTGACAGTGCTGTGTAGCACACACCGTCCCCCGGCCTCGACGAGCAACACCTGCACATCTGGGTCTTCCGACAGCCGGTTGGCGACAACACAGCCAGCCGTACCTGTCCGTACAACCATCAATGGCTTCACCTCCACACCACTGAGGAGACCACTCACCTCCGCCGATAACGACGTAATCGAATACCTTCTTGCTGACCCTGCGTGGATCCGTTTCGTACGGACCCTGGCGAAAGAATATACTCATAATGTACAGAATATACCTGCGGGTATTATGGGTGATATATACAGGGCGAGTACCGGCGGCAGCTCGCTTGTATGAAACGCGACTGATGAATCCAGGCTGCCCTGCGTTTTATATGCATCCGACGATGATGCCGGCAGAACGTATGAGTTCCTGAGGCTTCTTCGCGCGGAACACCCACTGCGACATTGCTCGGAGGGCTGCCATGAGAATCTGCACGCCAAGTATGGGGACTGGAAGCGCTGACGGACGCTAATCAGGCTAGCGCAGGACGCGTCAGAGACGATGATTGCGCAGGGATCGGCCAGGGATCTCGTGTGCTTCCCACGTGGCCTGCATTGCTTCCAGCCACCCGAAATGAACGAAGAGCGTCGATCAAGATTCGCGGGGGAAACCTTCGGCCCATGCTCGCTATGCTTTCTTCCGTATGTTGGATTCGACATAACTTGAGGAGAATATCGCGAGGACTCATTGTATACGGAATATTCTAATTTCCTATCGGCCATTTGATACTCGCCCTTGCCCGGCATCACCCTGAATGAGCCCGATTTGCACTTAGTGGCACGAGTGCTCGCCAGTATCAATTAGCTCCGAGCCAGGGGTAGAGCTGGCTAATCTTGATTTAATTCAAGCAGCTTTCCATACAACCCTGGCGTACGGTGTTTCGTCGCTATCTCCACCTTCCTTGCCCTGACCATTCTTCCGGAACCAAAAGGCGAGTTCATATAACCCAGAGCCGCGTTCTTTCAGGTAGGTCTCCTCCTCGTGATTCTCCGGCAGTGTCAGGAGAAGCAGGGGTGCCGGGACTTTTGTCCCGCTCGCTTGGTCAGTCTGCAAGCTATTGGGACTGGAGAGCGTCCATGTAAGAGGGTCGTTCTGGACTGGCGGCTCTCCAATGATGGATGCAAAGTGGTGTTTCAGGTCAGACATGAGTGTATCATCCGCAAGGAGCCGTGCATGTGCAACACCAAGCGCGCCTGAAGGATGGACAGCGTTGGACTCCGGCTTTAGAGGGACCTTCGAGCATCGGTCAGGCAGAGGACTTGCGTGCGGAGTCGAAACCCCTACCCTCCACTCTCTAGGCGTGACATCGCCGCAGAAGAAGGGCCATGTACCTCGTGTCTTTGGTGCAGTGATTCTCCACTTCAACACTTTCCCGTCAGGCCTTGCCCGCCCGCCTGGCTGCTCAGGGAGGTACTCGACGCCACTCTTCTCATGCTGGGCACGATCGTTTATCACCTCTGACAGCTTCTCGGAGGTTCCCAGGAATGCGTAGTCGATCCATCCCGGTTCTTGGTGGCCCCAGGGATGCCTCTCTTGCGCAAGACGAGCAGGAGAGCCAGGCGGGTAATACGAGATGGGATGCACGAACGAGATGAGCTCGATGTACACGCCGTCTTGGAGGACCTGCTCGGTATACCAGAGCTTGATTCAGCCATAACTTTATCTGATCCTTAAAGATACTCACGACAAGTGCGTTTGACGTTAGTCCGTCAGCATGCGTGCCGCCCGGGACAACTCTGTCATGGAAGGATGTGTGGGATTGGCGATCCTATACCAAGAAAGTAAGTAAATTCGTACGTACGTGAATCCGAGTGATCGCCATTGCTCGGTAGCTTCTGCTACGGTACCGGGAGGGGTAAGATGCACGATGTGATCCAACACATTAGTGGCAGGAGCCATGTTCACGATGGGTTGGCAGAGAGTCTGTATCAGAAGCAGCAGCACGTCTGCCCTTCAGAAAGAAGCTGAGCATCTAATAATATTTGTTGCTGGAATGTATGTCATCTTGCACCATTATGCTGTGATACTTGTTAGCCTGGGAGTCCGGCACGCTTGAGCTTGTGCATCGAACGCGGAAGGCTCGGGCCACAATTGCCTGGCCCCGAGAACACGTGGGAAGCAAATACCATTTCGAGTGGTGAGTATTGCCGTGTTGCCACAACCTTCTTCGACGCTTGCCACAACTCGGCGAGGTACTTACCACTGCATACCAGACTGTCAATATACCCTGTTTTCCAAACACATACGGTCGCTTGCTTCACAAGAATACTGAGAAGATAGGAAAACGTACTTCATAGGACGCAGCTGTGAAGGAATCTTAAGGCTTCGATGGCTTCAAGTTCCCCGAGCTCTCTGCCAATTCTGCTCCCTCCAAATGCCCTCCCTCCTACACCAAACGCAGACGAATGGAAACCCCAGCGTTACCTGCTGGCTCCGCAGCCTCCACCTCAGGAAGACGCGCGATACGTTGACCCCGACATGATGTCCGCGCGACAAGGCGCTGTGGATGGCAAGGCGCTCAAGAAGATCCGGCCAAGGAGAACAGTCGATTACGGCGGAGGTATGGGGCGCTGGGCCTTAGTACGTTCTCTTGAGTGATGTAAGGTAGCAGGCTCATGGTTTGCCGTGACAGATGCGCAAGTTGAGACCGAACCCCACCTATGTGCCCCAGCCGAGACCGGCTTTGCCGTACATCATTGACGTGAGGGACTCGTCTCCATACCGAGTATATCTTGCATCTGATACATGGGTATACACATTACAGCTGTTACCACCGAAAGCGTACCCGGACAATGCCTCAACGTCTCTATGCACAAAATTCGTACACACATCCACGAACAAAATCCGGTGTCCCGTCAACGTCGTCGTCGTACGTCCCCCCTCCTCTCCTCCCCCTCCGCGCCTCATCCCCTCCCTCGCCAGTGGACCCCCGAAGCCCGGCGCGTCCTCACAGGCTCCACCTCCGGCGAGTTCACCCTCTGGAACGGGCTCACCTTCAACTTCGAGACCATCCTGCAAGCGCACGACACCGCCGTGCGCACCATGACCTTTAACCACTCCGGCGCCTTCCTCGCCTCCGCGGACCAGAGCGGCATCATCAAGTACTTCCAGCCAAACATGAACAACCTGACTGCCTGGCAGGGCCATAGGGAAGCCATCAGAGGCCTGAGCTTCAGTCCCGACGATCGACGCTTTGCCACTGCGAGTGATGATTCGACGATCAGGATTTGGTCCTTCGAGGAGAGTAGAGAGGAGAGGGTGTTGACGGGTGAGCTGATAATGGCGCCAGTGAGGAGCATACTCATTCAGCTAGTACAGGCCACGGTTGGGATGTCCGGTGTGTTGAATGGCATCCCACTAAGGGACTTCTTGTCTCTGGTAGTAAGGATAATCAGATCAAGTTCTGGGATCCTCGCACCGGAACAGCTCTTGCAACCCTGTGAGCACGCCTTCCACCTTTCTGTCCCTTGCGCCAACTGATCCCCGCGGCAGGCATCAACACAAAAACACCATCCAAGCACTAGCATGGTCTCCGAACGGCAACCTCGTAGCCAGCGCCTCCCGCGACCAAACAGTGCGGGTCTTCGACATCCGCGCAATGAAAGAATTCAAAGTCCTCAAAGGCCACAAAAAAGAAGTCTGCTGTACGCCTCCCCTTCCCTCCGCCTCCCACTCTTCACTAACCCCTCTCCCCAGCCGTCACCTGGCACCCTGTCCACCCCCTCATCGTCACAGGCGGCTCCGAAGGCTCCATCCTCCACTGGGACCTCACCACCCCCACCCCCACCCTCACCTCCTCCCCTACCCCACGCGCCTCCCTCCCGACAGCACACGACTCAAACGTCTGGTCCCTCGCCTTCCACCCGCTCGGCCACATCCTCGTCAGCGCCTCCAACGACCACACTACGCGCTTCTGGGCGCGCGAGCGCCCCGGCGAGTCCGAGAAGGCCGGCGGCGCACCCGCGGACCAGGACCAGGACGACCAGGACGACGACGACGACCAGCAGATGGTGCCCGGCATGGGCTGGTGGGGCAAGGAGGAGGACTCGCTGCCTGCAATGGGCGGCGCGTATGGACGGGGAGGGGAGCCGCAGAGCGACGACTATATTCCTGGGTTCGGCTTCGCAGGAGACAACTCTACTGGCGGAGGTGTGAGCAGGCAAGGCGGACCTTTGCCTCCACAGGAAGACGTGTTCGGAAGGGATGGTGCAGACGAATGGAGCGGCCGTAGTGGAGGTCCAGGAGGCAGTGGTTACGGTGGAGGTCATGGAGGAGGCGGCGGCGGACGGCAGCAGAGTCGCTGGGGACCGAGAAGGGGAGGCAGATACTGACCATCTGTACGCCATCGAGTACTATATGTTGTGGCAATAATGGGTGTTGTCATTCCCCACCGTCACGATAGAACTGGTGGTTCGATTCGTAGATACGTTACAAATACAGGTCATATGCAGAGAGCTACCCTGGCTATAGTCATAAATACTGGTGGAAGCATCACCGCCAATCCGTGTGCTGGCTCTGCCTGCTACCCCGCAAGGAATATACAAATACGAAAGTGAAAAGAAACTGCCCCGACCGTCGCGTATCGTACATGCGTGAACCGTGACACTCGTCAATGTCCGTAACAAAGAAGTGAAAATAGGAATACGGCATTCAGAGATGCGGGGCGTACTCTATGTGTTCTAAGGTGTGACCGTCCGTGGAACCGAGCATATGAAGATAAGGGAATGCATAATGATATGGGGAGCGTGTCAGCACGCGACGTCCCCCGCCAGAGGGGTCGAGGAGCCGCTCTTCTGAACGTCGTCCATGCTGGCTGACCGCGTCGGAGTGCCTAACGGGAACGGGGACACACTGCGATCCGGAGGCGACGAGAAGTAGTCGTCAATACTCGACGCAGAATGCGAGCGTGGGACAGCGTCGATCGTGACATCCAGCAACGACCCCGAACCAGTGTAGAAGCAGAATCTAACGGGACGTCAGCTGAGAACCTTAACACCTAGCATACACCTTGCAGCACTCACCGATTCAAGAACGCACTGTAGCTATTCAAGTTCATCTGGCGTTCATCATCAGAATCTGCACCACCCGGAGAGGACTCGAACGGAGGAGTACGGTCCGGCGACGTCGATCTTGAGGAGTCCGACGGAGACTCTGACGTGATAGAGGGCGTCGAGTCCTCACTACCTCCCCTCAAGATGCGCCGGAAAGCTGCCCAGTTCGGAGAGGGCGCCCGCGGAACAGGGACGACAACAGGAGAGCTGACCCCATCCGTAGGCGGGAACGAGTTGAACCTCTGCAGAGGCGACGCTGTTGCCGCACGACCGCCTTGACCAAGCCCCATAGACGGGGTACCGGGTGACCCGGGAGGCGTTCTCTTGACCGCCGAGTCATCAGCAATGCGGATGTCGAAGTACCCACGCTGATGGTGCCTTCCCCGCTGCTTCGACGGCAGCTTGAACGGCTTGTCGTCGTCCGAGTCATAGTGGAACGTCACAGGCCGGAACTCCTCCTCATCGAGTGCCCGAGGCGAGCCCCTGACCAGCGACTTCGGGTGGAACGGATCCTCGGACTTTGTCGACGCATTTCGAGCAGCAGAGCTTCGTTTGCTAGGCCAAGGAACAGAACTGGGCGACGACGAAGGGTATGTGCTCGTCCTCGAGTGCGATGACGCCTCAGCAAGACCTTCGACCTTCCACGGCGTCTTCCACGACGTCGCAAAATCGTACCTCGACGACAGAGACGTATCTGACTTCAGCGTGAACTTCGCCCGAGGCGTCTCCTTCTTCCCGGACGGACTCGCCAACGTGGCCCCAATAGTCTCCCTTCCCTTCGCGACCTTCTCCAACCTATTGTGCAGGTCCGCACCGACGAGGGGGCTCTTCTCGCCATCGGATTCCGACATGGACGCAGCGACAGGTTTCGACTTTGAAAACTTGGCCTGGTAGTTAGCGCCGCCGTTGCTGTCCCATATTTCCTGCCCAGCGGCCGTATACCGAACCGCTAAGTGGAGCGTCTTCTGCTCGATGCGGGAAAGTATATCGCTGAGGCGGATCGTAAAAGAGAACTTATCGTATGCACCACCCTCGGTACTTTCGACATACTTGCCCGTGACCTCGCTCGTCGTCTGCCAGTCGTCGAATGTGAACCGCACGGCCACCCGCTTCTCGAACGCGATATTCTTGACCTTGACCCGCCCCGCAATCGCCGAGGTCTCCCGCGACAGAACTAGCTCCTCCAACATCACGTTTGCATCCTCAGTGCTAGCGGCGCGGTGCGGCATATTAATAACGTGCATTACAAGCACCTTCATCGTCTGCTTCTCATCTGCCGAGCCGTAGATGAACGACGGGAAGTCGCTGTCCGCCTCGCTCGTGTCCGTCGGGCTCCCGTCCCTCGAAACAGCCAAAGGCTTCTGCTCCGCCAAGAACAACTTCACCTGCTCGAGCTGCATGCTGAAGTGCACGGACCGGTTGGGCGTCGTCGGCTCGCTGCGCAGCACAGGGCTCTCAGTGACGATGCTCAAGCTGGGGCGAGCCGAGTGAGAGCGTGACTTCAGCGACGACTTGACAATCTCGCCCGACTTCTTGCGTATCGTTGGCGCGTCCGACGGCGACGCACTCATGATGAACGCTCGCGTAGCCGCAGAGGCAGCACTCTCGATGCTAGCGTTAGCAAGGATTTCCCGTTCGGAAGGGATGGCCGTTTCGCTCTTGATCCTAAACCGACTGTGGCCGCTCCTGCCTGCCCAGGTATGTCTGCCATGAATTTGGCTTGCGCGGGGAGTCTCCGTGTCGGAGTTGTTCTCCGAAGGTTCCACCGGGCTGGCAGATCTTGGTTTTGGCTGCGGTGTTTGAGAGGGTTTAGGAGTCGATTCCGTTACGCCCTTCGTGCGGAAAGTCGCGGGTGTCGGCGTCGGCGTTGAGTCCTCAGGAGGCCAGAAATGAGGCACCTTGGTGCCGCGAACGCGCTTTGCACGGGGAGCGACGGGAATCAGCGTCGGCTCGGAGACCTGCGGTGTGCTAGTAGAACCCTGGTTCACGTCAACATTGTGGATCATGGAAGATAACGGTGCAGCAGCACTCGATGATTGCTCGGAACCTGGGTCGGGAGTGGGTGGCTGCACGAGCAGAACCGTGGAGGATCCCGAAGCCGACAAATGAGAACGTGAACGTCCGGAAGAAGACAGACGACGTGGGATAGATGGCAACGCAGCTCCAGCACTGTTAGAATCCCGATTGAAGAGGGACTCCATTGATGGCGATGAAGGGTAGGAAGCAGTGATCATGTTCCGTTTATCTTAGAGAATTCCTATGCTATAGTGTGCGGCGGCTTTACGTGTATAAACTGCAAAGGGCCGCTTAGTCAAGCGAAGACCCCATGACATGACGTATGGACATACTTTAGTGGTGTCGCTGGATTCGCGATTATGAATCTTGATATGACGAACCCGCCACTGGTATGGTACACTCTTCGGGTTGTCGGGATGCTATAAACGATTGGACTGGTAAGGGTACGTCCCTTGGGGGCAGAGGCGCAGTTGCGGTAGTATGTACAAGCCAGGTGAACCGCAGGCTGCAGTTCGGCGCGATGAGCAGATAGACGTAAGTCCTAGCGCGAGGAGATATGGTTGAGCAGGGCCATTGGCGACTATTACGCCAGCGAACCCACCTTGAGCGATGTGCGTCCAGAGCAGACTGGGCAGGCTTGTGCTACTGCAGATAGAGCAAAAGGGACGACGTCGGACGCTATGCAGGCCCAGGCATAAGACGATGTCCAGAGCGTCTTGTCAGCCTCCCGTGAGCCGGATCAACCGCACCACTCACCGTATGTGCGAGTCAGACCAGATGCAAATCCGACGGTATTGTCGTCACCGCCGTCGTCGTCGTCCTCGAAGACCCTATCTGAAGCGCGCAGGCAACGCCCAATGCCTTTTGTAGGACTGGACTAAGCGAATAAAAGTTCGAGCTCAGGGGAAGGGGCGGCGTGCCAAACAGGGCGCAACTACCCCATATGGGGCTTTGCGGGGACCACGTGCCACTACGCTTTGATACCATTCTGTATCCGCCTTCTCCGTAGTCTGTACCGGATCTCTATTGCTTCTATTCATTTCGTAGAGAAAAGCTTATGTCTCACGGCGGGCAAACCGCTGTCTTTTTACTCCAGCGCTCGAGTAAAAAGACAGCAGGGTTTTTACCTTGGCTTTAGCTTGTCTTTTCACTGACCCGCGCGGCGATCAAGCTTGGCACGTCATCCTCATGACCATGCCGCGGCAATTCGGCTGTGACGTGTAACGCTAGTTTGAATATCATACAACGCAGATTCGAAACCCTTGCATTCTTAAACTATAATACAGCCCATTTGGTAAAAATTGGAAGTTGCACGGCGGTCGGATCGCAGAGCCACAGACTACTGTGTTTCTTGGACACCGATTCATTTGAGCAGACATCTTGACGAAAATGAAAGGAGCACTCCGGTAGCGTAATAGCCACAGAAGCGACCCTTGGTGACCGTTTTCTGTCTGTCATATAACGAGTGTTGCATTTTGCACTCCTCCGAGGGGGTACCAATTCGCCAACCACAGCAGGCCGGATTCCCGAATGGAATACCGCCGCTACGCGCTTACACCTGAATTGCCCTGTTCGATATCAGTGCCCTTTGCTGCTTTGCAGTCGCGCAGCGCGCCACATGTTGAAAGTCCGACGGTTGCTGTATCTGCGGCCATAAAAGGACTCCTGGAAGTTATTCTAAGGTCCAAAAGGTTGTAAATAGCTACAAGTATTGAAGTAAAACATTTTTGCCAAAGAGAAGTAACTGTCCGATGTCTATCCTTCTAAACCATATCCCAAGTATGGAACACGGTAGTGGCTGTGCCATATGTCGCGCCACAACATCGTCGCGACGCCATAAACCGGCGTGATAATAAGTCACGAGTCACCGCACACGGAATAGAAAATGGTAGTTCACACAGAGGGGGAACGGGTGTAAGCAGTCAATTCTGTGCGTCCTGGGGTGCACCTCTAGCTACCGCTCTTTATATACGGGTTTGCTTAATACCTAGCTTATATAATATGAAGTCCATCTCGAAGATACTGTGCCCTGGAATAAAAGAATAAGGAAATACGAATGCATTTACTTGTGTTTACGCTTCAGCCACAGTCAGCGCCTCTTGCCGTCGTCACGGCTCGGTAATAGCTGATTCCTCACACCGCGGCACGGTCGGGATGACGCCATTATGAGGCGCAGACTTTGATCATCACGTAAGTCAGTAAAACGACAAGCTAAAGCCAGGGTAAAAACCCTGCTGTCTTTTTACTCAGGCACCTCAGTAAAAAGACAGCAGTTTGCCGGCCATGTCTA
Source organism: Heliocybe sulcata (assembly GCA_004369045.1). Classification (NCBI taxonomy): domain Eukaryota; kingdom Fungi; phylum Basidiomycota; class Agaricomycetes; order Gloeophyllales; family Gloeophyllaceae; genus Heliocybe; species Heliocybe sulcata. The sequence continues at coordinate 47,281 of ML213530.1, read as the reverse complement.
TTCTATAGTACACGGCCAAACCGAAATTTGAGAGGATTGAGTGAAGGAAGTCAATGAGATTCCCTTATAGTACCTTGCTATGAAAATATTGTCAAGCTCTTGGGGAAATCTTACAGGACACTCTGTCATGATATTCTTATGCGCCGCGCACATTATTTCTCAAGTGCGCAACTCGGCTGTCACCCCGTCACGCGGAATTTCCCTCGATCAGTCACACGCACCGCGTTTTGCGTGGCAACGCGTCTGCTGTGTCTTCTCCAAGTCGCGTATGTCAGCTTTTCGTAGCGTCGAATCATGTCTCTCTCCCCGTACTACATTAGAGTGAGGCAGAGATGGCGTTCGCACCGCCAGGCACTCGCGTACATCTGGTCTGGCACAGCAAAACGATGGCGTTGGCAGAAAGCGCTTCTGCAGCTATTGGGCGGCCTTTCTTGTGCTATGGTCGCTGCTTCCGCATGCACAAGCATTGCGCTGTCCCGAATACCGCCCGCCCGGATGCTTGAATCGCTTCCAGCGATAATGTTAGCCATTCTGGCTCTGGCTGACATGTCGGCTGTGACCCTAATTGCAACATGTAAGCCGGCTTCATCTGATCGCTCATCCAATCTTTACAAAAGTACATGTTCAGATATTGATTATGGATCTGTTCTGGCAATCCACTCGAAGCCCCGAAGGGACTCCTGTCCTCCCGGACCGCAAATCAACATATTTGTCAGGGGACTTGCACCGAAGGACATACACTTGGGTAGGGTCAATTGTCTCTTTATCTCTGCTTTAACCAATGTTTCTGCTTGTTTAGTTATCCACCCATCCAACACGGTTGCCGACATCAAGCATCAGTTACACCTGCGTCATCACATCCCCGCACCAAGCCGCTTCCGACACGATGTGTATTACCCGCACCTCCGGATCTGCTCGCTCGATGACCACGAGACCATGCAAGACCTGGCCATTGGCAACCTATGTACACTGCATTTCCGTACCCACCTCCTCGGAGGCGCTCGAAGTGAGTGCTCCTGTGTCGGAAGCGAGTCACACTCATCTCGTCATAGGTGGAGCTGGTGTCTCCCGTCGTGAAACCTTCCATGCAACCAAGTTCAACTCTGTTACAGGACGATTTCCGTCAAAGCACCCCGAAAGTGAGTATCTCGCATGCAGATAAAGCAGAAATGATCTCATATAGCTTCAGGATGGGAGCCGATGAGAGCACCTCACCAACACAGCTATCGGTGTCTCATTTGTGCTGACAATGAAACAGTAACCCTACGATACATCGAAGACCATGAGAAATCCCGGGATCACCGGCGATGTCTCCGTCTATTCGAACAGAGACGGCGTATCCTCCTGCCATCAACTTCTGGGGCAGTTTCCGGTTCGCACCCTCAAGCACCACGCAACTCTCATTCCCAAGCTGCCATTGTGCATGAACCGTTGCTCGACATTCTCAGCGACATCGCCAGCGACCAGCAACCTCTTGCATCCGAATATGACCCGACAACAGATCGACTGGACTGGGATCCAAGTTTCCGGTTCCAGCACCAGCGCTCGCACCAAGCTGACCAGCTCGCCAAGCTCGCAGGGTGGCTGAAAGAGTATCTCCTTGACGGTGGAGCTGTTGATAGGGACTCGGATGACGAAGATGTAGATGAGGACCACCTGGATTCCGATATCGAAGGCGTACCTGTCATGCAAAGTCGTATGTCCCTTTATTCCAATGCACTGCTTATTTATGCTCTTCCACCAGGTTCCGGGCCTTTGACACGCAATCGAGACCTCAGTGAAGTCGAGCAGGATAGCCCTTGGTACCCATGGCCCAACAAGGAGGTACGTGACTCTGCAATCTACTGTTGAGTTACTCGGCTGATAAGGGCGTGCAGTGTTGCGTACTGGACATTCTACGTCACCTTCCTCGCTGTGCTTTCTCCGAGCGACAGAACTCGGCCATCCACTGGGCTATGCGGATGCTCGGCCTCCACTACGTCCCGACACAGCGCACAATGAAGGATGTCGAGCATGCTATTCAGCACGTATGTGGCGTTGATAGCATTCGATACGCCGGTGCGCTCAGCCATGTCTACTATGTGAATGACTTCGCAAGGCTAGTTGCTCAGGTAAGTACTGTTATACAACATTGCCGCTGCTCCTGATCCACTCGTAGGAACTTGCTAATCCTTGGGTACGCCCTCACCTCAGGTTTCTTCCCCAAGACTCGGGCGCTCGCCTATTGGAAGCTTGGCAAGGCAAACGATGGCTAGAAGAGATGGACCCCGAACTGCTGACCCCGATGGTCCGTAGCAATGACCAAGACTTTTTCATTTACGAGCCTACATTTCTGAAGAACGGCCAAGTTTGTATGCCGGTGTGCTGGTTTACGCGAGACACCGATATAGTCGGGCGGGTCTATCCGATGAGTATGACGGACCGTGGATGGGTTGTACATGAATACACTACATACGAGGTCAACAGCAAAGACCTTTTATTAGCATTCCCTCAGCTGGCCCGGACACACCACTATCATGGGCTGTGCGACCCCTGCATCATCGAGGGTAGGTATCCTCGGATGTGTTCCAGACATGAGACCATTATCTTACCCTTGTCTGCATCAGGCTCTCAGGAAGTTCACGGAGGCCCAATCAAACCATGGATAAGGACAACCCCGAGGCAGGGTAACAGGTGGAGGGCAAAGGCACAGGGCCACCGGGTCGTGGCCTTTCCCGTCTGGTTATATTGTGATGACACATCGGGCAACGTCTCGAAGAAATGGAACAAGCATAACTCATTCCTATTTACCGCCGCCGGCCTCCCTCGACGTTTTGTCCACCGTGAATTCAATGTTCATTTCTTGTGCACATCCAACATCGCGCCGCCGCTGGAAATGCTCGATGGCATTGTACAACAGTTGAAGTAAGCAGATCTGTGTATTGCGATGTGTGTCTGTTTTCCTAATACCATTACAAGGGAATGCCAGAGTGACGGGGTATGGGCATGGGACTGCAAAAACATGGAGATGGTCCTCGTTATCCCGTCTGTTTTTGCTATGCTGGGTGATAATCCTATGCAGTCCAAGATTGCATGCCACATCGGATTGATGGGTAAACTGTTCTGTAGAGCCTGCTGGGTGAGCAATGGTGCTGCTGACGAGGAGAATCCACTAGCGAGTAGAGATGCTGTAGCAGACGATTGCGTCATTGATCCGGATGTATGCGAGGACATGGGTAGCGAAACCTCATCAATTCACTCGGCAATGTCTAATGCTGCAGGCACACGTAAGAAAGCACCAGAGACCTTCGCACAGATTGTAGATCGTGTCAAGCGGTTTGTGGAGGTAAGTGCATTCCGGATACGTGTTCAACTTAGGTCTCACTTCCATGTAGATTGGGCGCATGCGCACTAAGGCTGAAACCCAACAAATTCTCGCATCACAGTTCGATTGCGCGCGCCATGTTGGTGGCCAAACTATGTTCAAAAAGCAACGCACGATCACGGGGATCAAAGATACGTTTCAGGCCTTCTTCACCGACAAGCTGTTTGCAATCTCGACGAAGTGAGGCAAGGCTCGTGCACAGAAGCAGGCAGCATTGGCCACTGCTGAGGCTAATTTCCCTGCCGACACCACCAGTCCAGTATGGCGAATCAAAGGTGCATATGGAGACTTTCCTGTTGCGGCATTTCTCACATCGTCTACAGATTTTGACCCACATTCAGATACACCAGTGGAGATACTTCACGTGATCCTGCTGGGTTTCGTCAAGTACCTCTGGCGTGATGCTATTTCATGCCTGAAAGACCAGCAGAAGGCAGTGCTGATTGCTCGTCTCAACTGCTTCAATGTTTCCGGCCTTGGTATCTCCAAGCTAGCAGGCTCCACACTTGTAACGTACTCTGGTTCACTCACTGGACGGGACTTCCGAGCAGTCGCGCAAGCTGCGCCATTCGTGCTGCATGATCTCCTCGATGCTGAGGCTATTGCAGTCTGGCAGGCACTCGGAAACCTCATTCCCATGGTATGGCAACCTGAAATAGAAGATATTGATGTGTATCTGGTATGATCATCTCACTTTATCCACCATCTTGTTCTGATCCATTTATTGAAGCCGAGACTGAAGACCGCCATCGACTACTTTCTAGACTGTACATGCCGACTGACTCCGCGGTGGTTCAATAAACCAAAGTTCCATATTATACTGCATCTCCTGGATCATATACGGCGCTTTGGACCTGCGATGCTCTTTGCAACCGAAGGCTTTGAGTCGTACAATGCCATCATCCGTTCGCACAGCATACTCAGTAATCATCACGCTCCTTCCCGTGACATCGCTCGATTGATGGCGAGCAGTAATCATGTGCGCCACCTGCTCTGTGGCGGCTTCTTCCCTCGCGACAAGCCCGCAATGTCTGATGGCAACAGCGCTCAAGCACCGGCAGGTAGTGTGGATGGATCCCCTTGGATACGTGCCACGGCGAACTGTTTGATAGAACGGTGGCGCAGCATTGGTCTGGCACCTCAGGAGTTCCTGAACGAGCAGCACTTTGCGGAGGTGTTACTGCGCTTCCCCGCACCCAAGGAAGAATTGATGCTTGAAAAGACTGCTGGCGACTGCCATGGCTTAGGGAAGATGAAGACTTGGAATCAGACGATGGCTTCCAACCATACACGTGGGCTAGGATATAGCAACTCACAGCTGTTCCGCACGCCCGAGTCTGTCAAGTTGGTCAACGGAGATGCATGCAAAGTGGGTGACTGGGTCGTCTGGCGTGAGGAGGTCCTTGCCCAACCTCCAACCTTATACTGGCGGATCGGTGAAGTGTATGAGATCTTGCAGGCAGTTGGGTCTCATGCCGACATCCATGGTAAAGCAAACTGGATTCTAGTTAGGTGCGCTATTGTCGGGGATCGGTCGGAGGATTATCAGATGCCTCGAGTCGAGATCATGGATGAATATGTGGCGGTGGATGTGGCGGTGGGTTTCGTTTCATGACCAGTATTGACAATTCACTTACAAGAAATACAGGCGGTGAGCTGTACAGCAAATGTGCAGCATAACTGTGTCAAGAATCGGTGTAAGATCAGCCGGTCTCGCCCTGTCTATCAAGAACGCGAGCTAACCAGTCAGCAATCGGATGGCGTGCACCATGTGAAGCCCTTTGACTGTATCCTCAACACCGCGCAGATGCGAGATGCTGCCAAGATCAACCCGTTCCGTATACCAGTGCCTTCGCTGAACCATGATACAGTCATTCATGCAGCTGCGGTGCAAGAGATTGAAGTCGTGAAGCATCGCCAACAGACTCAAGCCAGTACCAGACCATCCAGGAAGGGCAAAGCTCCAGCAGGCCACCCCATCACCTCTGAGCATGTACACGAAACCTCTGTATATTCCCCCAATATGGCAAGAGCCAGGCGATCCAGTCTTCGCACCAGCATGACTTTGCAGGAAGTGCGGTTCAACCTGGACTCCCCGCAGGTACCCTCGCCTCACTATGGGTCGTTCCAGGTCAGTGAATATTCATACGGGCCAAATGCTTAAACATTGTATGTGTTGGTTTCGTATACATCACTCGCATCACGCAACTCTGAGGACGGTCATTTGAGTGCGCGTGTCACGTGCAACGCGTCTGCTCTGTTGAGTGCAATGGAGTTTGAACTTGCAGCAAACAGCCCACATCAGTTGCTTCTTGAAGTCCGAACCACCCAACTTGAGCCCGACGCCATTCAGCTCATCGTGATTATCAGAACTTGCACACAGTCTCGGGGCTTCACTTCAAGAACACTTGCTGTGGATGGCTGGCGAATGTGCGTGAAACACCCCTGTCCACTGATAAGCATGATCCACCTCGCAACAAAGATGCCGATCGAAGGACGCGCAGCCCCTTATAAAGGTGAGCAACTGAAACGATCCTGTTTTTTTCGCCCACCTTTCATCGCAATGTCGCAGCTCCATGGTTATTCACGCAGCTACAACAATGATGTGCCCATGTCTCGTACGCCATCCTCAGTTGCATCTGCGCTTCACGACGATCACAATGACATCCTCTCACCCTCCTCCATGCCTGCGAGCTTACCGGCAGAGGGGCATATGCCACTGCACCGGCGTGATTCTTTCGATATCCCTCTATTTCAGGACGATATGACACCATATGTTGACCGCATTGCGGTCGCATTGGTCCTCAATGATGTCTATCATGGACGCTTGCATGAGTTTGGCCAGGTAAGCTTTCTGATATATTGGGAGCTCACTTTAACATCTTTCGGACAGCTCGCAGCTCAACTCCCCAACACCATCGCTGCACGGGTAGCAATCTACCAACAAGCCTCGCAGTTTCAAACCCAGCAACTCATTCTCGAGAATCGTACCGAGACCAAGACAATGACCAAGGTCCTTGAAGAAGTGCAGGAGCTCCTCTCGTCAAAGTCCGAGCTGACAAATAAGCAAAAGGTATGTAACAATATAATATCAAGCTTATGCTGACAAAGTCATTATTTAAATAGGAGGAAATCAAAGCCCTTGCTCGAAAGCTGTTGATAGAGCCTGAACGCACGAATTTCGACATTGTACAGGAGATGATGGTAATGTGGCCTACTATCACTGCTTTCCTTTTGACAGGATCCTCTAAGATTGGCGACAGAATGACCTTAAGAAGAACAAGGCGACTAATGGTTTTGAGGCAGTCTTCGAGTCACCTATCCGTGCAAAGGCTCTGAAGACCCACGTCGGCTGCGAAGCATCATATATGCGCAATCAATACCGTGGACATGTGCGTATCATTGTTTTACTAGTGACTGGCATGCGATGCAACTGATGATTGACCTTCTTTGTAGATTCGTGACTATGTTTTCAGCGGCAAAGATGGCAAGACGAAGCCGTGTGGCATAACGAAAGCAACCAACCGCATCTTAGCAAAGTTCTTGCCTGTGGCAGCAGATCGCAAAGACCATCTCGGACAGCATATGGTCCGTACTTTGATTCTGGTCAGTGTGCGTGTATTATTGCTATGCAGTATTACTAAGCCAGCCATTTGCCATGTCACCACGCAGCGACGTTTCGCACGCGAACACAAGTCCTTGCTGAAGATCGAAGAGATGCAAGATGGGGAAGGCAGCATTCATCGTGGCAAGGGGAAGAAAGGACGTGTCGCTGATGGCGAAGACTTCTGGTCGCAAGCAACTCTATTCCTGGATGAGAAGGATGAGGTGTGGGGTCGCGATCTGAAGTCCGGAGGGTGGTCAATGTGAGCGTGCTGTTGTCTTACGCTGCGGTTCACTGACGTGGCATTGGGATTTTACATTTCTAGGTACATCGCTGAATGTATCAAAGTCGAGAGGGAGTTGTTCCCAGACGATGACCTCGCGGACCTTCCCTTGACAATGGGATCAGCTGCGGGTGGCTTCTCTGGAGCTGCGGCAATGCCACACTCGTCTTCACTCCTGAAGGAGGCCTTCACATTTCCGCCGCGGGCTGCTGGACCAATGGTTCTCGAACGGTCTTCTGCTCCATCCGGAGCTCAATTTTCGCCATCACTGGCGGCACCCCCCCAACTTTCTGGCCACACAACGACACTGTCCCCAAGCCGCGAACCGACTAGCCGCAGCCCTGGCGCATACAGGATGTCGTCAGGATTCCCCGCGGTGACATCTGCATATCAAAGCAACACTTATCAAGAAGCCGGCACACAGTTGCTCTCGCACATTGGTGAGGGACAATCTGCAGGGCAAGGGTATGGGGCATATACAGGACTACATGAACCAGGCGGGAATGTTGTTGACCGCAGGGAGGGGACGGCATATAGGATACCGCCCGAACATGATAGAGTTGTACCGGGCGGAGGTGGGGATGGGACGAGAGCCTGAGATCGGTCTCGCAGTCACTTCCCTGGTCTGCTGAACTGACCAACATTGCTAATGGTACAATCGTGTACACAGCACGACCGTGATCAGAATAAATCGATTGCTTCTGTATATCCAGTGAGATTACATAAGCGTGAGGAGGAGCACTTTAACAGCTCTATACGTCATAGTGTTTACAAGAAATCCCCGTCGCGGTCCAGTTAAGAAATCCATATGAGCCAAATTTATGTGTTATGCACGGTGGACTGTAAAAGTGCTGAGCACAGGATCACGCCGGGAATCGCACATGTTGACTTGTTGACGAGAAATTCTCATCAGAGTTGCCTGGCTGTGTAGTACGGCGATCCGCCAATACATCATGCATGACATAATAATGTCGCATGAGATGATAAACCGGTCACCTATCAGGCAATCCAGTCACAGGCGCCCAGGCCCCCGGTCCTCCCCATAGCCGAATTTGGTTGCCGCCGGGTCCGTATCCGGATGATTTCAGGCTTGGTTCTGGTCGCCACTACCGGCCATTCGGGTCACCGAGGTTTGATTTTCCGGCCACGTGCACCTGCGCTTCCCGTCGGCCACTGATGGGGATTCCGTCGCGCGCTAATGAACTTCCTGCTCACTCGAGATGCACATCCTGTCGCCCCCACCCGAATCTCCTCCTGTGCTGGACGGATTTCCCTAATTCCGGCTGATTCTGACTGCTACGGCTCTTCTGTATCTGGGAAAAATACTTGCTTGGCTAGCAACCCGCTCTTCCCTATGCTATGTGCTCGACAATGCCTGGGAAGCCCTTTCCGTCGTCTCGCGTGGTCTCCCCAGCTCCTGCGCACGGGTGCAAACTTCCGGCCGCGGACGTCCCGCTTTCCGCTGCAAGGTATGTCATATATCTTCTATCTTGGTTATCTCTTCATCACGCGTAACGAAGTCTCCTCCGGTCAGGTGGTCGAAGACCATTTCCTTCTTCAAAAACCACGACGACATTTGTATGAAGACCGGGTCTCCGAACGGCTCTCGCGTACTGCATCACGCGCTGCCGAAGGCTATGTCTATCGATGTAGAGCTGGGACGAGATGGGAGTAATGGGTCGGTTAGATGAGACTGGAGTTTAAACACAGGGTATGTCGTGCTACTTTTGCGCTGTTGCAACCGCCCTTTGCCCTTTTCGACGGCGACAATGCTCCGCGCTGAGGGGAGTGGCCTGCCGTGAACATACTCCTCGTATCCGCCTGGCTCTGTCGACGGTGTGCGCGCGTGTCTGTTCACGATGCATGATGTCGACCGCAATTGTCCACACTCATTTGCTGGACTGCTCAGGTACTCGATCTGCCGACGCCGTCCTCTCGAACGGAAATGTATCCTTCGGCGACCGTGCAGCTTGCATCGACACGCACGCGCTGCTCTTCCTGCTGCCAGACCCTCGTACAAGTCTCACAGGCCCCGCATATTGCACGCGCGTTTTCGACCAGCCTGCTTCTACGATCAATCTTGTTTCCCCCTGGAGGTGCGCCCTCTCCTGCCTTCACCGCCTCTCATCATCCCAAGTGCCTACCTCTATCTCTCTCTGTCACGTGTATTACCCGTTGCATCAAATGTACTACCCGTAGCATCCAATGACCTAGTTTGAACCTATCCTATGGTGGTTTGGATAGCAACCACTCATCTAGCCCCTCCATCTCGCAGTGTCGTTGCGATGCTTAACAAGTGTCTGTGCTCGTGGGGCACGTAGTACGCCTGCCTCCGAGCTTGATGCTTCTCTCCACAGCAGCTCTGTATTAACTGTAAGAGAAATATTTTGGACGGCTGAGAACCTCAAGCATCGAGATGCAAGGCGGGCATGGCAGTCCTATCCATTGAACAGCATAACATAGAATTTCGAGGGAATTACTTAGCTAATAAGCTGTAGCTCTAGTTGGACACCCTTTGACTGTCATGTCCAGTAATCAGTATCATGCAGCGGCCACGGGAAAGAGCAAGGTGTGCGCATTGATGTCCCGAGTATATAGTCTAGTCCGGGTACTTGAGCGAGTTGCTGTCCGAGAACGGCCGAGCCAAGCCTAGGCACAAATTGCCAAAGAATAAAAGAAAGCATGTAAGCAAGTCTCGGAGAACCATGAGCATTGCTTTTTGCAAAATAACGTGGATGACCGTTAGAGAGCAGGACGAGAGATGTCGGAACGAGTTGTCAGTAGTTGCGGTGGCGTCGATTGCATATAAAGGTCTCAAGTGTTTATGCCTTATTGCTACGATGGGAGATGTACCATACTGCTACCAGGCCAAAAATATTTTTCCCGCTATACTATACATTCCAGAAAACTATTTCTAAGAGATTAGACCGACCCGTGAAGCAGGGGAGGAGATTCAGGTGGGAGTGACGGGGTGCCTATCTCGCAGGGACAGGAAGGCATAGTCTGTGACCGGGGGGCTATCCTGTGTGACATTATTTAGTTTCGCATACATCATCGGTCGAGAACGCACTGTCTCGAATCCCTCTGCGTACAGCCCCTTGATACTCAACGCCAAACGAGCATTTCCATCTGCAGTTCCAGACCATGAGTATGTTCTCCTCTCGAAATCGTGCGATGTGTATTTTCCCGACAGTTCCCAGACGTTCAATTTGGGTCCAATTTTGCCCCGGATCTCAACATGGAGCCGCTCACACAGCCCTGCAGCCTCTGTGGGATCATCTGTGGCGTCAGTCTCTGTTCTCCGTGCAAGGCTCTTACTGGCTTTAGCTCGGAGCATCTGGTGAGCTCATCCAACTGCCCATGCGCACCCGTGACCAAGGGCTACCGACAGGATTGGCTCGACCGCCAGAAACACTGGCACGCCCCCTTGCCCTCCGTTGTCCAAGTGACGGGCATTCTATTCCCGGCAAACGAGGACGCGCCCCGCCTCGTCACCGTGCAATGTACTGTGGAGCACCAAAACGAAGTCAGTGACGATGACGGTGCGCAAGTCTACCGGCCTGGGCTTCAGAGTTTCCTAGGCAACGGCTCGTACGACGGACGGCTCATCGATACGTTTGGGATGTCTGGTGAAACAATCCAGAAGCCTTTGCGTCTCTTTACACAAGTCAATGACGATTTACCTTTGAATCAGTGTGTTCAGAAGCTGATGGAGGGGCAAGCCGCGCACGATTGGAGAGGCAACCTCCTCGTGATGAAGGCGCCCGATATCAATTCGGCGAAATACGTGGACACTTCCATGGATGACTTGCCTTGTATCAAGGCGTTCTTTGAATGGTACCCCGTCAGGTTCTACTCCATAACGATATCCGCCACGGGGTGGAGCATGTAGCCATCGTAAACGGAAGCTATTTTGCATAGTGGTCCGTCTGGGTGGCGCCACTGCGCCAGCAGACCAGCGCGGGTGCAAACTTCAGCACGGCATCCAGGATGACGAGCCTGAATGTACATAGTATCAGGTATGCGACTTCCCTTAAACTGCCAGTGATAAACAATCAAAGTCTGATCATGTCCAATCTCAGCGCGCCTAGCTTAGGTTCACCATAGAATGTATGAATAGCTCGCTGTGCCAAACAATTGACGTACTTCAGGCGTCTCACGCGATATCATCCGCGTGCCTGGTGTTCAGAGGCTCGCTATCTTGTTTGACGCATGGGCCGCGTCGACCTGCCGATTCAGCAAAGCTTTCTGTGGCTCTCGACACTGAAGACTCTCGACACTGAAGACCTGAGACTTCCAGTACTCCAGATATGTTCACCTGAGCCCCAATAAGGTAGTACCCACTGCCACCAGTGCTTCTGGACGCTCGGGATGCTTCATATCCTAAGAGTAAGGTACAGGGACGTGAAGTGGAGCAATCGTTCTAACTTTGTCCGCGTTCCAACTTTGTCCGCGTTCCTAATGCGCACTTCCCAGGAGGCACGAGAATAGCAGCAAGTCTAGGCCATACTTAGAAATGTGAACCATAGAGCCACGCGCCCTTCATTCCTAGCCGCAGTGTATCGCATACCTACCCGCCAGCCTGGTCTCAGTCGGCACCATGGACGTAGCCCCCGACAGGTGCAAAGTCTGCCGTGCGACGGAGGACCTGATGCAGTGCTCCCGATGCAAAGGGGAACACTACTGCTGTAGAAAGCATCAAGTATCGGTATGCTCAGAATCATTCATTCCAGCGCGCGACTCGTTGAGAGTAATGATCCTGCATCTTCAGGACTGGAAACAGCACAAGCCACTTTGCTGGCAGCTTAAGCCTCCCAGTCTAGGCGAAACCGTATACATCATAGGGATGCTCCTTCCCTATGACGAAGAGGAACCTCGTCTTGTCAAAATCCGATGCGAGGTCAAGGAAAGCAGATACAATCCAGGTGGCCTGGTCTACAGCTTTGACAAGCTGCAGTTCTTTGTACCCGATCCCGGCTGGGGCGTTTCTTCTCGAAATCGAGCTGCCGCGGGATTCATTCGAGCTCTTCCGGAATGGCGGATCGTCGTTCCCTGGGGCGCGTCGTAGGAGCCGATGCATCGAAAAGTTAACAGGTACTTCGACTATGACTTTCAATTGGTCGAGCGGCGATATCTTGGTCCTGAGACGTGACCGCGCGGACCAGGCGAGGAGCCTGGGCAGGGATGAGAGGTACATCGATATTGATATCAGCTGCTTGCCTGAAATCCGGGACTGGTTTCGAGGACCTGGCCCGTGGCAACTAAACGCAGATACTATGACGGTATGGAATGTGAACATCCTGCTCTCCTAGGAATTGCACTAATATTAACCAAGTTGGGCTGAGGGATAACGCGAACGGTCGGATACCGAGTCACGAAGATACAATATCAATCGATCTCCACCGTCCATTCCCAGCTCCCTTCACTCAAGCGAGCCGCCGTGTCCTGGCGCAGGAGCTCATGCCTCTTCTTGACATATGCCTGCCCCAGATGTGTTATCTCGTCTGGTCTTTGGCTGGGCATGTCACTGGTACGCACCGTCTTGTCAATCATCTTGTGCCGCAAGCTCTGAACTGTATCAGCTTCAATCGGCGCTTCGAGCAATTGCGAGAGGTCCTCAACAGCTGCCTCGAGGTTCCTGTTCAGAATGTCAGAGCATAATACAGACTGCATAACAATGGGATTACATTTGGAGGTCTTCAAACATTTGCTTCTTATTGCCAGCAGCGAGGAAATGGGCCATAGCGTATGTCCACTTCAAAGTTCTTCTGCACCTCGTCAACTCGTCGACGGCAGACTCCATAAACTTAGCCTTTATACAACATCGTAACGTCACCCTCCTCCGGGAGACAACAAGATCAGACGCACCTCAATCCATGACATATTGCCAGCCTCCTGGACCTCGACGACCCTTTCCGTTGCTCGCTCGGCGAGGCTCTGATCCAGTTTCGACGACAATTCATGGTTGTTAAAGCGATCGAAATAGAAGAGCCACTTTTCCAGCGACCTTTTAGCGTCCGTCGCGTTGTCGTCAGGGTCCGGCTCTTTCCAGGTGCTGCAGACAGAGTCGTTGTAGCCGTGGGCCTCCCACTTGCGCATGCACAGCCAGCAGAACTGGTAGTTGCAATGGCGGCATAGCTATACTCGGCATAGGCAGCAACGTCAGTGACTAGTGTTATGTGAGCGAGACGAAGAGCGCTACCATACGGCTAGGGCTTCCGTTAGTACACGCCAAGAGAACGGAGACCACGTTGCAACGTACTTGCATCCGCCCGCCTTCTCTATGCTCTGCTCGCACTTCGGACATGTACGCGTATTGGCCTTAATCCAGGACGCCGTCCCAGCATCCTCTCTAGCATTCTTGAGCCAGAGCTTAACAAGCTTGCACACCAGCGGCTTATGATCCGAGTCTAGGCCACATCCGAAACAAAACAGGTGGTCCTCGGCGCAGCACACTGTCGGGACAATAGACGCGAGCGTGGATCCACTGACACCTTGGCAGTAGATAGTCTGGGTGCATGACGGATGCGGGCAGTGTCGGAGCGCAGGATTAGCTGCGACGTAAGATTCCTGTATTAGCTTCTGATATCTGGCAGAATTAACCACGAGTTAGTAGACGGCACCGTCAGTTCAGATTGAAACGCCTAACCGTTCATAGCAAGGCTTCTCTACCAACTTCACAATTGCAGGCTCCTCTACAACGGTCCTGCAGGCCTCACCCATGCATTTGATAGTGCACTGTCCGTCTTCCTTGATCTTACTCTCGAGGTACGCTTGCCAGCACATGATACAAAACCTATGTCCGCATCTTGTCTCGAACGTCTCGTCTGCGCTGTAATCGTCGTAGCAGATTTTACAGAGATATGTGGCATCGGGGGAGGAGTTCTCGAAACGAGCCCTCTTATTCGGCGGGAGGACTGGACTAGCTGGAGGATCATAAGGTTCTGATGCGGATTGGAACATCTCACAGGCGTCTTCGGCGTACTTCTCCAGTAACCGCTCTCTGTCCCAATGGAAGTGGCGTAGAAGGATAGATACAATAGGAAGCTACAGTATGTATCTCGTTAAAACCAGGAGATACAGAAGACATATGAAAGCCTACCTCGCATGGAATAATAGCTGCAAGATCTTGTATGTCCTTATCGATCATGCCTTGAAGATCGTCCGGAGAGAAGCTTCTGAAAGTGATCTGCCCCTTCGCCTTCGCCTTCCCTCTAACGGCCGCATCATCAGCATAGCTGGTACTTTCATCCTGGTACTAGGGTTAGGTCAACCAATATGGAGTGAAAGTATGAACGTGCCATACATCGTCCGAGAAGGTGTACTCAGCATCGGAGTCTTCAGGAGAGTAGTCGGTGTCCGACATGAATGGGGTCCACCGTCTCGCGGGTGAAGAATGTCTGGTGGATAAAATTCAACAAGAGTCGTAGAGTTGGCGCAGTATCCGGCCTGATAGGTACAGGCAGTTGGAAAGCCTTCCAGACGATGCGCAATATGCTATGTGGCAGCCACAGGTAATTGCAAGGGCACAATGCAGAACGCCGAAATGCGTCGGCAAATCATCCGGATGCGCTTTAGAGGCCGGCGTAAAATCACCGATCCTGACGCATGTCTTCAAATTTGAATGCCGGGAACACGCAATCTGTATCTATGTACCTTCTATAAACCCCAAACTCGATGTACATAAATAACTGCAGTGGCAATACAACACACGAGGGCGCCCTGGAGTTATGGATGCGAATGGCATTGGTTTAGCACTATCCGCACCTTTGAATAGTGGAATGCACCAGGGCGCCCCTTCCGCCGTTCACTTTAGTATAATACTCGAGCCATGTAGGCGCGAGCCTGCGGTAATTCCCCCAGCGGATATACTTTATTGAAGGAGGTCCACCACTGAGATGGTCACAGGCGCGAACGGCGGCGGGACCTTCCCCGCTCGTTCGATCCATTCTTTGTGTACCGAGTCGGCGTAGAATGCTGTCGTGATACCACTCAGCCTCAGATCAAGGAGCAAAATTATACTTTGTGCTCACTGGCGAGGGGAAACAATAATCCTAGACGTCGCAGCGCAGTCATTAGCACCTGCAGGCTCTCGTGATAGCCACGTATACAAGGTGGTTCCTCTTCTAGCCGTAACATAAGAAAAACCCTGGCTGCAATAGCCATGCATGCCTAATTCAAAAGCGGTCAGTGACGAGGCAGCTTCCTGACAAATTGCGAGGACATACGATGACGACTGGATCTATGTGGATATAATCTTCATCTCTTAATAACTCCGTGGCGAATGTCATAGCGAAGGCCGCATCTCTACATCGGTCATGGCATTGCCCTGGTACGTTCTTGTACAGGTTTATCCGTGTTGCATTGCCCAGAGCAAGGACAGTGAATGTTTCCATGCTCGGTCGGTTATCACAGGGAGTTGGTGGCAAGCACGCCAGCAGCTGGTCTAGCTCCTGTTCAATTGGAGGCGGCGTATACTCCGGCCCAGATATCTCTGTGATGGCTCTAAAGTAAGAAAGCGATGAAGATCCCAAGAGCGACATAGTCATACGTAAGGCAACAAGACACGACCGATGATATAGAGCGGTGACTCTCGCCCGCAAGAACAGACCGTACAACGAGGGGATCGACCAAGCATCTGCCTCAGCGAATATCTGGTTCTCGGAGTTTGTAAAGGGCTGAACAATATGAGATCAGTGAACGACTTGCGGAATCAAAGTAGGCATATCACACCGGAATGATTGCAGCGATGACAGGTTTCTCGATGTCTCTGGCTTCAATTGCATGCATGCCAAGCGCTGGCAATCCCATTAGTCCCGCAAAAGTATAGCACAATACGAAGCTCTGCCAGAATGCGGCAAGGCATTCGGGGAGATCCGTTTCGGGGGTTAGAGAGACGATAGCAGCGCTCTTCGTCTTCCGTCTATGGATCGCAAGGCTCGCGACCATAGTCGCAGCACATGCGGCATGCTTGTAGGCTTCGAGCAGACGGCAATGAGCAAAGAAATATAAAGATAACAGGCACGATGCTTGGATGAGGTGCAGCAAATTGTCTGAAGATTCGATGCCGTCACCCAGGGACTGCAGCGCTCTTTCGAGGAAATGAGGCCTGAGCTCCAGGAGGGGGATTGACTGAGAAAGTTGACAGCCGAGAAGGTGGATGGCATTGATAAGGGCGGGATGTGTTGATCCATTAGAGTCGTCAGACAGAGATGATTTGAGTTTCGAGAGATCGACATGAAAACCCAGTGGCTGATGGTGAGACAAAAATATGTCTAATCTAAAACGAGGGCATACTTTAGTAGCTCCCGAGAACATCGCCCGTCTGACGTACAACATACATTTCGTCTCAGGAGGGACGACATCGTTCACAGTGACATCACGAGCCGCGTTTGTGGCGTACGGCGGGGTTAAGACAGTGGGGCAGCTCAGCAGAGCTGCATCATGAGAGAACCAGTCTTCGCCAGATGGACCTGAGAACCACCCCTGCGACAATTCCGTGCCGTCGGGAGATATGGGCGGCGGGAACGGTTGTGGTGACGACCCAATGCCTATCTGCGTCTCTCCAGTCGTCTCATGTGGCTCAAGCTCTTTGAGCCGCTTCTCGAGCACCGCGACCTTATCCTTGAGACTCTGCGTGCGGGATTTCTTCTTAGCATCCTCGTAGATGCAGCTCTGTGGCTGGAGTGACTTGGCGCACTGGCTGCACGTCGGTCGGGTGCCCTCGCACCTCTGGCGGCGAACGCGGTGATCATGGGTACCGTAGCAGTGCAAGCGTGGCGTAAAGGCTTACCATCTTCTTCTTTCTGTCAGCGATGCAGATATTCGATTAGAGTAGGCCGGCATCGTCTCACGGGATTTTGACCCACCTGCATGGTAAACACGCGGATCCTCGCTGCAGCACGCTCGTCGTCTTGGGTGCAGGGCCCATGGAGGTGTTCCTTCGTGGAAGTTGAACTCGAGTGCTTTGGATCCAAAGTCAGGGCATGAATCTTATATCTGTGGCTCGAACTTCTTTCTGTAAGAGAAGAGGAAAACGTTATGATCGAAGACAGATCAGTGAAACCTGATCTACCCGACCGTATACGGACCTGCTCCTTACATTGTACCAGTTGCCTCCGCTACGGGTTGGACGGGCAAGGCTAAACTCCGATTAGAAGTTCAAGGAACCTTATGCAACGTGGTCGGTGGATATTTCTGACTCACGAGGGAGAGCAGCGATGGAGAACGGCGAGTCCAGCTGGACTTTGGTAACACGGTAACGAGAGAAGTCGCATACTGGGTTGTATTCAACCTACACTGGAAGGGGATGTCGAAGCTGCGCAGCTACCGGGTGCTCCAGGGCATACCTCGTATCGAGCCGAAGTACGAAGTTACTTCACGAGAAACGACATTTGATGGGTTCTTCAATCAGAATTGATTCAGATGTTCGAAGGGCCACGCGACGCATCTTATCTCTTCTCCAGCTGCTCCGATCAGGCGCTTATAGACAACATCCCCGACCCCGCATATTATGAGATGGAGATAGTGTGCATTGTAATGGACCTCTCGACTCTCCTTAAGCTTGCGACTGATATTGGCAAGAACTGGGATATCGACGCAAGACTTCAGATACTTGCAGGACCACGATGCAATGAGCATCCTATCGGCTGAGAAGACATATTTTTAGCGGCCGTTGGTCCGTTCCTTTTCAAGGAATCAGTGCTTCCGCTATCTCCAGAAGGCACTTTGCGAATGATGCTGTGCTGCAGAATGGGGGACATGAATGACTACCCAAACAGACAGGGCGGAGTGCTTACCCCGAGGAGATGTATGGCGACAAGAATGCATCAAGAGGAAACGAGCAGGTAGAAGATGGTATGCTCTGCAAAGACTTCGGAATGCATCACCCGTGGCTGCACTGCTCACCGATATCCAAGGGAATTACCTCATTTACCCAATGCACCTTGCAGCATGCACGCCTTCCCATCCACGCGGGCACGATCAGGAATCAGATGGCAGCAAGAATCTTACGTCCGTCTAGCGTCCGACAAAGTCTGTGCATAAATACATACGTTCTATTTACCTTCCGTAAACACCTTCCTCAGATTATCCCAGACGACGCTCGGGCTCTGCGCGGCGTCAATACCGCGCCACAGACCCTTCTGCTTGTAATAGTCGACGACCGGGCCCGTCTGCGAGTGGAAGGCACCGAGTCGCTTGCGCAATGTCTCCACGTTATCGTCCGACCGCTGAATGAGCGGTTCGCCGGTGACGTCGTCGACCATAGGCTTTTTCGGAGGGCTAGTTTAGGTTCAATTAGAGATTGTGTGTCGGGACTTGTGATCAGAAGGAAGTAGCGAGGCTTACTGGAATTCCTTGTGGTACGTCCGTCCGCTGGCGGGGTGGATGAGCCGACCGGTAATGCGGGAAATGAGGAGCTGATCGTCGATGAGGAGTTCAACGACCGAGTCCAGCTTTTCCTTGCGGGCGGTAAGCATGTTGTCCAGCTTCTCCGCTTGTACGACCGTGCGAGGGAAGCCATCCAGGACGAAACTTTGGGGGAGTCGGCGGTTATTCAGCATACAATCGCAACGTGTGGATATGCGAATGCGAAAGGGACCGGTGTGGACATGTGAAAGTAGAGCCACACTCACCCGTTCTTGCACTCTTTGTTGTGCTCGAGCTGATCCTTGATCATGCCGACCATGATTTCGTCACTGACGAGTCCTCCAGCATCCATGATCTTTTTGGCCTCGACACCGAGAGATGTCTTCTTGTTCACCTGGTCCCGTAGCATGTCACCGGTAGCCAAATGGCAGACGCAGAATTCATCCCGAATTCTGGGAGCCTGGGTGCCCTTGCCTTCACCGCAATGAAGTTAACATCCACGTCTCCCTCTAGACTCTGGACCACACTCACCAGCACCAGGAGGCCCAACTAATATAGTCCGGAGCTGCTGTGCGGGGGACTTCCGCGACACGGCACCCGTCACTCTCTGCTCCAGAGCCGAGATTTTCTCATTGAGCTGGCCCACCAGCGATTTGAGGTATTCGAGCTCTTCGGACGCGCCCATGACCGGTACAACTCAGTGAAGGAAGAGCGGTGGATGGGTTGAGAGGAACGCGCTGGGGGCTGTTGGACTCGGGTGTGCTGGCGCCGTCTTCCGGAGGCCTGGGAGAAATAGACGGAGTTTGCGTGGCTGCTGCCGCCGTCGGACACAACGTCGACCGCAACTTATAAGAGGTTATACGGTTTTCCGAGTGGCTGTCTATCAAAACGATCCGGTTTCACCCTTGCTGTGCGCAGTTATGATATCCGTCCAACGTCCTTGGCCGCTGTATACGCACACGGGTCTGGCGGTCAGTCCGCACCCGTCACGCGTCCGTGTCCTGCGGATGGGTTCGATTTCGAGAATTGAAAATGGAATGGATATGTATATGAGCATTTGTCTAGTAGATAATTGACACTTGGGTAATGAGTTAATAGATAGTAAAGCAGAACTTTCTATCGATTTGAGCAGGCCGCTCCTTCGCCAACGAGTGGGTGTGAGCACTAAAAATAGACTGGAGGAACATGGCGGACCCCAACACGCACTTATTAATAAAACCCAGTGTTTATGAGCAGAAGACAAGGTTTTTGAGTACAGATCTGTAGCATGTAGGTGTATTATCTCTAAAATAGCTGTATGCGGACAGAGTGTATGTGTATCGTGAGTCATTTTCTGATTTGTATACCTGTCAAGGTATAACAATTGCCCTGTGCAGCCATTTATTGATTCTGCGGCTGCAGCGACAGGTTCCGGGGTCATGAGATCATACGACGCTCTGTTTCCTTTTCCGGAGCGTGTCATCTACACGTAGCCGGTGGCTGCTGAAAGTCACGCAGTAACTCATACACGTCGGTCGTCCTACGAGCAGCCATGTTTCGGATATGGCGCGTACTCCTATTGGTGTTAAGCCTGGCGATACTATCCTACGCGCGGTCTAGCACTGGCAGCTCTGTCTTAGTCGTTCTCGACCCTAGTCTATCGAAGGACAACTATTCTATATTCTTCAAAGGGCTGGAGGGTACGTGTCCGTCGTATACAGGATTGGGCCCCGTGGAGACGTAGTAATGTTGCTTAGAGCAGGGCTATGAACTTACGTTTCGCGCACCGAAGGACGTGGCCCCCGCAATCATCCAAGATGGCATAGCATCTTTCGCTCATGTCATTCTGTTCACTCCCGAGACCAAAAGTGAGTTCTCTGATCGCTCCTAATCACACTTTAACAACGTTGGTACCAGCATACGCGAAGGACATCACACCTCAGTCCCTAGTAGACCTCCTCTCCCAAAACACAAATGTCATCTTGGCCCTGGGCTCGAAACAAACGCCGCTGACTTCCCTTGCCTCTGAATTCTCCCTCATCCTTCCTCCACCCGGCACACCTCTTATTTCTCATTTCCCCGAACGTGACACACCGGCCACAGTCATCCCCATCCCCGTCTCGTCCTCCAGCCCCGCACTCACCTCGGGCCTCGCACCCGTCTGGTACTCCGGCATTCCCTTCGCGTTAGGGAACAACCCCCTCCTTGTACCTTTCTTGAACGCTCCAGCTGAGAGCTTTGCCGCCGATACGACGGAAGACTCCGGAGCGGACGCGCTTGTGGATGCGGCGGAGAAAGGCGGGGAGGGTCTCTGGGCGGGGAAGGACATGAGCGTCGTCACGGGTTTCCAGACTGTGGACGGCGGCCGTGTGCTATTCGTTGGTGGTGTCGAACTATTCAACGATGAGTTCGCGAAGAAGGAGGTGACAAAGTACGTGTATTACGTGTCGATCTGAATTTGTGCTCATACTGAGATGGTGGGCAGAGGTGTCAGGTCAGGCAATGCCCAGTTCGCTCGCGAGATGGCGGCATGGACGTTCCAAGAGTCCCTCGTCCTGCGTATCGACGATTCGGCGCATCACAAAGTCAATGAGACTGAGCCGCGGGATAAGTACACCACAAATGACCGCATTGTAAGCTCCGTCCCTTCCTTGCTCTATATCTACCAACTCATCTACTCCTGTAATTCAGGTCTACACTACGCATATATCAAAATACAATCCTGCCACGAACGCCTGGGAGCCCTTCTCTGGCCTCACGGACGTGCAACTCGAGTTCACGATGCTCGACCCGCACATCCGCACGGCCCTCCCGCCCGTGCCCAGCAAGCCAGGTGAATACTCGGTGACCTTCCGCGTGCCCGACCGGCATGGGGTGTTCAAGTTCGTCGTGGATTATAAGCGCAAGGGTTGGACGCACCTGCATAGCTCGACTACGGTGCCTGTTGTGCCGCCGAGGCATGATGAGTACCCGAGGTTCTTGAGCGCGGCATGGCCTTACTACGTCGGGGCGATCAGTACAAGTGCGGGTTTCGTGCTGTTTTCGGTGCTTTGGCTTGCGGGGGATGATAGAGACCAGAGGAAGAAGAAGGGAGTGAAGGCTGAGTAAAGTGGTCTTGTACTGCAACCTCGCTGCTGGAAATCCTAATACTTATGGCCTGGAGAAGCGTTCGTCGCGGATTTGACTGAAGTGCTCGAAGGACCTTTCGGAGGCCTTCGGAGCCTCTAGAACGTGGGACTAGTGAGTGCACGATTACGCCAATACAGCATGCCATCTACTGCTTTGGAATGCTCCAGATGCATCGATGAACGTCAACGCGAACGATGCTAGAGCAACCGACGCTCCTCACTGACCGTTCCATAACGGGTAGTTCGTTGTCCTCATATGGCATAAAGACTTTCACAACCTTGAAGTACAGGACGCTCGTATGTCCTTATCAAGCTACTTTGTGATTATGAATCTGTGACAACGTGAAGTGGCATCCGAAAGTGGAAGATCACTTGCCGTTTTCGACTTCTGCAGGACGCTGACTGCTGCAGAAGACACTGCTACCTGCAACGGGAACTTGCTCAAGCTAATACTTATATCAGGCTTTTGCAGCGCGATGGATGCATTGATTTTCGTCCCATCTCATCAATATGCCCGTGGTCTCCATCGACGCCGTACATTCGCAAGAGCTCGTCGAGTTCTGGTCGGCGAAATACAAGGCGGCAAAGGATGAGCTCGAGGCACTCAAGGTGAGATGATGTACAATTTATGCACTTTATTTGACTCTATTGCCATCAGGCGCGACACCAAGCTGACTCGACAATGTTATCGCGACAGGGAAAGCTCAAGTCGGAGGGGTACAGCAATGGAGAGCTCCTCCTGAATGAACTTCTGAGCACTCTCAAATCCGAGGTTCAAGAGCGCAAAGGTTCTCATGGAAAGATTCTGGAGACCATCAGCAAGTCTGGGGAGTCTCGTCAAAAGCTACTGACACAGCTAATGGAGAGCGAGAAAGATAGACTCGACCTCACAAAGCGTGTCGGTAGTCTAGAGGCCGAGCACGTCACAATGAGTGTCCAAGTAAGCCACCATTACGCATACTTCAAATTAGCAGCGTCATAAGAACGGTTCCCAGATTCAGCAATTCTACCTTCAAAGTCGTATACTAGCACATGAAGCGGAAGAGCGCCGCTTGCGCATGCTGGCTGCTCTCTTCCCTGCACTCGACCCTATCACTGCCTCGCAGCCGGTCAGACTTGCTCAGCCGTACCTCATCCAGAGTTCCCTGGCCCCCGTGAGTACCCAAGCTGTCTATGTGGACGTATATAGGGAATTAACCCTCACACGGCAGGAATTCCGTGACTTCCACTTGTACCTCGTCCCCCGTCCCCCGTCTTATCTCCCGGTGCGTGTAACGGCACCGGGGAAACATGGGTACTGGTTCTACCCACCGTGGGTCCTCCCTCCGGGTCTTGAGTTTGAGCTGATCGTCGAGGTGCGCGAAATGGAGGTAAGTGTGGATTCACGCATTGTTTTCTTGGACAACTTCTGAAAATATGTACCTAGTGGCTATACCTGGGTCGTTATATCAGCGCCGTCTTTGAGGGCGGCGAGATGAAATTATCTGAATGGCTTAGTTTTGACGAACAGGTACGCTGGCGTCACCTCCCCCCTTGCGCGTGCTGCTATGCTAACGCATGGCTCAGACGAAAGCAAAACATTGCATGCGTGTTGCGTCGCAAGGAACGCCACCAGGGTCTGTACCCTCGCTTGCGGCGCAAGCAGAGGTGAAACGGAAGTACGAGGTGGGCGAGTGGTCAGTACCTTGCTACAGCCTCCGCTGCGTTGGGTACGATGTTGCACTGTTCCGTGCATTGCATGCTGCGGGTGCCGCGCAGGGGCAAGTGAAGAGGGGTTTAGATGACATGACTGAAGGTGGTGGTGAGAGGGCTACTAGAAGTGAGGCAGTGGTGACGCGGAGTACGAGTAAGGAGGCGTTGAGAGAGAGTAGGAGTAATAAGGAGAATGTGGCAGGGAGGCTGAAGAAAAAGGTGAAGATGGAGCCCTATGCGGTGTCTCCGTAAGCATTCAGCTGGATCCTGTCCTGCCAGGTCGATGTCGTGGTCTCCGACTCTGTTCGCCTTTCTGAGTTATTATTAAGTACTAGTTCTCTGCAGATGTCGCTTGAGATTTGGGTCATATACAGGTCGATTTTTGAGAGGTGAAGCTGACTTGTAGCTACTTATGCCTGGCCTTCAAAGGCTGCTACTGGCTGCCGCACGACAGTTCTTGTGGCTAGGGGAATGCGTCACGTCACACAAACGTCACGTCTCTGCGCGATTCCGCATTCGGCGGGATGTGCCGGTCGGTCCCCAAGTGTAGTCGCATCATCGCAGCGGACGTCGAGCTCCAGCATAGTACTCCTTTCTAGCACGCATCTCGGCGTGTCCTTGGTCGCCCACAATGGCCGACGAGTACCCCACTCTTTTCCGTGCGCTGCCCTTGTCCGTCTCTTAATAATCTCCACTGACAGCGTTTGAGTAGGTTCCGAGCCTATGAGCTTGGTACAATTGTTTATTCCGACTGAAGTCGCTCACGATGCAGTAGCGGAGCTGGGCGAGCTAGGAAATGTCGAATTCAAGGATGTGAGTCCCTTCGTTGCGTCGAGGTGGACGGCGCTCATGAACGGACCACCCTCAGCTGAATCCCGAAGTGAACCCCTTCCAACGGTCCTTCGTAGGAGAAATCAGGCGTGTCGACGAAATGTCACGCCGTGTCCGATTTTTTACGTCGCAGATCGAGAAGGAGAAGGATAAAGTGCCCATCCGACCTCTTTACGACTCTGCGCCCCTAATCACGGTCGGCCCGCGTGCTGCGACGACGATTGACGAGCTGGATGTTACGCTGACGGAGCATGAGAACCGCCTGAATCAGATGAATGAGAGCTATGCGACGCTGAGCGAGCGCATGAGGGAGTTGGTGGAGGCGAGGCATGTGCTGAGAGAGACAGCGGTATTCTTTGACAAGGTGGGTAATATGGCGATTAGTGCGACTGCGCTAACTCGACGTCCCATAGGCTCAGGCTCAGGAAGCGGAAGTAAGGACGTCTTTCGACGAGAGCAGTGCGCCCTTGTTGCAGCATGCGGAACGTGACAACCAATTTTCGTCGGCGACGGTTCAGTTCGATTTGGAGTGGGTTTCTGATACCTGGTCTACCTAATACTCTATCTGACATTCTGCAGGTTTGTCGCCGGTACCATCGAACGGACCCGCCTCCCAACGTTCGAGAGAGTGCTGTGGCGTGTTCTGCGCGGCAACTTATACATGAACTACACGGATATTCCTGAGCCCTTCGTCGACGCAGTGACCGGCGCTGAGACGCGGAAGAATGTCTTCATCATATTTGCCCATGGCGAGACCTTGCTTGCGAAGATCCGCAAGGTCGCCGAATCGATGGGCGGCACGCTGTACCCTATCGACGCCAACGCGGACAAGCGGTCCGACTCCCTGCGAGAGGTCACGGCACGCCTCGAGGATCTGCAGACCGTGCTGTACAACACGGGTCTGAACCGCAGGAGCGAGCTTGTCCGGGTCGGGGAGAGCCTGGCGAGTTGGCAGGACGTCGTGGCGAAGGAGAAGCTGATCTATCAGACCCTGAACCTGTTCAACTACGACGTGCGGCGTAAGACGCTCATTGCCGAGGGTTGGTGCCCTACGCGCGATATCACGACCATTCAGTTGGCCCTGAGGCATGCCACGGTACGACTGAATCTTGACTTCTTTGTCGGTTTTGCTCAAGACGTGTTCTGCAGGAGGAGTCTGGCACGAGTGTGCCCCCGATCTTGCACGAAATCAAGACACACAAGATGCCGCCCACGTTCATGCGGACGAACAAGTTCACCGAGGGATTCCAGACCATCATGGACAGTTACGGCATTGCGACCTACCAGGAAGTCAATCCTGGTCTGTTTGCAGTGATCACATTCCCGTTCTTGTTTGCGGTGATGTTCGGTGATATTGGTCACGGCTTTATCACGTTTACTACGGCTGTCTTGATGATTTTCTTTGAGAGAAAGTTGGCGAAGGCTGACCTTGGAGAGGTGAGTCCTCAACCGCATGTGGATCGATTGAGATTGTGACTGAGAGGATGGCCAATCAGATCATCGGCACGTTCTTCTAGTGAGTGCTTTTGAGTAATCATGGTTGGTAAGTGTTCCCATACTGATGATACATGCAGCGGGCGTTACATTATCCTTCTCATGGGAGCCTTCTCGATGTACACCGGCCTCCTGTACAACGATATCTTCTCCAGATCGCTCCACATCTGGCACTCTGGCTGGGATTGGCCAGCCAACCCGGGTAATGACACGGTGAAGGCCACTTTCAACGGTCACGTCTATCCTTTCGGTCTGGACCCTGGCTGGCATGGTGCGGAGAACGGACTGGTGTACACGAACTCGTACAAGATGAAGATGTCTATCGTACTCGGTGTCATCCATGTACGTTTTGTGATCCGTCGTATCTTTCCGAGGTTCTCACCGCAAATCTAGATGACATTCGCTCTTTGCTTACAAGTGCCGAACCACATCCGGTTCAAACGCTTCTCCGACTTATACAGCAACTTCATCCCGCAGATGATATTTCTGCAGTCTATCTTCGGCTATCTCGTCATCTGCATTTTGTACAAGTGGTCCATTGATTGGTCAACGTCTCCGACGGCACCTCCGTCGCTTCTGAACATGCTGATTGCTATGTTCCTGTCTCCGGGCACCGTGGATCCTGCGACGCAGCTGTATCGCGGTCAAGGGTTCATCCAGACTGTGCTTCTGCTCCTCGCCTTCGTTTGCGTGCCATGGCTCCTCTTCATGAAACCTTACTTGCAGTGGCAGGAGATTAAAAAGATTCAAGGGCAAGGGTACGTCGGAATTTCGCAGGGTGACGAGCTGCCGAGGGCGAGCTCCGATGAAACTATGGAAGGCGAAGAGGAAGGGAATGGCAGAGCGATCGCGGAGGATGCGGAAGAAGAGCATGTGAGTTCTCCGATGGCATCCGACCGGTGTATTCATTCTGATCGGTCCGCAGGAGCAGCATGATTTCTCCGAAGTTGTGGTTCACCAAGTGATCCATACAATTGAGTTCTGCCTCGGGTGCATATCGCATACTGCGTCGTATCTCCGGCTTTGGGCGCTCTCCCTTGCCCATGCGCAGCTGTCGGAGGTGTTGTGGAATATGACGCTGGCGCCCGCGCTTGGGATGAGCGGGCTGTTTGGATGGATTGCCTTGGCTATCGTGTTTTGCTTGTGGTTCGTGCTGACGATCTTCATCCTATGTGTAATGGAGGTGCGTACCCGATGTTCGGACTCTTTGAGGGAGCCGGTGGTCATCTGACGCTTCGCATCTGAAATAGGGTCTGTCGGCGTTCTTGCACGCCCTTCGATTACACTGGGTGGAAGCGAACAGCAAACACTACGAGGCAGGCGGTAGGGTAAGTCGTCTGATCTTACCGGCGTGTTAACCATGATGCTGATTGATAACATGATCAGCAATTCATGCCGCTAAGCTTCGCATCTCTCAACGAGGCGTAGGGGATGCATCGAAGTTAGGGTGGGAGGTGAACCCGGGGGTAGTCAGGCAGCGCCGGCGAATTCTTGTTACCTACGCCCGGCTGTGGTTGTATGCGACGGCCTTGAAATGAATGTATCTTTCTCGCATAGCCTCTCGAAACGTGTGGGGTGAATAGAGTTTACCCCACATCTGACATATTAAGCCTAGCGCCAGAGTCTTAAGCCAGGCAGTCCTCGACCTGCGCCGAGGTGAAGTCTGGTGTAGTAAGATCCGGAGCTGACGGCGCCCAATCGGCCAGATCCTATTTTTCAGACTCCGATTATCATAGATCGTTTATAAGCTTTGCGCCTCGTTTGCACCGCACATCTCCCATCTTCTCACCCTTTCTCATTTTACATAGAGGTGAGCGCCATCGTCGCCGTCGTTGTCGAGCGCGTTGAACTAACAGAAATACAGGCTTCGGCCCAACCCGGATATAGAGTGTCTCTTGCTCCTTGTTCGCCTTCTTCGCGATCTCACATAGACAAGACTCTTACCATATCTTCCACGATTGTGAGTCGCGTAGGCAAATTTACTAGGTGAACTCTGCTGACGAGTGAACTAGAAATCCGAAATGCCCGCCGCTACAGCTGTCGCTGCTGCTACCCCCGACCCCGCCTCTCTGAAGGCTGCTGTCAGCGGCACCTCCGCTGCTGACTTCACGACCCTCTTCGCGGCCGACAAGGCTGCCCGCGACTCCGCAGCTCACTCTCTCGCCGCTGCCGCGCAACAAAATGGGCCTGCCGCCCTCCACGGCTTCCCTGAGGCTGCCGTCAAGGCTCTTCAGGACAAGAAGTCCCCTGCTGCTCGCGAGGGTGCAGCTCAGGCTGTCGTCAACATCGTCAAAAACGGTGGTGTCAAGGCTCTCGAACCCACCTTCATCGACAACGGCCTTTACGCTGCTCTCCTCGAGACTTTCGCCGACAAGATGCCCGCTGTCCGGACAGCGGCGGTTGAGGCGGTGCGGGAGTTCGCCGCAGCAATGAACCCCTGGGCAGCCGCACTCTTGCTCCCTGCTCTTCTCCACGAAATCAAAACTGCTGGTAAATGGCAGTTGAAAACCGGCTCTCTGGTTATCCTCGATCAGCTCACCATTAGCGCCCCCATCCAGCTTGCTAAGCTCATGCCCGAAATTGTCCCCGTTCTCTCTGAAGCTATCTGGGATACCAAGGCCGATGTGAAGAAGGCCGCGCGTGAATCGTTGACTAAGGCTACCTCTCTGGTATCGAACAAGGACATAGAACGCTTTATTCCGGCTCTAATCAAGGCTCTGATTAATCCCGTCGAGGAGGTCCCTAATACCATCACTCTCCTCTCGGCTACCACATTCGTTTCTGAAGTAGATGCCCCTACCCTCTCCCTCATGGTTCCCCTGCTCGCCCGCGGTCTCAATGAGAAGCCGACGGCGACAAAGCGTAGGGTCGCAGTGTAAGTTAGCCTTATCTAAAGCTGTCATCTCCAGATGCTAATATGATTCTCGAACAGTATCGCTGACAACATGGCGAAGCTTGTGGACTCCGCCGTTACTGTCCGTCCATTCATTCCCAAGCTTCTCCCAGGTTTCATCAAGATTGAGAACACTATCGGTGACCCGGAAGCCCGCGGTGTTGTCGGGAAGGCCATTAACACCCTGCGCCAAGTCGGTGAGGTCCCCGCTGACAGTGACGGCACGGATCTTCCTCCCTTGAAGGTTCATGAGCCTGCTTCGTTGGCAAGCGGCCTCATCGCCACCTGGAAGAAGGCTGGGGCCAACCCCGTCCCATCCATTGCCGATGCCGTCGTCATCTACACGTCTCGTCTGGCCGCGAACATGGTCAATGTCAAGAACTTCGACGCGTCCGAGTGGGCGACGCTTGCTCCCTATATCGGCATGGTTGCGCCCAGCCCCGACCCCGCTTCAATTGCATCGCAGTGGTCCGTCCGTTCGGCCACAGATGAGACCGCCGACGAAGATGTTCCGGAGGATGAGGAGGAAGGCGAGGACCTTTGCAACTGCCAGTTCTCCCTCGCGTACGGTGCGAAGATCTTGCTTAACACCGCTACTCTCCGTCTCAAGCGTGGTCACCGATACGGTCTTTGCGGCCGTAACGGTACCGGCAAGTCTACCCTCATGCGTGCCATCAATAACGGTCAGGTCGAGGGCTTCCCGTCTCCTGACGAGGTCCGTACATTCTACGTCGAGCACGACATTGATGGTAGCGAGGAGGAGACGTCTGTTCTGCAGTTCATCCTCGACGATAAGCGTGTTCTGGCGGACGAAAAGGAGATTGTCGAGACTCTCGCCTCTGTCGGTTTCAGCGATGAGCGTCAGAAGGGTTCCATCAGCAGCTTGTCCGGTGGTTGGAAGATGAAGCTGGCTTTGGCTCGTGCGATGTTGTTCAAGGCCGACATTCTCTTGCTCGATGAGCCCACGAACCATCTGGATGTTGTCAATGTTGCCTGGTTGGAGAACTACCTCACCAGCCTGACCCACTGCACATCCATTGTCGTGTCGCATGACTCCAGCTTCTTGAACAACGTCATCACCGACGTACTCCACCTTAACCGCTTCAAGCTCAGACGCTACCGTGGAAACCTCGAGTCTTTCATGAAGCAGGTGCCCGAGGCGCGCTCCTACTACACCCTTGAGCCCCAGGAGGATTATCAGTTCAAGTTCCCCGACCCTCCTCTGCTCGAGGGTGTCAAGACCAAGGAGAAGTCTTTGCTCAAGATGCGCAAAGTCGGCTTCCAGTACCCTTCGCAGCCCGTCCAGCAGCTCTACGACATCACCCTCCAAGTGTCCTTGTCTTCTCGTGTCGCCGTCCTTGGTCCGAACGGTTCCGGCAAGTCCACGCTCGTCAAATTGCTCATTGGTGACTTGGAGCCGAACAAGGGCGGTGAGATCTGGAAGCACCCTAACTTGGTCATCGGTTACGTCGCGCAGCACGCTTTCCATCACATTGACAACCATCTCGACAAGACCCCTCTCGAGTACATGCTGTGGCGTTACCAGACCGGTGAGGACTTGGAGGAAATGATGAAGGCCAATCGTCAGATCTCCGAGGAGGAGGCGCAGAAGATGAAGGATGGCTCCATCGTCGTCGTCGAGGGCCAAAAGCGCACGATCGATGAGATCCTTGCTCGTAAGAAGCTGAAGCAGTCGTACGAATACGAGGTCTCCTTCAAGAACATGTCGTCCACAGAGAACATCTGGATGTCGCGTGACGAGCTCATCAAGCGTGGGTTCGAGAAGAAGGTCATTGAGGTCGACACTCGTGAGGCTCAGCGTCTCGGTCTCCTGCGCCCCCTTGTGCGTCGCGAGATTGAGAAGCATTTCGCTGACTTCGGTCTGGAGCCCGAGTTCGTCTCGCATAATTCGATGCGCGGTCTCTCCGGTGGTCAGAAGGTGAAGGTTGTGCTCGGTGCTGCCACCTGGCGCCGGCCCCACGTCATCTGCATGGACGAACCGACGAACTACCTCGACCGTGAGTCGCTCGCGGCGCTCATCTCTGCCCTGAAGGTCTTCGAGGGTGGTGTGCTCGTCATCACGCACAACCGTGACTTCTCAGAGTCCCTTTGCAAGGAAGTCTGGGCCATGCGTGACGGCCACCTGGAGGCGTCCGGTCACAACTGGGTCGAGGGTCAGGGCGCTGGTGCACGTATCGACAAGGGTGCGGGAGAGGAGGAGGATCAGTACGATGCTATGGGTAACAAGATTGTCGTCACGAAGAAGAAGAAGTTGACGTCGTCGGATGCGCGCAAGGCGAAGAAGGAGCGTATGGCACGGAGAAAGCGGGGTGAGGAGGTCTTCACCGACGAGGAGCTATGAAGTGGTTGAGGACTCTCTTTCCCTGTTTACGATTGCTACGATCTCGACTTTCCTCCTCTGTGCCTCTTGTCTGTCAATGTGCGCTCTGTTACTTCTAGCACCCGATGTGTCACGGTCTCTGTGTCTTGTACTCTTGCATGTCTCCATAGGCTCGTATAATACTTCATGTTTGTCGCAACGTATGTTAGGATATTTATGTCAGTCTTTGCACGTTCTGTGTTCGATGAACTCGGCTCTGGCCTGCTGCGCATGCACAGGTATGGGCTGCGGAGGCATTTGGGGGCAATGTTCTATGCTTGGCCTCTGACGTTGTGGTAGCTATATATGCCGAGCTGAGGATGCCTGGTCCGCCTAAGTCGCACTGGCAGCGTCTCTCTGTCCTTAGGTCCTAGACTCGACCCGTCCTTAACAAGCTTCACTGTTACGACCCGTGACGACAGGAAATGCCCCTCCTACTGGATTACGAACATGCTACTCAGGCTACCAGTCCACAGTCGAATAACATCTTGATTTATGCTCGAGATGTGCAGAGCTCTCTAACGCCGACGAGTACGCAGAGGACTACGCTGATCGTTGCGGGATGCTACATTATCGCTATTGGGATTCTTTGGTGCGTAGCAGATAACCTGGTATGAGGTGGTATAACTGAAGGCCATGGCTACTGCATAAAGGCACGTTCCGTTTCTGAGTTGGATAAGTGAGCGCAGTAGTGCTTGAATGGATACTTAACTTCATGATTGACACGGCGCAATATCCTCCCAGTTTATCCATTTAAGTGAGTGAGACATGATGCATGTGACTGGAAGGTCTGGAGGTAACTCGGGTTCGCATGCAGATTACTTACCGTCGGGTTCCATGAAATGAGCCATGCCATTGCAGGCATACTCACATGTGCCCGCATCCACTCTGTCGAGCTTGACCGTACGTCCTCCTTCATGTCCTGCTTCATATCTAACTCGTCTAATTAAACCCCTCCGCGCCCCCACAGCCGACGAAGGCGGCGAGACGCGCATGTCCGGCGGTATCCCCTGGATCACCCTCCCGGCGGGATACCTCGGCTCGTCCTTCATCGGCGCGTGCCTCATCGCGTGCGGCTTCGACACCAACGCGAGCAAGGTCGCATGCCTGGTGCTCGCGGTGTTTTTCTTGTTTACGCTGTGGTGGGCGAGAAGAAACTGGTTGTGAGTAGTGCATACCGATTAATTCGGATCTTCTTATGAATTCATGACGCGAATTAGAACATGGGCGCTCATCCTCGGCATGGCGGCTCTCATCGTGCTCTTCTGGTTTGTTGCAGGCGGGGTTGCTTTGCGATATCTCGTGCGTACCCCACGTACCGTGCCCTTCCTTCCTCGTCCCATCCAAGAATTCGCTCTAGATCCTCTTCATCGGCGTCATGTCCTGCTTGTACGTCCTGTGGGACGTCATCGGTGAGTCTGATGCTCTCTTACTGAGCGAACTCGAGTATACTCAGCTCATCTTAGATGACACAATCTCGCGCAAAGTAAACAGCTCCGACGCCTCCGCATTTGCCAAGATCTGCGGGTGCTGTCCTTCACAAGGTGCGTCCTTGCTCTTTCCTCCGAGCACACTGCTAACCACCGTCGCAGTCTGGGGTGTCGTCTGGCTCATGATCGCCTTCGTCTTTTTCGTAGCCGGCATCCTCGTTGGGCTCGCTGCATTCAAAGTGAGTCTGCTCAAGATACTCGATCGTGAATTCTAATCATTGGAACGTACCACCTCGTCTCTGCAGCAATCTGCGGCTCAGCAAGAGTCGGACTCGCATCACTTCCTTCCTGTTCCCGGGTCAAGTGGCGCTCTCACCCTGTCACCGTCGAACTCAATATTGGTGACTGCTGGCGTAATACTTTCCGCGTTGCTGCTGTAACAAAGACATTCGTCACTGTGCTATCTACTATTCTCCTCATTTCCTGATGTATTTTGTTATGTATCCAGTGGCGGACTGATTTCCACCTCAGTAGACTAAGCTTTAATGATCAATATATATACCAAACCACGAACTCAGTCAGCCACAGGATCCCACTTTTGTTCTTGACACAGAATAACTCCTTAGTAGAAATACAGAAACGGCATCAACACTTCATCGCCTCCTATCATGATACCTTTCCCTCGAATCCGCCCTCCTCCCATCCCTATCGTCCCGCCTAGGCGGAGGCGAGCCATCACGGAACCTCCTCTCCCTATCCCTGTCATACCCATTCCGTTTTCCACCATCATATCTCTCCCTCGAATCATCCCTCCGCCGCTCCCTAGAGTCATTTCTGCGTCGGTCTCTGGAATCGTCCCTCCGCCTCGGTGGAGGTGTCCTAGACGGCGAATCGTATCTCGACCGTCGACGCGGAGGAGAAGGCGACCTCGAGTACCCTCGCCCTCTTCCACCGCGAGCGCGGGGGTCAAGCGAACGTTGCCTTGGCGGAGGCGGTGATGGGCGGCGTCTGGGCGGCGGGGAGCGAGAACTAGAGCCGTACCGGCGTTTAGGCGGCGGGGAGCGAGACTCCTTCCTACGCCGTCCTCTGTCTGACTCGGAGTCAGAGTCGTCCGAAGGATCATCGTCGGAGTCACTGATGTCTGACGAGGAGTCCGAGTCTGAGGAGTCGTCCTCTGAAGAGCTCTCCGCTTCGAGCATCGCACGGCGTTGCTCCATTATGATACGAGGCGCGTTCTGCAAACGGAACCGATGAGCATATATCACCGAAGACGGAGTCTACAACATACCTTCAAATGCTCACGCATCTCCTCGGTGACGGCTCCCAGCCCAATACTCGTGAAATAGTTGATCGCAAACCGAGTATTCTTCGGATTATCCAGCGGGAACATGCCCTGCGTGTGCATCCTGATTTCGGGATCCTTGAACCGCTCTGCAAGCGGCTTGAGCCCCATGCTCTCCATCACTTCCTGGAACATGATCTTCACGAAGATACGGCTACTCGACGTCGTGTCGTCCTCATTCATCTTAATCGCGTTGAGAACAGCCCACGAGACCGAGTCGCTCGCCAGCAGGTGCCCGAAGAGCCGCGCAATGTTGCGCAGCCGGTTTGTCTCGTACCTGTGGATCGTGTTGTAGTAATTGGCGAAAGCTTGCTCGAAGCATTCTTCCCAGACGCGGTTGATCTTGCAGAACCGCTCGGAGACGAGGCCGTAGAACTTGGAATACGTGCGTTCTTGCGAACAACATTCAATAAGCATGTTGACCAACTCGATCTGTTCATTTATTTAGTATCCAGAATCATCCAGCGACCACCTCAGCGTCATACCTCATCTCCTTCCTTGATCTGCACTTTCAAGAGCTTGTGGACAGCCTCTTCGTAGTTGAGCGCGTTCATGATAGTGAGGTATATCGTACGACGCAGATTGACTAGGTTCGTCTCCGTCCGGTCCTCAATACCCTCCTTCTCGGCTACGGCTGCATATCATGTCAGTAAGGGGTGGGACGACATTAGGGACCGGTGTACGCACCTTCCTCTTCTTCCTCTTCTTCGTCACTCTCTTCCGAACCCGATTCATCCTCGTCAGATTCCTCCCCGAGGATCTCAGCCTTGATAGCCTTGTACTTTTCCTCATTCTCCATGTAATTAGGATCAAACTTGAAAATATCTGCACAAACAATCAGATACCACCACAAGCTCGAAAGTCCTAAAGCCGACTCACTCAAGCCTTCCTGCACCTGCAGCTCCTCCTCAAGTTGAATCTGATGTGTTATCTGCTCCTCCTCCTCAACCAAGTCCAGTCCCTCGGGGATGATGGGGTTATCCTTGTACTTGTCCTTTCGCACCTGCATGAGCACCTCAATCATGTACTGCACGCGGTGGCTGATGGAGCCCTCGTTCAGCACGGCGCGGAAGCGCTCGAAGACGGTGGCATTCGCTTTGGGCGAGTTCTCAGCGAGGAAGGCACCGACTTCGCGCATGAAGCCAACAGCGATCTCAATCGAATCGTCGGTGGGGCGTTCCAGGAGAAGAACAAGGATTTGAAGAGCAATGATCTCGTGTGCAACACCTTGATTGACTAAATGTGCGATGAATGTGGTCGTCGAATGACATATAATCTGCGATCATAAGTCAATGATGGCGTACTAGGGTATTGGAGACTTATGCTCACTTTGTCATTCCGTTTAAACGACCGTCTGAACTGACTGATCAGCCTCGTCAACACCAGCTCCCCGACCTGCGGCAACTTGGTATTGATCACCGCAACAAGCGCCGCGAACACTGGCGTGAATGGTAAACTCGCCGCCTGCGCTTTCATCACACTCCTAGCAAACAATCCCCGCCCACGAACCAGGTTCTCCTGGAAAAGCTCCGGGATGATGTGCTTGATATTCGCGACATTCACCCTGTTCACTATACCCGTGATCGACTTCCGTAGGGCGTCCCAAGAAAGTCGTTGGTATTCGGGACTGGATTTGTCCTGCCCTGCCGCGGCCTGCATAGCGCGCAGTCGCGCCGGCGGAATGTACGCACCACCAGCGCGAGAGCCACCCAGGAGCTTGTTGAACTCGGCCTGCGCATCGAACTTGTTCTTCACGCTGTCCTTCTCCTGCTCCTTTGTCTTCTCTTTCTCCAATTTCTCCAGCTCCAGCTCAGCCATCCTTGCTGCGAGCTGGCGTTCCCGCTCTGCGCGCCGCTTAGGATCCGCATCGTTTACTCTGGGGAGGTCGATGCGAGCCCTCGGTGCTGGAGATGCTGACCGACGACGACTTGCCGGCGGTGCATCGTCGCTTGCAGGCGACCTCGAACGAGATCTGCAAGATGAATGTTACTGATTCGACCGCGGGTCGGTGAAGTGTCTCTATACATACCTTTTTCTTTTTTGACCCAGATCGTCAGGCGAAGCAGTAGGAGATACAACTGCAGTCGCAGCCATGGTGGAAGAGGAGAACGTGGTGCTCGCTGTTGGGCGGCAGAGGCACCGTGGGATATATTTGTTCGTGCTGGTCGCAACCTTGCGCCACATTCTCCCATGTTGCCTCTCGTCCATTCCCTCGCGTTCGTTGGTCCATCTGCGCTTCTGTAACGGTACAACCTTGGAGCTTGATAAGGTCATCTGAATATGTTTAATTTGTCTAGCCGGCCCACGTACGGTAGTGCAGCATAGCTCGGATGTTCACCATACTTACATACATCCTTCTTCTTAGGTTCCAGCTCGCCTTTGGCTGACCACTCTAGAATTCGACGTAGGCCAGCTTTTTGTTATTTGTATTGGCCTCACTGTGGCTGGCCGTGGTATCGACCACTGCGCCTTCCCCAGCTGTCCGGAGTCTGCGCTTCGACCCGCATGCAAATCTCCCGAACAAAAGTCCACGAACGACGTCGCTTTCTGTGCCTGCTGGTGGCGTCTTCTCAATCATGTGAATACAAGTAGGTGAGCAACGCCGGTAACAGTGGTATAACGAGTAATGACTTATCGTAGACAACTCCTAGATCTCCAGGGTTGAAAGGTGAGGAGTGCCGGGGACAGCTGTCCTTGTCCTGTTCTCCAGACCCATTCGACATCAAATACCAATGATATGCGCAAGCATAGAAGACAGATATTAATGTTACCCGCTGCCAAATTTCTTGGGAGTCTTGGAATACGAACTCCATGGTGCTCAGAACCGCATTAGGGTGCACTCACGCAGTGAAAAAACCGCTTTGAGTGCAAAAGGAAACTCTTGATTATGCGAGAAGGGTCATACCACAGTCTTGCATATGGTTGAGAAATACTGACGATAATTTAGGTCGCAAGTAGTGATTATAAGGGGCCTTCACTACTACTGTTTTCCCGGGTGGTGAAGGCAGGCCACCCTTTATATATCCATGTCTCTTATTCTCGTGCATCCTGATTCATGTCATGGGCGTTTAGATATCTGCATCAACGGGCTCAGTCTTCGATTCGAAGTCTGCTATCCAGCAACTTCCATCGAGTGTCTCCAGGCTTGAAGCTTGAAGGATTGTCGAGCGTCTAGCTAAATCACCCACCCCGTTATGCACATCTGCTAACACCCAACTGCAGACTTGCCTTAATACGTGTTGTTGGCGTCGTACTAGTTTTATGGTTTTATAACGACTTCGCACTGGTGTTGTGACTAGTAAACAGATCACGTGGAAAAACGCGCTGCGTCACAGTAAGTCACAGATCTCAAGCTCCGTCGATTGCACCGCGGAGACCAATCCTGGCCAGCCTCGGCACCGTCCACCGTCATTGCGGCGCGGTCACGTTGCCACCTCCCGTCCGGGGCGCCGCGCCCGGCCGGAAACTGCTAACTTTTCTACTCCACTGTCCAGTGACTCAAGTCTCATCGTAGTAGGCGACCTGGTAAGCGGGAAGCTGAGGCGGTAGTCTTCAATATACGATTAGTCCGCTCACGATACGATGTCCTAGATTCTAACATTGCCACCATGCAGTTCTGGCGTGATCCAGAGAACGTAGTCTTTCATGCCGTTGATTCTGCCGCAGCGTGGCCAGCGGAGACAAGACCAGTCATAGAGCTGTTACAACGAGCCCTTCCAGAGTGGATCTACTATGTTAGTCTTCCTATTCTTTGTTCTGTGCCTAGAGCTCAATTTGTCATCAAAGGGTCCACACCCGTTCACGTCGAAACATTGTCGATCACTCGCAGCGGAATTAAAGCAGCAGAGGCCCGTTCTAGCTGTACCAAGCTCTGTTGTGACCAGCCAACAGTCGCCTGGCAAGGATACACTTCGGCTGTGCTTCGACATGGCGCTATGTAGCACAGCTTCGCTTCGCTCGCTCCTGCTCACAGAATCCGAGATAACCGACGAGCCGCTTTCCAAGATCTCTATACTCGCTAACCTGGTCCGGAATGTCACGCTTCTCGGCTCTCCAGAGGCCGTAGCGCTGTAAGTCAGGGGTGCGTTGTTACGAGATGTCCATTTGCTGATCTCTCGCGTACCAGCGACGAGGTCGAGTACGTGCTTCCGAGGCACCCTAGGTTCCAACATAATCCGCTGTTCAAATTTACGCGGAAAACTGCGACAGCGACTCTCCTGGTATGCACGCCTCCGGTAGAGTCGCTGAACAGACACTCCGCACGTTCGACGCCGACCTCACTATATGCGGCGTTGTCCGACTGCCCTGAATCCATAGATCAAGAACCTTCACCAGCTTTTTTTTTTTTTTTTTTTTTTT
>ML213529.1:354005-373661 GCA_004369045.1 Heliocybe sulcata | reverse complement strand
CCTAACCTAACCTAACCTAACCTAACCCTAACCCTAACCTAACCCTAACTAACCTAACCTAACCTAACCACTTTCCCCGTGCATGTTCCTGGAGACCCACATGTTGGGGAGGCAGCTGCACGACCATCTTTGAGATATGTGTCCTTGTTGAATCCTCGTGCATCTCTCTCTGGTGGTGAGGTGCGTGAGTGCTGGCTCTCCATGTCGGCAGGGTTGGCTTGGCCCCTCAGGCCTCAGGGGGCCTAGGGTTGGCCTGAACCCTAGGACGTCTCATAACCCTACGGGGATTCTCCGGGTTCGTGGGGTCACTCTACGGTTCTACATCTGCACATGGCCACTTTGTATCCCATCAATCAGCATCAAACTTCACTCCTCCAAGCTCGCAAATCCTCTCTGGCATTCCTCCGCTCTCATACTATACTCCCCAGTACTCTCCCACTTTCATACTCACCCGTATCAGACTTGTCTATCCATGCCCAGTCTCACCTGACTTGAACTCCATGTCATAGTCATACCCGGTATGCACTGTCCTATGTCACTTTCATTTTCTGTGCTCACCAGCCCATGCTCATCTTATCGTTACAATTTGCTTAATCGCATTTCTATACTTTACTCTCCGGCCGCGGTGTAGCTGGTTATTTACTCTATTTATGTATATTTTTCCGAGTTCGGTAATTTTTGCACAACATCATTGCGGGGGTGCAATGACAGGGTGAGAGTACTAGGCAAAGCGCCGAAGCGCATCTCTCTTGTCACTCGTCTAAACATCATGAGAGTCGGTCACAGCCGTTTAAGCGTGGGCAGACCCTCGAGAAGCAAACCGGACGGGAGGATGCGAAAAGCGCGAAAAACAGAAATTAATTCATAGAAACGGAACTAACCGTCCGATCAGCACGAAACATATGGCGATTCAATCGTAGTAAATATGCGCTGATTATATGGTACAAATCAGCCGTTGGCGTAAGTCTTTTGGTTTTCGTGTTCGAGGAGGGAGAGGGACGGTGACGGCGATGCGAAGATTCGGGAATCGGAATTGACGACCCTAGGGTGCTGATGGCACTTATTTCAAGACAGAACAGTGTTAATAATATTTTCGAAGCGCCTGATCGCGCGGAACCAGCGCTCTATCGAGGAGAGCGAAAGATCAACAGAAATCAAAGAATATCGCCATGGCGAGGAAGCGCGGTCGTGCGCCGCATATCGCGTCATCACTAGGAGCATCAGAGCACCCAGCGGCAGCTTCCTGTGCGTACGGAACGGGCTCAGAACGGGAGGACAGGATGGGGAGGGGAAAATCGAAGAAAAATGCAAATTAAACCGTAGGAAAATAACGCACCAGCGTTTTCGCGTAATTCCAGCTGGACGCTGTAACAGTACAGCACGGGCATCGGTTTGGATGCTCATACGAGCCAGGCGTTCATCTTCTTGATTTTGCGTCCGAGGAGGAGGAAGAGTGACGGCGGCGACGGTAGGGCTTCAGGGAGCAGAAACTCAGCATGTACAGGTGCAGTACCGAGTGTTGAATGTGGTTGAAGTGTCAATCGGGTCCGGGAACGGCGCCGTCGCTCCAAACCGATGGTCCAGCCGGGAGGGTACTAGAAAAAAAATCACGAGTCGATGACGGGACAGCGCGCTGGCGATGCGCGCATATCCTCATCATCCGGACATGTACAAGACTCAGGAACGGTGCCCGGTACGAGAACAAGCGCCCGGATGCGTGGAACGAGAGGGGGAGGGGTACAGAACGAGGAGAATGGAAACGGAGTGATAACGAAGGGAATACGCACCCGTTTCGTGCGAACCAAGGTTCCTATGCCTAATAGGCGTTGCTAGAATCGATACGGCCATCGAGATCGAGTGCGCGGTCGCGTACTCGGTCTCGAGGTCGGGTCATGTCGGGTGACGTGGCGGGCGTCGGCGGGCGCGTTTGTGGACAAGCGGAAGGATGGTGGTAGGTGAGAGCAACAATTACAGCATATACAAATGCCGTACATCTGGAAATCAAGCGTTTGGAGCTGCCAGTGCCCGGCAGCGTTGATGTCCGCGGCGGGCATGGCAAGTCTCTGCATCAAAGAATAAAGATCAGGGAGTGATGTGTTTTGCACACCTGTAAACCCTTTTCCTCGGCTCAGAAACCCTCCTCCCAGCTAATCCTTCGCTTTTACGACAGTTTGAGGCCTTGAGGAGTGTCGGCGAACCAGAGAGCGTCCTGGTCTTCGCGAGCCAAACTAAGCCGAGCCCGAAACATAGACCGAGTCAAAGAGCACAGCAGAAGTCGAGGAAGCGCAGAAGAAAGCCACAGATTATGAGCAGAGCAAATCGGGGCTGGCGCCGTACTCGACGGAGTGAAGGCCGAGGGAGACAACGAAGGCGGACTTGCACTGTGCGGGCGTGGCGAGCGTGGGAACTGCCGATGTGGCGGCAGGCTGGCGAACGTCGATGAAGGCATGGATGGATCGGGTCCTAGCTGGTGGTTGGAGGGAAAAGGGGCGAGAGTATAATGGAATATACCTAGGCAGCAGTCTGTCAAATATCCGGGGCGAAGGGGCCTGCGCAGGGCATTCTGGAGCACGCGGAACGTCGAGAAGGAGACCTATGCCTGTGCCACTTGGGTGAGCGGTCCTCGCGAGGCTTTGGACAACGCTCGCTGCCTTAGCGGCCGTTCTGCGCAACTTGCAAGATGTAGGATACATTAATGGTCTACACTACGTTAATACAGAGCAAGAAGAGTCCGGAACGGCGGGGCGCGCGACAAGATAGCACTCCGGTACATATGGGCGGTATGCCACCCGAGAACTCGACGTTGCGACATCTTCGGCGGGTCAATGCAAACACGGATTGCGTCTTTCATGATTGCTTTTAGGCATCCTTTCCTTGGCGGGACCGGCACTTCGAGTATGACATAGGTGGCTGGCCGGGGAGGAGGAAGGGTGACGAGAGGAACAGCGCGAGCCCGGAGATAGCCATCAATGACTCTAGTGTAATGATAACATCTATTACTAGAAGATAAAGTGTCAGTAAGGTTCGCGACGTGACTACTCGCGCGCAGCCAGCGGCTCATCGGGGAGGAGCAAACATCGGGAGAAATCAACGGATATCTCGACGGCGAAGAGGCGCACTAGTGGGAAACACATCTCGCGGTCATCATACACGTTGCAGCACCTAGGTAGGACCCTCTGAACGCACAAAAGGGGCCCGGAGAGGGAGATCAAGGAGTGGAGGGAAAAATCGAAGAAAAGCCAAACTAAATCATAGGAAAGGAACGCACCGGCAATTGTATGCTTTACAAACGGCGTCGCTATCCCATCCATAGCTCCAGACAAACTAAACGTCGAAGTATAGCCTGCGTACAGATTCTTGTTTTGGTGTTAGAGGAGGAGGGCGGCGGCGGTAGGCGTCTGTGGTGGCAACGGATGACCGGGAAGTAAGGATAGCATCTATGGTAGGAGGCCACAGTGTCAGTAACGATTGGAAAGTGCCTAGACGTGCGCAACCGGCAGTCCATCGGGAGGGGGAAAACACTGAAAGAAATCGATGGATATCCCGACGGCGAGGAAACGCGCACATACACCACGCATCTCGTCGTCATCGGGAGCATCGTCGCATTCAGAAGCGATCTCCGGTACGCAGAGAAGAGGCTCCGAGTGGGGGAACGGGAAGGGAGAGACAAATCGAGAAAAATGAAAATTAACACGTAGGAAAATAACGCACCAGCCATTTTCTGCGAAATCACCGGCGTCGGGATACTCTTCATTGATCTAGCCAAAATGAATGTCCAAGTTGACGAAGCGTACGCGTTCTTGTTTTCGTGTTTGTGGAGGAGGAGGGGCGACGGTGGCGGCGCAACGGCTCTATAGACCTGAAGGTTAGCTGCTAAGGCTTTAGTAAACGGTATTAGTAAGGGGAGGAGGCAATAGGCCCTAGGACCGCGCCGTCGCTCGGAACAGCAGGTAAAGCCGGGAGAGGACGAAGAAAAGAGATCATAAGTCGGCGATGAGACCGCGCATTCGCGAAGCGCTCATCTCATCATCACCCTGTGTCGGAAGGGTCTCAGGAACGCCGTCCTGGTGAAAGCTAGGTGTATGGAAAGGAAGGAGAGGAGCGGGGAACGGAAATGATGGAGCAAATGGAAATAAAATCATAAGAAAAGGAACACGTACCTGTTTTACGCGAGTTAGGATTCTTCATGGTCCCAGGTGTTGCTAGAGCCGAGGCAACCATCGAGAGCGGGTGCGCGCGTGCGTACTCGGTCTCGAGGTCGGGTCGGCTCGGGTGACGCAGCGAGCGTCGGCGGGCGCGTTTGTAGATGAGCGGAGGGAAGTCATGGGTAATAATGGATGGTACAGCATACAGGAATAACGTATATCTGAGAAACAATGATTTGGAGCTGCCACTAGCCGCCAGCATCGACGTCCACGGTGGGCATGGCAACTCCAAGCATCAAAGCGTACAGGTGAAGATAGGAGAGAGATACAGACCTAAATGCCCAAATACATCTCCCAGACCTTCATCCCAGCTGATATCTCGCTTTTCAAAGCCATCCCGGTGTTTGAACAGCGTTTCTGGTGCCGAGTTCGTCCAGGTCGTCAAGAGGAAGCGAAGCCCGGTCCAGTGACAGCGATCCAGCCAGAATGAACGCGAAAAGCGAGGTATGCAATAAGAACAGCAGATTAGAATGCAGAGCGCAAGTAGAGGCCGGCACAGACACCACGGTCGACGCAGTGAGGGCCGGACGAGACGAGGAGCGACGACGCGCGGACTCGCAGCCTGCGGCGGGCGTGCGAACTGGAATGTGGCGGCATGCAAATGAGCGTTCAGGAAGGCGCAGTTTAAGACATGGACGGGCTTTCGCCAAATAAAAGGCGTGGAATACATTGTAAATATCTTACCCAGTGCCTGCCAAATTTTTGTGGAGAAGGACACGGTACGAGACCCTCTAGAGGGTGCAGAACGTCGGGAGCCATCTGGTGGCTGTGCCGCAGGAGCAAGGCCTCCTGAGCTTTTCGAGGATGCTTGCTACGTTCCCGGTCATGCCATGAAGTAAAAAGCACGTGAGTGCATTGCTGTAATATAGGTACTTCATACACGAAATGTACGCAGCCACACGAGGCAGCGCAGGACCCGACACAGCCAGACTAAGATACATGGCTCCCCTCTCTCGCGACTTCATGGGCAGGAGGCGACGCGGCGATGGCGACGGTCTGATTGACATTGCTGGGTCCTACTGATTGCGGTGAGCAAAATATCGCCCTCGAGAATGCCGCAGCACGGCGAGCTTGGGCG
Organism: Heliocybe sulcata; assembly: GCA_004369045.1. NCBI lineage: Eukaryota > Fungi > Basidiomycota > Agaricomycetes > Gloeophyllales > Gloeophyllaceae > Heliocybe > Heliocybe sulcata. The sequence continues at coordinate 368,378 of ML213529.1, read as the reverse complement.
AGGTAACCTCCAACAGGGACACCTTCGCCTACACCTCGCCGTGTAACTTTACCATGGGCCGGGATCCACTCGCTGAGCGCCCGCAGCGTATTAAAGCCTGGCTACTGCTAATCTCGTTCAATAGATAATGTCCGTCGTTGAATGGAGCGCTCCGAAGGATCCGATACGCGGGAGGGACAGCGCGTTCGATGCCGGGGTGCACGGTGTGATGTGGGGGCGGCGGCGGCCTTCGTCGAGAGCAGCCAGGCGTCGGGATAGAGGATATAGAGACACCTAAAAGACCCTACATCTACAGAGGAGTCCTTAAGCGGTGCGAAGACCTGCCAGCGTCAAGATCAGCGGCGGTAAGGGAGAGGAAGGGAAAATTGAAGAAATAAATCATAAGAAAAGAGCGCACCAGCGCATTTGCGCAAATCCAACAGAGTTCAAGAGCTGTGCATCATGCCGGTAAAACTGAGCGTTGAACTCGAGCAGGCGTACGCGTCCTCAATGCCATGTTCGAGGAAAGGGGAGGGGCGACGGCGACGACGACAGCAGCAAGGTCTTGACGACCGGGAGCTGAGCCTGTACAGCTTGCGAGGGATGTTCTTGACGGTTTTCTCGAACTAATCGGGTCCGTGGGCGGCCCCGTCGCTGGAAACCCCTGGCCCAGTCGAGAGGACGCTAGAAAAATGATCATAACACGATGACGAAACAGCGCTCTCTCAATACGCGTGTCTCGCCATCGTCCTGAACAGTGTTCGGTTCAGTACCGACCTCCTGTACGAATACAGGTCCTGGAAGCGAAGGAGTGGAACGGGCAAGGGAGAGGACGAATAAAACCAAGATAAAATCACAACAAATCGAATACCCACCCGATTTGTGCCAGTTAAAATTCTCCAGAATCCCACACGTCCCTGGGGTAGAGGCAACCATCGAATGTGAGTACGCGGGTGCGTATGCGGTCTCGACGTTGGGTCGGCTCGGGTGACGTGGCGAGTCTCGGCAGGCGCGACGGAGGCGAGGTTGGGGCAACGCACGGTGGGTATTCGTCAATACAACGTCGTTAGACGTTGTGAACCTGTAACAAAGAGGTTGTGAACCGCCAAGACCGCCAGCGTTGATAGACGAAGCGGGCATGGCAGCCCCCATGCATCAAGCTACGAACGTCCAAGTTCTGAGGGGGGTACTTACCTTCTAACGCCTACTTCAACTTTTACACCCTCTTCGCAATGCATCCAACGACCATTATTGTGCAACGGACACCGGGAGGCCACGGTGTGCGCGCATTCTCCGATTGCAGACTGAGGCCCAGGACTTGACCGAACCGCCGCCGAAGGAGGCCCAACCGGATGGCCATGCAGAGTCAAAGAAGGAATCACAGCCAAGGAAATGTACCGAGAGCAACGGATGTCGCGAAAGACGCGCACGTCCGTCAGAAGGTACGACGAGACGAGGAGCAGGTCGTCGACGACGTCGTAAAGGCCTGCAGGCGCCGTGCGAAACGCCGCCACAGCACCTCTGCACCGACGATGTGAGAGGGGTGCACGGCGGAGGCCTCAGTCTTAAATCGCGAAAATATTCACATGTGCTGATGTGTATACTTCAATGTAGAATATAACTTTTTATGGAGAACGGATCAGCCTGTCCAGCAGCAGAGGTCGAGGACCTCGCCTGCACGCCCAGATTGGCTCTATCTCGACCATTGTCAGACGGGTGCACGTCGCACATCACACCCGTTTACTTAGTGGATTTACCAGTATATATCTCCAGACGATGCGAACAAATCTGTCTCTATATGTTTAGGGGTGCGTGCAGGTCTTGCAGGGGTGCAAGGCCCTCCAAGGTCGAGAGCGACGGCCTCGCGACTCGCGACTTGGCCAGTTGCCCGATTTGGCAGGCAGGCCAGCCGCCAGAATGCTCGTCTCGCCCGTTGTGCGAGGGCTGGAGGAGTCAATTCAAAACATTTCGCTTATTCCTTTCGCAGAAAGGTACTTTAATTTATTTTGGATCGAACTGTCTACTCAGATCTCAGGAGTGCGCACTATACGCGAGGATGCAGACGGGTGCATGCTGGAATGGCTGTTTCGCGTCTCGCGACTTCGGAGTTACCCGTTTCGGCATGCAGCCAATTCGCCTGACTGCTCATCTCGAGTGTTGTGCAACGGGCGGAGAGATCAATTTTAAACATTTCCTGTAGTCCTTTGGCAAAAAGATGCATGAGTTTATTGAAAATCCAACTATCTAATTTTTACAGAGGGGTGCACGGTCTCAGGGACGGTGCACCCGGGTGCACTCTCGAAAGTGGCAGGTGCACCGCCACTGCACCTCGGCGGGAAGTGTAAGTCGAGGGCGGCGGCAGCAGCGGGTGACATCTGGTAACAAAAGCAGCAGTTTTGACAGCTGATATAAAGTCCACTGATACGTTTGGGGGCATCCAGGTGGTCGCTGCAGTAGCCCGCCGTCCGGGAGCGCCGGTATGGCTGAGAGGGGGACAGAACCTGTAAACCGCGGACGGTGGACCGTCGACCAAGTGCATCCTCGATACGTGTATCTTGTCAATATCATAGAGAGAAGGACAATCAGTAGCGGCCTCCTGTTTGCATACAGGAGGCGAGGAAGCGGGGGAAGTGGAGGAGGACAGAAAATGGAGGACAACACGAAATAAATCATAGGAAAAGAACGTACCAGTGCGTTGAAACAACTACAACGGCATCAGAATCCCGCTTTTGGATCAAGTGGAGGTAGATGACGAAATCAACCAGGCGTACACGTCCTTGTTTTGGTGTCCGAGGAGGAGGGGCGATAGGTACGGCAGTAGCGACCTAGGAACCATGGACTGGGGTGATAAAGCTTGATATGGTAATATTGAGCGAGGATCTGGAGCCAGTCGGGTCCCAGGGCAGTGCCGTCACTGGGAAGTGCTGGTTGAGCCGCTAGTGCGCTCGAGAAGGACTCGTCACCCGACGACGAGAAACCGCGCTCCGAACAGGTGTGTCCCTCCATCATCCTACATCCCTCAGGAGTCACGAACGGCCACCCGCACCAAAGCAGATGCCCGAAACCCAAGGATCGACGCGAAGAGGGAGAAATGGAGGGAAAACCGGAAAACAAATCATAGAAAAGGAACGACTCAAGATTGTGAAACGCCCATGGCGGCCTTTGATTCGCGTACGCTAATCGAGCCATATCCAGCGTCGAAATCGAGTTCGCCTATGCGTTCTCGATTTCGAAGTCGGGGAGGGCGGCGTGACGTGGCGGGCAGTGCTGGGGGCGAGGGAGGCGGCGGAGAGAGCGGCTGGTATCCTCACAAGGCTTAGTGGACCTCTTGGAAGGTCGTTAATCTGTAGTGAGCAGTTTAGGACCACCAGAACGCGCTAGCGTCGATGCGCGAGGCGGACATGGCAGCCCCGTGTGTCAAGGAGTAAATGTTCGAGTTGTAACAAAGATGCTTACCTTTAATCACGTATTCCAGCTTCCATGCCATCTACCCATCGCTTCCGGCGCTCCAGAGGATCCAGCGGACACCGGAAGGACCGCGGTGTGCGCGTTGTCGAAGTGTCTGTTGAGGCCGGGGACTTGACTGAACCGCCGCGAAAGGAAGTCCAACCAGGGAGCGACGGACAGTCAAGGAAGGAAGCATAGCCAGGAAACCGAACCGAGAGCAACGGACGCCCGCGAACAACGCGGACACCCATCAGAGCGCAGGACGAGACGAGGAGGGGAGCATCGAGCACGTCGCAAAGGCCTGCGGTGCCCGTGGGAAACGCCGCCACAGCACCTCTGCACGACGATGTGAGAGGGGTGCACAGTGGAGGGTTTAACTTCAAATCACAGAAATATTTATGATGGATCAAACATACGTTTATTTGAGGATTGTAAAGTTTTGTGGAGAACGGTTCAGCACTTCGAGCAGCAGAGTCCGGGAACCTCGTCTGCAGCCTCAGACTTGGTCGATTTTGACCAGTGTCTGACGGGTGCGCGCCTCACATCTCCGCCGATTTCTTAGAAAATTCAACAGTATATACTTCCGTACGAGGCGCACAAATTTGTCTACACATGTTTAGGGGTGCGTGCAGGTCTTGCAGGGGTGCAAGGCCCTCCAAGGTCGAGAGCGACGGCCTCGCGACTCGCGACTTGGCCAGTTGCCCGATTTGGCAGGCAGGCCAGTCGCCAGAATGCTCGTCTCGCTCGTTGCGCGAGGGCTGGAGAAGGCATTTCTGAACATTTCGCTTATTCCTTTGGCAGAAGGATGCTTTATTTTATTCTGGATCGAACTGTCTACTCAGAATTTAGGAGTGCACCGGTGTCGCCGAGGTGCGGACGGGTGCACGCTGGAAATGGGCTTTCGCGTCTCGCGTCTTTTGAGTTACCCGTTAAGGCAGGCGGCACTGCCACTGCACCCGTGGCAGAGGTGCAAAGGTAAGGACCCTAGGGCCTCCTGGCGAGCTTTTCGACGTCGCTTGCTATGTTCCCGTTCACGTTATAAGATAAAAATCAAATGAATATATTGCTATAGTACATGCACTTAGTACACACAATGTACGCAGACGAACGGGGCAACGCGGGACCCGCTACAGCCAGACGAAGGTACAAGGCTGTCCGATCTAATGGGCAGGAGGCGACGCTGCAACGGCGACGATCTGATTCAGAAGGGGGTCCGAGAAGCTGAATCATGTCGTAGATGTCGTGCGTGGGGTACGGAGAGGTGTGGGTGGAGTGATGGGAGGTGGCGATCGTCCAGGACTGAAGGGTGGAAGGTTGAGGCCAGGAGAGGTAGAAGGAAGACGAAAAAGCAGAATAGCCAGACCACAAGGCAACGCGCTAGCGCGGAAGTTGCATCGCCGTTGCGACTACATATGAACTAGGGAGTGACCACCGTCAGAATTATGAAGACTCAAGACAGAAGATCGGGCGAAGGAGGGTGAAAACCGCAGAAAATAGAAGACAAATCATAAAAAGATGAAGCGGCAGACGCTGTAGTACGAGCCCAGTGGCACAGTATTCCAGTACCAGCTGCAAATCGAACGAGACCCTCCCATCCAGTGCGCGTACATGTCTTGGAGTCTTGCCCGGGTAGAAGCAGGGGCGCCGGTGGTCAACGCGTGGTGACCGGGATTGCAGCTGGTGAAGCTTTCAAGGAGGATAACTAGATGATTGAAGACGTCAGTAATGTCCCGATACTATCCCGATAGCTCTGGGCCCGAGGTATAGCTGAGGTCTTGAACTGGCACAAAACCGTTCATGACACGACGACGTCGATGCGCACTGGCATTACGCACGACTCTCCATCGTTCTATGCCACGCAGCACTTATAGCCATACTCATCTTGAAAGACGGGAGGCTCAGACGGGGAAGGAGCAGAGGAGAGGAGTAAATCGAAGAAAACCCAAAATTATGACTAAAGCACAAACGATCCAGCTCCCTGAGACAAATACAGCGGCTTTCAAGTACAGTTAATCGCTCAAGTCCGGTTATATGCCCAAAAGGACCATGCGTACATGTTCTTATCTGAGTGCCGGAGGAGGAGGAGGGGTGCCGGCGACCGCGATGGCAGGCGTCGGCAGTGGGAATCGATGACCCTAGGCCAACGATAACACCTATTGAAATAGTTCACAGCATCAGTGACGTTTTCTAGGTGCCTGATCGCGCGGAGCCAGTGATCCATCTGGGGGACGAAAAGCTCGAGAGAAACCGAAACATATCTCGGCAAGCAGGAAGCTCGCTCGGGAGATGCACATCGTGCCATCATTGACAGCGTCATGGTACTTCTAAGCGGCCATGTGTATGCGGGGAAGCGGCTCGGAACGGGAGGACGGGGAGGGGAGTGGAAAATCGAAGAAAAGGCGAAATAAATCGTAGGAACTGGACGCACCAGCGGTTTTGTACAAAACTGACGGCATCTTGCTCCTGGTGGTCATCCGAATCCAACAAAATGCCCAAATGAAGAAGGCGTATGCATTCTTCTTTCAGTGTCCGAGGAAGAGGAGGGGAGACGGTGATGGCGGTAGGGCTCTGGAAATCGAACGGTTAGCTGCTAATGCTTGAGTAAGGATTATTTAGTCAAGTTGTGGATCTAACATGGTCCAAGGACCGCGCCGTCGCTCGGAACAGCGGGTACGGGCGGAAGGGGACGAGAAAAGAAATGATAAGTCGATGACGATACACCGCGTTCGCGATGTGCGCGTATCTCCATCATCCTGTGTCATAGGGGACTCGGTAACGGCCTCCTCTCGAAGGATGGGAGCCGGGAAACGAAGGGGAGGAGAGCGGAAGGGAAAAGACGAATAAGATACGAATAAAATCATAAGAACAGGAAAACGTACCCGTTTCACGCAATTCAACATTCTTCGTAAGCCCACGCATTTCTGGAGCCGAGACAACCATCGAGATCGAGTGCGCGCGCGCGTACTCGGTCTCGAGGTCGAATCGGGTCAGGTGATGTGGTACGCGTCGGCATAGCACAATCGAGGAGAGCTTGACAAGGAGGATAGCTGTAAACCGTATGGAACGTTCAGAAAGGTGATATATCTGTGAAAGAGCGATTTGGAGCTGCCTGTACCTGCCAGCGTCGATGACCGCAGCGGGCACGGCAACCCCGAGCATCATGGGGGACAGCATCGGAATTGGATAGATTTACGGACCTAAAATGATCTCTCCGCCATGAAGACCACTTTCCGGTTTGACTCCTCGCTTTTCCGGCCCATCGACTATCTTGAAAAGGGTACCCGGCGTCGAGCATGCGCAAGTCGTCGACAGGAAGCCAAGCCGGCCTAGCAACAGACACGAGGTCAGAACGATCAAAAAAAGCAGTAATATAATACAGGCAGTAGCAGACAACATAGAAAGCAGTTTGTGGCCGGCACTGTGGTCAGCGCAGCGAGGGCCGGAGGCGACGACTATGACGCTCCGTTTGTCCTTTTAATGTTTCGCAGCGCATGCCCAAGTAGCACAGCACCTTTTTCTCAAGTACGCAGCGCATAGGTTGAAATGCGCAGCGCCCATTCTTAGTTTCGCACGCCGCGCTCTCTTTTCAGCAGCGCAGCGCCCTTGTTCGAGTCTCGTCCGACTCAACATGTCTTGTTGCTCTTATGCTGTACTTCATTTTCTTAAGTCAAATGGCATCGGCAATATCAAGTATAGACCTCTCAGATCACCCTAGACATATCTGCTCGTATCCCACACCCTCTGTCACGATCAGAACTCGCGATCCGCCCAAGCTAGTCTGTCACAACGAGTCTTTCAGCGCCTTCTCATATGCGTCAATCACTTGGGCTTTCTCGCATTCCTCTAACTCCAGTTTAGCTACCATCGGAGCCCTTTCGAGGGCATCAAGCGTGAACCGACGGCACTGGTTGTCCATTCCGGCGACATTCATCTGATTCAGCCTGGTGACGATCTCCTCTCTGGTCAGCCCGCGATTCTGCAAGAGAAGCCGAGCGACTCCCGCGCGGTCATACTCGCCCCACCATGCGTGGCTCCAGGCTCGAGTGCAGGCATCGTTGTCACGACAGAAATAGCTGTGTTGGACTTTGGGAGCATTGAGGGCAAGCCGCCGGCGGTGAGTGATAATTTTCTCCTTGGTCACAGCGAGGGTCTCCATGGCGTCAAGTCCTAGGAAGTGGACATCCTCGTGCGTCAGAAGCGTGAGCGGGAGCGAGAAGAGCATCTCCCACGCCGGCTTGATCCAGTCGCAGACTCGGTACTGCTGTGCGAGATAGAGTCGGTGGGCGGGTCTCAAGCCTGGATGAGTGCTGAGCATCCTGATGGAGTATGCTCTGCCTTTGTCAATGAGGTAGAAAGAGCTCAATTTGAGGATGGCAACGAGGGCTTCCAGGGTGCGATTGTCGTGTTCCCATCTATTTCACATTAACTGAGTGTTCTCGCGTACAGGTACCATATAGGGACTCACGATTCGAAGAGGAATGACAAAACATGATCAAACTCACTGGCGCTGTGGATCGGAGCCAGTTCAATGGCAGTATCGTCTGTTTTTCCATCCTGGAGCTTCTCCGGTGCGTCCATGGACACTTCCTCTGCTCCATGCTCAGCATTGTGAGTCTGGACTGGGGGTGGCTTCGACAGGAGAGTCTGGAAGAACTCCGACCGGGTCTTCAGGATGCTGGCGTACACGCAATAGATGATATTCTCCGACTGACATGTACTCTCAGCAACAGGGGCCAGTGCTGATTGCTGAAGAGCTCGTACCTTCAGAATGATGGACCCATCTGGGAAGTAGAACTGCGGGTGCCGTATGAGCTCTGGCGTATTGGCAGGGTCCTCGGCTACCATGTTGTCAGTGTATTTGGCGCAGGGGATGAGCCGGAGACTTGTTTGACAACTTGCCTAGCAAACAATGTACAAACAAATACTGGCTCCTCCTTCGACGCTACCTGTCTCACAGCTATGGCTCAGATAGCTTCGGAGTTTCCTGTATTACCTACTAGTGAAGCCATGGAATGGTCCCCTAATATCCAGAATGCCTATGTAATTCTGCAAGATCTGTTTCGAAGTTCAAAGACCGTCCTTGGTCAGGAGGATGGTGATTCAGTGCACCTCCGGTTACTCTCAGAGAAGATTGTGAATGATGCTGTGCCATTATTGGAGGGTATGCAGGCAGATGGGATACCTATCGGGTGGACGCATGACTGTGCCCATGCCATGGCTCCTCTTGTCTATGAGCTCGAGATGGCTGCATTGTCAGCAGAGGGAGTGTAAGAGAAACTACTGCATTTTACCCGGACAATGCATTTGACTGTCTAATATCGCTGTCAGTGAACGCAACAAGATTGGATTCATAGACCTCGTGCAAGAGGTGCGATCGGGCAAGAAAGGGCGGCCTCGCAAGATAATCAATCCAGAATATCTTCGAGAAGCGCTGTCAAAGCAAAGGAATCTCAGCCTGGAAGCACTCGCGACGGCCCTCGGTGTTCATCGGCACACTCTGACAGAGCAGATTCAGATGCATGGACTTGACCGCCAATTTACACAATTAAGTGACGCCGAGCTGGACCAACTTGTCAAGATCTTCAAGCATCGGAAGCCAGGCTCTGGGCTACGCTACATGATGGGATTTTTACGTAGTCATGGTTTAAAGGTACAGAGGCGACGTGTCACACAGTCGCTGCAGCGGGTTGATGCGCTCAGCCGCTACATGCGGCGCCGGACTGCGATGCAAAGGAAGAAGTACGTGGTGCCTCGCCCTAATGCCGTCTGGCACTGTGATGGTCATCACAAATTGATATGGTGGGGTATCGTAATCCACGGGTTTATTGATGGGTATTGTCGGACGGTGAGTCTGGCTCTTCTATTCTTTAGTATTATCAGCTAAACAAGTATTGGTGCATACAGGTTACCGGTTTGAAAGCCAGCAATAACAATAGGGCCCGCACCGTCCTCGAGGTGTTTTTTGATGCCATCCAGAAGTACGGTGTGCCTTCTCGTGTGCGAGGTGACCGTGGGGGAGAGAATGTTCTTGTCTCTGTCTGGATGATTATGCATCGTGGTCCGAACAGAGCATCCTTTATGTGGGGATCGTAAGCAGCCGGTTTAGGAGATCACAGCCGTATGACTTACCAATACAATACAGATCTACTCGGAACACTCGAATTGAGCACCTCTGGGTGGAGGTGGGTACACAGTTCGCCCGTAGATGGAGGGCTTTCTTCACCCGTCTTGGCCGACTTCACTCTTTGGACCGCAAGAATCCATACCATCTGTGGTTGCTCCATCGACTGTTCCTCAGTGACATCAATGCAGATTGTGTGGAATTCCAGGCACAATGGAATGCTCACCCGATCGCCGGACGTGAGACAAAGAATCGCTCACCTGCGGTACGTACATATGACGATGTCCTCTGATTGCATGCACTTATACTGTCTGCCCCGAACAGGATCTGCGCTTCCTGGGACAGACTACCCAGGGGATATACACTGAAGATACGCTTGAGGACATCCATCCAGACACCCTTGATCGGTATTACAGTACTCACGGTCCGGAGCAGCAGAGGCATCCAAATGCAACTGGTGCTGGGCATCCAGTAGACGAAAGGGAGGATGAGCATGATGAGTCGGACAGCGAATCTGATGACACAGAACCAGAGGACGAGCTCGAAGGATTGGCCGAACAGATTGCGGTGGATCAGGCCCGTAACATCCGTCACAAGCCAATCAAGGTCGCTCGAAGTCACAACCCATTTGACACAGCTGAAGGCGAACAGAAGCTCCACAAGATACTGCAGGATGTTGCTTTCCACGGCATTCAGCCGCCAAACTATGGTATCTTGCCTTCAGAATGGGACGATGAGTTCTATCCTGAAGAAGAGACAATCAAATTTGGGACGAGAGGTACGCAGCTGAAGATAACATTGCCGGTGGACATCTGGTATCCACGCGCAGTCCAGTGGGCACAAGCACTCGACGTAATGAGCCGGATCCTACTAGATGATGAGGCAAAGGATGACGAATAGGTGGGTCTCATGTTCGTGACCTGTTTGGACTGTTTATTCATGCTGGTGGACCCACAGAAGTCAACAAGGCCAACTCTGCATCGTTGGCATCATTCTACCACTGCATCATCACCTTGAAGCTCGTCTCTGTCTCTTACGTCTGCTTCTATATCCAGTCTGACTTTATCTTTATTACTGCATCTCACGACAACTGTACACTTTTTCAAAAGTTAATAGTTATTTTCAACTCTTCTCTTCTACGACCTGCTGCACATCTTGACACTGTGCCTATAGTTATTACAGCAAGCTTTCGTGCGTCTGACCAGAGCAGGAGTCCTGATACACCAACATTGGTCCATGTCAGCATAGGGGTGGGGCCATCGAGACCGATACGGGCGGACTCCGGCCGCTCCGGTTGCCATTAAAAACTCGTATGTTCCCCCCCTTCACCCATCGCCTCCGTTCACATCATCTGTTATGGCAGCAAAATCGTGTCAGGGCAAACGCACTGATGGCGAGGACTGTCCCTGTGTACGCTACATCCCCAGACTAAAACAAGATCCTGACCAGCCCCACCTGTGTCGTGACTGTGGCCATTTCGAGTCTGCACACCAGACAGCAGCTGCTCCCCCCTCATCTATTGGCGACATTTTTGCAGCTTACAAGGAACCAGCTCGGATGCACCTCCCACTCAAAGCCTCTGCGCAGGACGCAGTCAAAGAAACTAACTCGGGCTTCAAGCGCAATGCCGAAAGTTCCGGCAGTGGTTCTCTAGTCAAGAAGGCAAAGAAGGAACAGGTACGTAGAGTCATACAGCACACTATTCATTTACTAGGAATATTAATACAACTATTTAGGGTGCCATCTTGGACGAGAAGCTTCCACGCAACATGATCAAGGTCGGCCGTGTAACAATACTTCCAGATGGCTTGGTTAGTAATGTACAGTATATCTGTCTGATATTCATCTATACTCATGACTATCAATAGGAGGAAGATGAGGATGGTGAGCTGTCACACAGCAGCGCACCCGCACCGAAGCAGTACAAGACCTACGAAGGCTGGAAGCTGTCAGTGCCTTGGCAGGCAAAGGATGGCAAGCTCGCTTTCGGACAGAAGTGGACGGTGAAGCAGATCGAGGCCTGGCTCCGTGGTCTGTTTCCCGAGGTCTTCCAGTACGTTGATGAGCAGATGGACAGTTTTGCTGATCCCCCTGCCCGAACATGGGAGCTGCTGGACAAGACGGGTATGACACTCTCCACATACAAGTACGAGCCAAATGGGGAAGCCTTTGAATCGCTTAAGGGAGCCAAAGGACGCGTCTGGAAGGATCGTACCGTCTGGATAGGTACGTTGTTCATATTTGCAATTACTCTGAATGTAATAAACAGCGGCACAGGTCTGCACGTACCAATCCCGCCTTCACTATACATGAACAAGTTTGTCGAGCGAAAGCCGCAGCCGAACGAGGATATTACAGGCACCTTGCAAACTGGGGAGGGTATCAATACAGATCTGCATATCGAACAGCCTGACTTGGATGACAGGAAAGGCAAAGGTACGTCCCTAATGTTGCCATGTATTCTAATGATAACATGCATTCATAGGGAAGGCGAGAGCACTGCCATCCCCGCTGATTATGCCCGTATCCGAAGAACCCGTTGCAGGCGATCGCGGGAAAGGAAAAGGTAGGTCCACCGCCACATCTGAAAATGTTTCGCTGTCTCTTAACCCTGTCCCAGCGAAGGAGCCCGATTCAGCTTTGCCGCTATCACCCCTGCAATCACGGCCTGTACGCAAGACGCGCAAGGTGACATTGAAAGGTACGTAGTTTTCATTCTCGGATATGCAAGTGGCGCTCTGATTTTTTTTTTTTCATCTACTAGTAAATGAACCAATATTCATCGAAGATGACTCTCAAAGTGACCCTGACTTCAATCCAAGTGGCCAGGATGACAACGGCAATTCATCCCCGGGCCTGACCGAAGCCATAACTTCCAATGATGTCTCGGAGTCGCCAATCCCGGTCCCTCGGTCCCCTACTACGCCTCTCCCGGCTGGTTCGACAGGCAACACTCCGCCACCGCCCATGTGGCTTGACCCCACCTATGATGATCTTCCGGTGTGGCATCAGCACCCCACAGCGCTAGCTACTTCGAGTCGCAGTGGTCAGGACCGTGTTCAGGAGGATAGGATGCCATTCATCCAGATGTCGGATGAACTGGAGCCGAATCCTTGGGATGATGACTAGTAGACCTGTCTATGCCAACCTGTATGACCTGTCTGAATTATAGACCTTATTTTTCTGATTCGACGTTGTGAGGCCCGCCCTGCCTGGTTTACGGTAGCGGAGACAGTTGCGGCGCGACATACCCTATTGGGATGGCACAGCCACTACAATATTCAATACTTGAGATATATTATAAGAACCAGACACCCGACGGTCATTTTTCTTTCGCAGATATGCTCTAATCCAGTTCATACAGCTATTGATCACATTTTTAGACCTTAGAATTACATGCGAAAGCACTTTTTACGGCCGAACATACGATAGCCCGTCGGAGTTTCAAAACTACGGTTGTGGTGCGACATACCATATTCAGTATTTAAGATATGTCATAAGAAGCAGACACCCGACGGTCATCTTTCTTTCGCAGATATGCTCTAATCTAGTGTATAAATTTATCTATTACATTTCTAGAGCTTAGAATTACATCCGAAAGCACCTTTTACTGCCGAACATACGGTAGCTCGTCGGAGTTTCAAAAGTACGGTTGTGGCGCGACATACCATATTCAGTGTTTGAGATATGTCATAAGAAGCGGGCGCCTGGCGGTCAATTTTCTTTTGCAGATGTGGTCTAATGTACTGTATACAGCTATCTATTGCATTCTCAGACCTTAGAATTACATCCGAAAGCACTTTCTACGCCGAACATAGAATAGCCTGGCGGAGTTTCAAAACTATGAGCGCTGCGCAACACAAGGGCGCGCTGCGCAGCTCATTAAAAGGACAAACGGAGCGTCATAGACGACAAGCAGCGACGATGCGGACTTGCACGGTTTCGAGGCCTGCGGCGGCCGTGGGAACTGGAATGTGGCGGCGGGCTGGCACGCATTGCCGAAGGCGCGATTTATTCTATGGACGGAATTCGGCCGAAACAAAAACATGAAATATTTGATGAGTAACTAGCGGATGCCCTGTCGAATTTCTGTGGCAAACAACCCGGCGCGAGACCCCTCGCGAGGGTGCAGAACGTTGCGACCTTGTCCAGCATTCTTCGAATTTGTTCAGTGTCCTCCCGGTTGATTTTCGATGTAGAAAAAACGTCAATCTATTTCTACGGTACGTCGCCATCATACCAAAAAGACGCGAGCCCGAACGGTGCGTCGCGGGCGTATCTACAGGGGAAACACGGTGCGAGGCCAGACTCGCGGTGACACGATTCCCAGGCCCGCGCGAGGGTGTCCTGTGGGGCAATGCACGCCACTTGTTGGTGCCTATGGATCCATAAATTCAGGTGAAAACGTAACATAGTCTGCAGCGGTAGACAAATGACCGTGGTAGAAATCATCGGGCATGTTAGTCGCATACAAGACATGCTATCTCAATTGCGCACCTAACATTCAGACGCATTGTTGAGCGGTTTCTTAGTGTAATACTAGTAGTCTGCACCTTCAAGGGCAAAGAATGAACGCCCGCCCTAATGCTGGCCCGTGCATCTAGTGGTTCAGCATCAGGTGGCGACATTTGCAACGCGCCCTCGTTTCTGCCGCGTGTTGCCACAGAGAAGGCCTAGGCAGCCTCGCAGCTTGCATCGTGGCTCGCAGCTTGCATCCGTGGGACCCACTTCCAGTAACTGAATATATGACTGCCCTGTAAATGTGGCCCAATATCGGGAAGTCACGGTTGAAATATCCGTGCAATTGGATACATGATTATCTATTT
>ML213529.1:338705-353435 GCA_004369045.1 Heliocybe sulcata | reverse complement strand
TATGTATTTCATATATATAAATTCCTATACACAATATAACATATATATAAAATAACCTGCCATTTCCCGTGAATATTATATATCAAAGCCCACATCTCAATTTAGGTCGGCATTTACAGCGATCACGTATATTCGGTTCCCTCCGGTGACCGCTTGCACTGCATTTTGTAATGACGATCGGCGCCCTAAATAGGTTCGGCGCTAATAATAGAGGTGTGGCGAGCACTGTTGAACATGTTATACGAGAGGGTCCTCGTCTACGGGCAGGAATTATGCAAAATTATAGGTATTGAATGGACTGGAGGAAGAATACCTCGCCAAATAGAACGGCAAGGCGATCAACCGGCACAGCTGTGCCGTGGCGAAAGGTCAAAGTGCAGGAACGCCTTCCTAGCACTTTGACATCAAGATCGAGCCCGCAACCCGTCCTTTGTGGAACCCACAGGGTATAAAAGCCGCCTTCATTTCTCCTTTGATCGTATCCCCCAACTATCAGCTTTGCCCCTCTCCCGGCCTGATACCTCCCTTCGCGCGTTACAGCTCTGCTTAAGACTCGGTCGACACTCAATCATCGCTTTGACGCCACTCCGCTGAACACTTTGCCACAATCACGCTCGCCACCACAACGCGTACTTGTACTACACGCCTCGTATACAAGTTCACGACTTCAACATGTCTGAATCACCTCCGCATGATACGCCGACACCGTCGCAAACCCAAGGCAACGCGTTGATGCCACAGGACAATCACCCTAACACTGACACGGGAGATGTTTGGTCATGGCTCGAACTGGGCGAGAACGAGGTACGCGTCGTCCACTATGAGACCAATGAATATAGCCTGACTTAACGCGCAGACATGGGAGCCAGCCGTACCCTACTTACCGACACCCGCACCCTACTTGCCGACACACGCACCCATTACCAGCGAGCACCCTAGCTACGCAAATACCTACAGCTCCTGGCTCGAGATGATGGACTTCTGCAATGCGGTCCTTCCTCCATCAGACCCCGCGCAGGCCGGATTGAGGGGGACAACTACATATGATGCCACGGTCAGCAGCCCTTCCGATATGGTGGGCCCTACGGTCCAGTCGACACCATCCACTTCCTCTACCATGCTTGCACTCCAGCCTGAGCCTGTCGCCGACACGCTCTCCTTCCCACCCGTGCCACAGAATCTGCCGCTGCCCCAGTCGACGAACATCGACATGACCTACTTCGACATGTCCTATTTTGACTTCAACACCATCAGCCCCGCGGACGTGTTCCAGGCTGGCCTTGCCGATAATCCAGCGGGACTTACTTACCGTTCACGCGAGGCAACGCCCTACACGTTCCACGCATCCATCTCTACCCCTCGTCGCTCGGTAATGCCAACCGGTGCCTCTCTGCCTGCCGACGAGGGAGAGAACAATTACGACGTGCTCTCTGCACGAGAACATACCACAATTGTGATCTCCGACGACGAAGACGGAGATCTTGCAAAGCCATATGCGGGCGGGAAGAGCCAGCGTATGCGACTCTCGCGCTCACACTTGCCAAGCGCAGGAAACGTAAGGGACTTCCCCTTTGCTCCTTATCCTACCTCGCATCCTTCTAGAAGGGTCAGGTCTCCTCCTTCCAGGTTAGCGTCAACCCAGAGGAGCCCCACGCCAGGACCGGGACCTTCGACTGTCGCGCATCCTCGAGCTCCTCCCTCAGTCACGCAGCGGATCGCGATGCCGGGCCCTCGTCCCTCCATGTTGGCGACTACCTCTGGCCCATCTACGTTGTTCGATACGCCGCGAGCGTACACGGGCGGCAAGGTCCCGCGGAACCTCGAGCCACCACGCCAGATGGCGTACCCAAAGACCAAGCCGACTAAGGGCACGAAAGGCAAGACCGGCAAGGGGAAAAAGCGCGCGTACGACGACGGGGATGAGGACTACGCGCCTCAAAAGACGAAGAGCAATGGAAAGCAGAAGCAGAGGGCGACCAAGGTGCCGCAGCTTGTCCTCCCGGTGAGCTTCAACCCCGAGGACTATGACTTGTTCGACGTCGAGCGGCTCGCGACCAGGATGACGCAGTCGAGAGGCAATCCCGTCGCCTCTTCGTCCACCACGCAGCTCCAGGACCTCGAACCGAAGAAGAAGCAGAGCAACCTTCCTCCCAAGGGCTCAAAGCCATCCACCTCTAGGCCCATCCCCGAGCCGCTCAAGATCATGCGCAAAGGCATCTCTGAGTGGATCTGCCAGCTCGAGGGCTGCAACAAACGCACGAAGTCCAAAGGCGACATGGACCGCCACCTGCAGTGCATCGACCACATGGACCGGCAATGGTTCTGCAAGCGGTGTGGCCGCTCGTTCACGCGCAAGGACGGACTGGGGAGGCATTGCATAGGGCCGTCGTGCCCCGGGGGCACGCATAGCGCTGACGAGTGCGATGGGACACACGACCATGACCAGGAGGAGTAAGAGGGCGTCAAGGAAGAGGGGGAGAGGAGAGACGCAGTAGGCGAGTGCGACGAGATGGACGACGAGGAGGGATAAGGGCGTTTGAGTCGGATACGGGCTTTTGTTTGCGCAAGTAGCAACTTTTCGTTTCGATTTTCTGATGATTTCGCTTAGAATCAGTAACGTTCGCCGCGGCTATTTGCATACCTATTACATTTCTCTGCTCAGATATTCTTCATTCTCCACAACATGTAGTTTATGTTTCTGTTTCAGTCTTCTTGCCTGTTCGTATATGCTGGTATAGTTTATGTGGTTCCTGTAGTATTTCTATCTACTCCTTCAATGATTATCTTAGATCCCAAATCGAGCGTCAACTCACCAAAATCAATCGCTACGATGAAGGCAGGATGCAGGTATCCCTTGTTCAATCGCAAAAAGGGACGCCGTGAACCGAAAGTAACATAGTGGTGTTTGGCTTGAGCGACGAGGTGATCGTACAAAACATTTCCTACCATCAGCTGTCAGAAGAGATCGGCTCGAGGAGACATTCAAAACGTGCGGACCCGTACGAGAGTACCACAGTCCGATGAGCGGCGATAGCGACATCGGACTCATAACTCCATCCATCTGAGAAGACATTACATCAGACTTGCATAACCGACCGTTCGAGAATGCCGATGCTTACCTCTGGTAGTATAGATTCATCCCGACGATGCTGTCATCGAATCAGTCGGACATCCACTGCAACAGTGACTCTACCGCTTCAACAGTGTCTCTATCACCAGTTATCCGAGTACCTTAGGCCTGTATAATGCGAGCTAGGGCATGCCTTCGTATCATGACAGAAAATGGCCGATTTCCGTCGTTCATGGGTCCCCTCTTGACAGGCACCCCATCGATGACCAGACCTGCGCGGGAAAGAGGCATTAGGCGCGCAGAGCAGCCCAATACTTAAGAATACTGACCCGTGAGCGTTCAGAGCATCGCCAAAGAGCTAGAGTGTCCCCCAGGCTCGTATGATGAGATGGCGGATAAGAGAGGAGTTTCGACTTTCGGCATTAGCCGAAGCTCTCCTGCCTTGCGCCCGCCACCAAGACTCTGATTCTGCAGGTCTAATGCCTCTAGCTTCATATTGCATCTGCAAGGTCTCATTATTCTGTGCCTGACCCAGAAGTCTTGTCTCACTACGTTAAGGCCTTTGTGGTTCATCCTCGACGGCATTCCATGCGGTATGCGATGCTACCATTCGGCGAAAGTGTCCTGCATACTTCAGTTCGTCACTCGCAACCAGCTTGGCCACCTCGACATGCGCGAGTGTATGTCAGCTCGGTGCAAGCTCGCTACGGCTCTCGGGATATACCGCGCTAGTAGTATATTCTCCCCTTCACAACTCGGCGTCCTGGAGTCCCCCGGAACTCATGCGATTCTGGACATCTCCCCCGCCGCTCGTCCCATTAACTCAGAATACCTTCTCCATCCGCGTGCACTTGCGACTACCTTCGGTCAGGCTCTAACGGTCAGGCTCTAGCTGATGCCTCGTGCGTATCGCTGCTAAGCTCTTGCTATAGCACCACCCTTGTAGTCGAGAGCAGAACTTTTGGCTCTCTGACAGAGCATGCCGACGTGCTCGAGAAATTCGTGGCGATCTGCTTTTAAGGTCGCCCGATGGCAACCGCTTGTCCGCCCAAATTCAGTGACTGATCTGTGGCTCTCTGCGTCGTTCTCGAATTGGCTCCCCCATTCCGAATCTCAGCTTGTAATAGGTGGTGTTTACTGGACCAGGAGAGTTATTGACTATGCGTATCGGAGGCAGGTATATTGTACCAAGTGATACGGTAGTCCCTGTCGCAAACCACATCTTCGCCCAGGCCCTAGACAGTCCACTGTTCCTTATGCGATACCAGTACGACCTCCAGGACGTTTCGCCCTACACTGTATCTGGTACCTAGCATCTCTCGGAGTATCTCATTGGTTTCAAAGCAAGTGCCTGGACGACCCGACGCACGTCGCTCTGATTAGGCGAAGGTCGCACTTTCTTCCTTGAAGCTTGAACGTTTGAACTACGGTACTAGTACGACGACAGACGTCGTTAACGTTAAGGCTATCGAACCGGACCGATGAAATTACATCTACGGTGGCAATTGTTGTCTCGCCCTCTCTTAGACGGCAGTGCTCAAGCTCTTTGTACGGGTCCGAGGTGTCTCTGTCAAAGTGGCCGCTATTCTCTCTCATATCGAAGACTTCCTCAGCATAGCCGGCGTCCATACCTGAGATCTTAGCGGCCGACATGTCTTTGTTTGCTTCTGTAATCTGAAACATTGGCCTCTGACTCTGTTTAGCGTCGATCACAGCGCCTGAGCCGCATTGCGCATATCAAAACATTCATACAATGCAGCCGAACCACTCGTACAGGGCAACGTATCCGACACTACCGAGCATCATGCAGTCCGTAAAGTCCGTCGCAAGCCTCGTCTCACGTCAAGATGACCTTCCCAGCATCAATGGGCGCACTGAAGATACCGTAAGGTGGAATACGGTATTCAGTACCGTTGTTGACAGCCGGCTGGCGCCAGTACTGGTTCACGGTGAAGTATAGACGGTTGTTCGTAGCAACGGAAAGCGTGTCCTAGGATAGTAAGGTAGGCTGAGCCTCACTTGATCTCCTGAACACGAAGATCATCGACTCACCGGCCACTGGATTCTCGGGTCTCGGACGAATGGCATCCACATACCCGTGTCGGGGTGGTACATCTTAACCGCATCCTGCTCGGGAGCGCCGATGTAGATCACGCCGGATGCATCGGTCTCCATCCCATCAGCGTGGCTACCGCCCATCTCACCGAGATACTGAGTCGCAGCAATGGCAGCGTTAGCGGCATTGACATTCGTAGGTCCCGGCTCGACCAAGAGATACGACGTCGGGACACGGTAGAGGCGACGCGAAGACAAGGGGGAGAAGTAGAGGTAGGCACCGTCTAACGTAATTCATTGCTAAGATGCCTGAATTGCGACAATGATGGGGCACACTCACCAGCACTAAGTGCAATGCCGTCCGAGCCCGTTGTCAAATGCGAGTAGGTACCGGCGGGTGGCCCCTGATTGATGGGCTGGAATACCATTCCGTCATAGGTGCTGATGAATCCAGCATCTCCGCGGGTGTAAGGAGTGCCGTCGAGGTGTCGCCAGGAGTTCCCAGTACCCAGATCAATGACGATAATTCCATTCCGGCCTTCGTTGCTATTGGCGAAGTTAGGTTCACTGTCTGATCGTAACACGAAGTGCTTACCTAGAGTCGGTGATGTATGCAACACCCTGTCCAGACGGGAGAGTCGAAGGGCGAAGGTCAAATCGGACGTCGTTCAGATACGTGTCGGGGTAGGCGGTGGTAGGTGGCAAGACGTAGTTGGCGAAACGAGTCCCGTTCTGATAGAACCCGACGAGCTTCGGACCACCCGTCGTCGCGTAGAGCATGGACCCGTTCCATAGAGGCCGTCCAGTATCGAGAGCCCAAACACGGTCGAGAGCGTCGACAACGACGCTCTGTACGCTGACGAGATGCTCCGAGTCGCCTGAACCGTAGTTCGGGTTGGCAGGATTGACGAAGCCACCAGGCGGCTGGTTGTACTCGACGGAGGGGAAGGCAGCCTCGGTGGTGAAGCTAGTGACGACGCCGACGGTGTACTGGGTGTTGGTGTAGTTGACGGCAGTAGGGAAGTTCACGTAGATCCTTCCGTTTGACGCGACGCTCAATCCTGTCGGCCACTACGCAATTATTAGCTTGGCATGCAATAGCTACGAGAGACTAAAAAGACGCACCTGGTCGTAGAACAGATGCTCAAGTTGGAGAGCCGGGCCATAGGACGAGTTGTCATACACCTGGAAGGGCTCGTATGGATTGGGTGTAGCCCATCGAGACTCTAGCTTGCTGGTACCCTCGGCTAAGACGCCTGCGGCGACGGAGAGGACGGTGGCGGATACTAGGCTCAGCATCTTCGCTCGACGCGCAAGCCTAAGTGTTGGCGACTCTTATATGCCCGCGATTGAATACCATCGGTGCGGAAGCCTCTGCTAATGTTAGGGCGAGAACGGTTCTTGAGTAGCCAACGTGCTCATTTATTACGGAATTATACCGAGACTCATGACTGACTTCTCGTCCGGGAGTCGGGGCCCGCTAAGACACTTGAGCTTCCGTGTGAGTGTACCGTAGAAACGGTATCCAGAAGGATTTTATTACCGTCGTTCTACCTCAAGATCGCATCGTTTGGAGCTTCGAGGAATATAGTTGCGAGTACTATGGTTGACGATGACGTCACAGATGAACGACGAACACGGGAAGAATTCGGATATGGACCACCACGCCTGAAAGAACGAACGAAGCCGTGCTCACGGCATTCCGACGGTATGCGTGAAAAGGCACACGCGAAGCAGGAAGAATGCCTTTGCGCGGTAGAACATGCGACTCGGGTCAGAATTTGTGCGGGACGTTATGACGCACACGATATCACCGAGATTTCCTTGCGAAATAGTGCGAACCCCCAGGGTCAAGTGCTGGGAAAGGCATACGACCTGCTCAGGTGTTGGTGAGAATAGCGGCGACGGATTTCGCGCACCTCCACAGTCAGGGACAGTAGCAGTGCATCGTCTCCTCCTCTCGTCAGTCAGATGGCAGACGAGGATGGCTACAATTGAAACGCGTGAGACGGTGATGTCCTCATATATAGACGCGAACGAGTCCAGATTTCGGTGTGACATATGAAGCAGGGAAAGAGACGAGTGTATCACAGGTTCGTGTGGACTGGAAGACGGAGAGCCGCCAGCAGCATATTCAGACTTCACCCGGATCGTCAGCCTAGATTATTCACAAACAAGGTTGAGGAACGTACCAGCCGGATCGAAGCGAAGAAGACGGTGAATTCAGCGGCAATCCCATGCTGTCTCGTGGTATTCCGAACCGGAAAGTCTGATGACCGTACATTGGCGGCCCTTGCCCCGTTACCTGTCTGAGTAGAATATATCTTCGACTCGGGTGCGCGGACTTCGTTCCATACCAAGACGACTGCCAATACACTCCAGCATACGATGAGCACCTGGAGCCCGTGGAAGTCGAAGAGAGCAAGGGGAGAAAAACCTCGACGGAGACGGGAACCGCAAATAACATTCAATGCTTACTCCGCTTGGTGCGACGTCGCGGGAAAGGCTGTAAGCATATAAGATGCCAAGGAATCGTAGGACCAGCCGGAACGGATCCCCGGGAGAAGAGTACTTGTGAAGGAGGCATTAGAGTCTGCCGAACTGCACTGAGGATTCGATTTTACTAGACAAGCCGATAGAGTAGAGTCTACGCAGTAGCGTACTCTGGAGAGCTCGTAAATACCCATCCGCAGTAAGATCAACTCCAGCGTGCAGGCGACGATGAACTCGGACGAGGATGTGGTGGTGCGTAGGAATGGAGGCGCACGGAAGTCTGGGCGAACTGCCATGCGGTAACTTGGGCCAGACACGCAGTAGCCTGAAGTACAATGCAGAGTAGTCGCAGGTGCTCGCGTTTGAGATCGGAATGTCAACGAATATGATGTCCTTCGCAACTGCCTAGCAGTGTCTCCATTCGGAGAGTAGCGGACCAGCACTTCCAGGCATCAGACGGACGGGGGACGGACATGCTGCCTCCGACGCAGGCGCGGCCATCCAATTAGAACCTGCCAATGACAGCGAGGAAGAGTTACGATGTGATCCTCGCTCGACTGAAGATACGAAGTGCGCGTAAGAGGCCGCTTCTGCCCAGGAAGTCTTGGTGGATGGACAGAGATATCGTAGAGAATGTGCGGAACACAGCGAGGAACCGACTTTAGCCCGACATTGGACGCAAGGGAAAAGTTTTTGAGGCACGCTGCAAAGCGTGCCGCGCAGGGCAGGCTGAGATTATGGGAATGTGGAATGTCCTCCAGTTACTGCCAGCACATTCCAAGGTTTGCATCCAAAACAGCGCGGGCTGGGGGTTGTATGTCCAGCTGCACCGCAAGAGTGTTGCCACTCGCCACAGCGTCAGAGGCAGGGATGTGACAGGAGGACAAGACAGTGGTGAGAGCGCCGCGTGGTCTCCAGGTGTGATGCAGTAGATATCAACCGCATCCACGCGGACATCGGGAGCGACATCGACAGCGTATTCGAGAGGCGATGCAGAGAACCGGCGGATACCCCAGCTGACTGCGAATAGAGAGCAAAGATAGTGGAAAGCAGGACGTCGTCCTGTTCCGGGACAGACGGGGGAGGGTGAAGTGCAGATCAGCTGGCTTGGATTGGACGAAGCCACCGACGCAGAATGACCTTCGCGACGGTGACTGCACTCCATAAACTATACGTGAACTGGGAAGAGAGCTCGGGAGGCAAATTCGATGGTGGTTCGTCGAGCCAAACACCAGGAAAAGGACAGGTGGGCGCATATACGGAGACTGCCTTCATCTCTACGCAATTGGGGGCGCTATAAGAGTAGTTTGACCTAGCTAATGTCGAAGGATCTGAGTTACATGACTGCTGCAGTATCATAAGATAGGCGACGTACCTCACTCGTCCCACTGCATCGCCGATAAAACCCAATACACCTGCGGACAACTCTCGTCCTGTTCATCTAACCAGCACAGCCCATCTCGCAAGAGCATGTTCTCCAACGCTGCTCTCGCGCGCTCAACACTCCATCCTCTCTTCTGCACGAGCCCATCCACATCCACCCGGCCACCGCTATCCTGGGCGATAGCAATAACGACCATCTGGTCATCATCCAGCTCCTTCACCACGCTCCTCACCATCTTCCTGCCAGCGCCGACGTCGACGACTTGATACCCCGCGCCCAGCGGCTCGAGCGTCCTGATACTGCGCACGACATCCTCCTCCGTGATCTCCCCACTATTCACGCCTCTCAACTTACTCACCAGCCTAATCAGCTCTGCCATCTCGATCAGCCCGCCATTTCTCTCCCGCGTACTAACGCACACGTCCACAATCTGCACGCCCAACTCATACTGCCAGTCCCCAATGCCCGTGAGCTCCGCCCACCACCCGCCCTTGCGCGGGCCGGCGAGCGGGTCGACGCCGATAGACGTGCACATCTGCTGGAACGCATACCGGAAGGAGGGGTCCTTGGCGATCTTGTCGCGGTGCGTGGACGCGAAGTGGGCGAGCGCGGTGCGGAACTGGGAGAGCTGGGATTGGAGGTTGGTGATTTGCGCCTGGGATATTTCGGTGGAGAGCTGCGCGAAGGAGCGTTGAGCTTGTTGGTGTCGTTCGAGGGCGGCGATGCCTCCGCCCAAACGATGCATTTGGATGTGTTTGGGAGCAAGTCTTGGGCACTGTATTCAGGAATTAGGCGCTCGAGGGAAAGCGAGACAAATACGTACAAATACTGTGCCTTGGCGGTAGCTGGCGTCGCTAAGACCTCTGTAGTCGCATGTAACCGCAATACCTTGACGATATCTTTAGAGCTGTGGATTGGTGCACCCATGTTATCTATCAACTGATGACTACTACATCTCGCGGACCGGTGCTCGCAATATTCAGATCCAGCACTACCGATACCTCGCAGCCATCGAGACAGCCTCGGAATTTGGCCTGCGTATCTTTGATGAGTCGCCCCTAGGGACACTGAGAATAAGTCTGATGGTCTTTCCCCGACATCTCAGAGACAATAAATGAACGTATCCCACAGGAAAGCGTACCGGCGCCTGTGAGACAACACAGGCACGCTCGGGGCCTGAGAAGAATGAATCTGTGAGCGGAGGTGGGGACGCTCTGGGTGAGGTCTACGCACTAGAGCGTGCTTTTGATCGCTATAGGATGTTCGCTATAGGATGATCGAGGCGTAGAAGGACAAGGGGGTAACTGTACAAGAACTTGTTCCTTTACTGCGCGACCGTGTGTCGCGGCACATGTTGTCGAGTGCACCCTGCAGAGCCTAATAGCAACGAAGATAAGCAGTAGCTAATCTCACGGTAAGAAAGAGGCACCAAGATACGATCGGTATCCTGGAGCTCCGTTCTGGGGTTCTGGGATGATTGAGACATGCGACGCAGAGGGTATGGCAATGCCATGTACCACACTGTTTCGATACTTCTTAGGCAACGGCTTCCGATAAGGTAGCTAGAAAAGCAAAGTTGAGCAGTGGATATGCGAGCAGACGCAGGGACGTATCTGACGTCTTGGAATAGTCGGATCGTGGAGCACGAGGTATGAGATGCGTACTCGCCGTACGCACCGCTGCGAGAAGAGAGTGCAGGTAACTTGGGCGTGGCGGCGCGTAGTGCCTTACGAAGGACGCCTGCAGACGTTCTCGAGAAGTAGAAGTTGCCATGCACCGCTCGGCATCTTCTTCTCGTCAAGAACAAGAAGGGGCCTGTGTCGCACTCGCACTCACTCGGAGATGTGCAACAACGGGACGTGCATCAGCTCATCAAGGAGAGCGGCACCGTGGTAGGAAGATTGAATGAAAATGGGAGAGAAACGCCTTGCCGAGCTCCAGCATAGCAGACTGTGAGACTGTACAACTGAGCCGGCACCGAAGCAAGCTGAAGAGTTCCGGACCCGGAGTTGATGCCGACCGAAGGAGAACGAGGTCGCTGGATGTGATACGATGGTTACTTGTTGACGGGTTCATGGCACTGATAAGTAGGGTTAGTTATGGAAGCAGCGGTAGGCGGGTGCAGACTGGAGGGGTACCTGGGCATCCATGATCTCGTAGAATAATCACCAGTCCAGTGTTCAAGTGTACATAGAGTCTTGGAATTCGTTAGCAGATTGACAACGAAATCGTGTTCCAATCCTCTCTAGTGTCGCGCATTTGACCCGTCGAGGAGGGAAAGAGACAGAACATGCCGGCCTTTCCAGATGTACCCTCTGTAATATCTGCCCCTTTCCATCCACCATACAGAGAAGACCTCATGCATCAGGCCTCAAGATAACATGCCGCAGCAGAGAGAGGAAAGTCGTGCGATTGTTGAGGGACTCACCACGTCAATAAACAAGTGCCCAAGCTTATATTTCAGGCATTGCTGCGTTATTCACGGCTTTGTGCTATCGTTGTCTGTGTTAGGTTGGGCACAGGCGACGAAGGATTCCTTCAGTGGAACAAGAATCAGCACCTAGACGTCCCAGACTATGAGCCTTATTAGGCTTACCGTTGCAACTGTCCCTGGGGCCTAGCTAGGCTCAAAGTCGCTCTGGGCTGACACCGGCGGTGGTACCGGGGCAGGGGTTCCCTTAGCTGTAGAGTACTATAGTGTAAACATACTATATATTATAACGGACTACCCATTGACGTCGGTCACCGACGGTGCCAGGCACTGTTGCCTAATTAGGCCACCCACACCTCGCGCCCGACGTCGACTGTGTAGACTGTCCATTGGACAGACAAAATACGGACTTGCGGGTAGTGGGCCATTGCACGCCTGGCATGGTTTTCGAGTCCTGAGTGTTATTTATATATTCTATGTCTGGGACTAAAATGTATAAGCTTTTATTTATTATGTAATGATGTTGGAAAAAACCTTGTCTAATTATATAATGAGATTTCCATGAACAAGAAAAACCAGATGCCATTATATCAGGATCGTGGCACCCAGCATGCAATTATGAATCTCCTATGCATCAATAGAAGCTGTAACTATGCTAGTACTTCATGCTTATATAAGCACAAGCCTGAGTGCTCCTAGTTTCATTGCACACTTTTATGTGTTTCAAATTATTCCAAATAAAGCAAATCTGTAATTATCCCAGTTGCTTGAGGTATTGGATACTGGTATTCTAGACATTATTATCCAGGCTGCCATTAGCCCTTGTTCAGTAGTCTAGACATCATATAGTGCTATTAGTAGCTTTTATAGCACTGTCTCTGGTCCCAGAAATATATCCTGATTTAGTGTAATTCTTCCTAGATTTATGAATGACCGAGGGCAGTCTGAGCATGCCACATGCTCCTATGCCTATATAAGCATTAGTTCTTGGTTGACTAAGTGCTTCCATTTACCTGATTTTTTTGCCAATATTTACCCATGTTTGCCTTGATCTGTCTGCCAGGAGTGATTGCCGACATGAGGAAGCACTATTAAGAGCTCTTATAGCACTGCCTCTGGTTCCGAGAATATATTTCGATTTTTCTGCCAATTTTTCTGTATTTTATGGATATTGGTATGCCTCAATGCAGGTGGAAAAAGCCTACCTAATGATGATTACATCAGAGCATAGCTATGACGCACTTGCAGGGTCGAAAGTTGCGATTATCGACCTGCAAGTGCATCATAGTTGCCCCCAAGAGTCTGTTATAGCCCGACTACAAACCTTTGTAGTCAGTAACAAGCAGCGCTCCAGAGACATGCCAGCAGCCAATCAGAGGCCAGGAATCCCAGCCGGCGCGGAAATGTCTGCGCCACATTGATTCACACGGTAAGGAACATGTTACTGATCGGCCGGACAGAAACAAATCCACAAGACCTGACTGCGTGGTTCTAAATTGACAGAAATATTGGGAGACATCCCAATATATGTGTAGATGATATATTTGAAACGTCAGGAGGAACGGAGAAGATGTGATGAGCCACCGTCCCGATTACCGAAAACTGAGACTACAAACAGATTTTGTAGTCAAGACTACAAGCGGAGTTCCAATATTCCTTGCAAATTTTGAAGTAAGACTACAAACAAAGTTCACACGTCTTCTCGGCACAAATTCCCACGTCTATCAAGGTCGGAACCATTTTCTCCGGTAAAGACTCGACCTTCGTAAACTCAGGACTCGTAAAAAATTCCTGTAAAAATTCATAATGGTGCCTTTATGTGCTCCACGGTTGCTCCCGCACAGCGCATCCATGATGCCGACATAAAGTGCATTGTTCCTTCAGTGGCGGTGATACGGCCGATCAGGGTTCTGCGCTCCGAAAACGCGTTTTAGGGTCGTTTCGTGATTGCGGCGACGTTGCGACTCTATTGCACGTTCGCTCGCCGCTGACAGCTCCTTGGAAGGCGAGCGACGACTATACTGGCGACCCCGACTATTCACTCTGGCGGCGAGCTCGCGACTCTATTCCCCGCAGCGCGGCGACACTCACTCTATTCAGCGGGACTCAATGCAAACCGATCTATTCTGGTCTCGGGAACTATTCTTGGAGTCGGCCACAATGACGCGTAAGCCTCGGCCTCCGGATCTTTCCGATCGAGTCAACGGCACCTCGGCACAACACAGACCGGTCGGTCCCGAGGAGTCTAGGCCATCGAGTCATTCTAGATCGACCATCCCACTCAATGTCCCGCCTGTCATTCCCATCATCGCCTTCGCCGCCCGTCGGGTCGCATGCTCAGGGCGCCCGTACGCATCAACTCACCGCCTCCATCATCGGTTTCGGCTCCCTCCGCACGACGCATCACTCGCCCGACCCACTACCCCTTTCGGCACAGCCGCACCGCCCTTCGGCAACTACACCCGCCACTCAAGTTACTGTGGCACCGCAGCGTCGACGCAAGGTCTCGTACGGCGTGGCGCGAGGACAAGACTCGTCGCGCGTTTCAAGCTAGGCTACGAGCGTACTCATGCAGGCACCGCACCGCACGGAAACGATAGGA
Source organism: Heliocybe sulcata (assembly GCA_004369045.1). Classification (NCBI taxonomy): domain Eukaryota; kingdom Fungi; phylum Basidiomycota; class Agaricomycetes; order Gloeophyllales; family Gloeophyllaceae; genus Heliocybe; species Heliocybe sulcata. The sequence goes on along the minus strand of ML213529.1, from coordinate 339,400 downwards.
TTGGTAGGAAAGTTAGGTACAGGGCGGTTGGGGCGGTGCGCGCCTTGTGGACGAGCACGCGACGCAGGAGATGGTATGCGGGAGACGGTTTTCTCTTCATGTGCGACTGCGAGTAGTGTAGCGGCGACGTTTGTACTTAAACCCTTTCTCTTTGTATCGAAAATGCAAGTTATCTTCACCCTTCATATCTCGTTCTCGGTGCAAGAGTTTCCTCCAGAGTATAAGGCTTTCGACGGTCTTCCGACTTCAACCAGAGTTTGCGCAACCCTTCCGACAGCGCGCGCGACAAGTGAGCTCTTTCGTTTCCAAGTTTTCTCTTAAGTCCGGCCTCGTGCGCCGCCCGTCTCATTAACCGCGTTCGAGTTTGTCTCGAGTTTTAGAAGCATCGCACATTGCACCGACGGCATTGTACGCGTGCCTCGATCGCATTGTGTAGGCGATCCCGATCCCGCTCCCTCCGAGACCGTGTGACAAGCACGCGCTCCACGACAGCCCGAGAAGTTATCGCACCAAGAGCGCACCGGGTGCATTAGAATCGCATCGTCAAGCAGAGTACGATACAAGCGTCTCCTGAAGTGTGCATATCGAATTGAGACTGCCGCACGACCGCGACCGGTCTGCGCCAATCTACCTTTAGCCACTAGTGGTCACTAGTCTTTATATATAATTTACCACAACTGTGGTGAAGTCATATA
>ML213529.1:250523-336840 GCA_004369045.1 Heliocybe sulcata | reverse complement strand
ATCCTATATAAATCTACCTCAACCATATATAAATGTATCACACATGTGGTCACATTATATCACATATAATCCGACTGCAACCCATATCATATAAGAACTACTAAAGTAGTGTATATGACTTCACCACAGTTGTGGTAAATTATATATATTTTTAGGGCCCACGACTCCTTTAGCCCCACCTATACGTCTTACCCTACCCTATCCCTCCGAACGTCTATTATACCCTTCGTCGCCCCGGACCTCGCAGCCATCTAGCACCAAGGGATTGGTGCTACACCTTGTGGTTGTTGTTCCCCTTTAGGTCTGTGCGGGTTTCGTCGTGTGTTAGTGCCTTTCAGCGGTGTTACCATAACCTGAAATGGGTATGTGGGAAAAACATATGGATATGGAAAAATGCGCTACAATGGCTCCTAGAAAGTCGAAAGAAAGCGCAATAAATGCAGAAAAATGATATATACCGAGGATAGATTCTATTGTATATACCTAGCTTTATATTGAAACATGTATCCTATATACTCCAGAACGAGTTTATCTTTGTCCACTAGCTGCAGGTAGAGTACATGGGTATTTGTGAGCCTTGTAAGTATCCAGAACCTTTAAGCTCTGGTATTTATACTACCCTAGTATACTCCTTTATGTTTACTTAGTACCCCAGAATATTTTGTCCACTGCATCTCCAGGTATCACTTCTGTCTGGTACCCCCCCTTATACTGATACACACATAATGAGGCAATATTATAATGGTATAGCACCTTTTACAATCATGTTTGATGTATACTAGGCTATTCCAGCCATCCCAGTACCTCTAAACAGTCCCCAGGCTTCGATCTAGTGTATGCCACTCACAGTGCCTATCACAGGTGCACCTCCTGCCATAGGAGAAGAGGCACTGGCCTCAGTAGCCTATAAATATGGTAGAATACTTTCGATTTCATTATAGTATATAGTCATAACTTGTCCTAAAGGATATCATCCATTTATTGTTCCGCTAGAACGACCGAGTGCCCTTATGGGATAGAGCTTAAATGCAGCTGTCTGTAACGGACTACCGGCGCATAGCAGAACAATAAATGGATGGTATCGTTTAGGACAAGTGATAATAATATACTATGATGGAAATGAAAGTGTTCTACCATATTTATGGCCTATTTAGACCAGTGTCTCTTCTCCTATGGCAGGAGGTACACCTGTGATAGCCACTATGAGTGGCATATACTAGATCGAAACCTGGGGACTGCTCAGAGGTATTGGGATGGCTGGAATAGGCTATTATACATTGAAAATGATTGTAAAAGATGCTATACCATTATAATATTGCCTCATTATGTGTGTATCAGTAGCAGGAGGGGTAGCAGACAGAAGTGATACCTGGCGATGCAGTGGACAGAATATTCTGGGGTACTGAGTAAACATAAAGGAGTATACTAGGGTAGTATAAATACCAGAGCTTAAAGGTTCTGGATACTTACAAGGCTCACAAATACCCATGTACTGTACCTGCAGCTAGTGGACAAAGATAAATTCGTTCTGGAAGATATAGGATACATGTTTCAATATAAAGCTAGGGATATACAATAGCATTTAGTTTCAGTATATACCATTTTTTCTGCATTTATTGCGCTTTTTTTCGACTTTCTAGGAGCCATTGTAGCGCATTTTTCCATGTCCATATGTTTTTCCCACATACCCATTTCAGGTTACGGTAGCACCGCCACTGAAGCAACAATGCACTTTATGTCGGCATTGCAGACGCGCTGGGCGGGAGCAACCGTGGAGCACATAAAGGCACCATTATAAATGTTTACAGGCATTTTCCCGTATTTTGTCTGTCCAAAGGACAGTCTACACAGTCGACGTCGTGCGCGAGGTGCGGGTGGCCTAATTAGGCAACAGCGCCTGGCACCGTTGGCGACTGACGTCGATGGGTAGTGTGTTATAAATATATAGTATGTCTACACTATAGTACTCTACAGCTAAGGGAACCCCTGCCCCGGTACCACCGCTGGTGTCAGCCCAGAGCGATTTTGAGCCTAGCTAGGCCCCAGGGACAGTTGCAACGGTAAGCCTAATAAGGCTCATAGTCTGGGACGTCTAGGTGAGAATCAGGCAGTTCATCATGAGACGGATGAGTAAAAGGCCTAAGGTGAAGCATTACTTGAGTGTTACCGAGGAAAAGGAGAGCCACAGCCAAATATTGACAAATACGAAACTCATGGCTGAAATATTGAATATTCAATCCTTTGCGTCGTTGTCTTCGTGTCTTCGTCGAGCAAAGAGAAACGGCGTCGATGTCTGAGTCCGCGGGTGACTTGCTTCGCTAGTCTCTGGCTCTGCGATTGAAGCTGCTGCAGTCATCTTCTCGCTCGCATTCTCATCTCATGGATAGGGTGGCAGGGACCGGAGAGGTCATATAAGCATAGAGGCAATTGGCATGGCGCCTTTAAGTATCTGACATGGTTGAGGAGCTATGGATTATAGCCATGCAAGTATGTCAGAGGTGCATACCTCCTGCCAAGTTCAACGATACCCTCCTCGTTCTTGCGTGACAACTCTTCGATCCTCTTCATATGCATGGGGGCCTACTATATATGATCCGGAGGCGAATGCTCTCCCGCGCCGTATCCTCTGACTCTCATATATCATCTTCTCGCCCTCAGATGCCGCCCACTGCTCTCTCGAATACCGCGTACTCCCAGTCGTGCGGTCTCAGCACTGTCTCTCTGGTCGCATTCTAGAAGAACGTGCAATCCTCCCAACAAAATGACGCCGCGGAAATCACCGGTATACCCAAAATGGAAGGTTGTGGCCATTTGCGCAGTAACTTCAGGGTGCACGGCACAGTACTCCGTAGCAGAAGCTGTTAAGTAATATGGAGGCTTCGAGTCACAAGTCGCAATTTCGTTATAAGTCAGACTTTGATTAGCAAAGAGTGAAGTTCAAGGCATTGATGGTTTCCGCACGGGCATAATGCTAGTTAGGGTATTGTGGACTTGGAATATTTACGACTTACGGTTCGTAATGGCGTGGCTGAAAAAAAAGATACTGGGACACAAGATGCTCCGAGCACGAATCGAACCAACGACCAGCAAAGAGGAGGTCTCCGAGGCTAAAGGAGAGCCCAACCGCTACACCACCAGGGCTTTGGATGATGGATATTCTAAATACATATAATATCCATCCCAGTAAGCATGCAGGGCCCCTGAGCGGGCGATTCTAATATAAGACATCCGTAAAAACTCTCATACAGTAATTAGAAGCCCATCTATGTAAGTTTCCAGGATCTACATACACCGGGCATCTTAGGTATGCGCGTGCAGCGTCGCGGATTTTCGGTGGTGCTGCTAGCGGCTAGACGCCGCCATGCGAACTCGAAGTCGCGGCGGAGCCGCGAGGTAACTCGCTTACGTATGCCGGATCTTTCCGCGGCGTCACTTTGTTGGGAGGATTGCATTTCGACATTCTAGAGCGCGAAGGGTCGGGAGAAGTGCATCGACTGTCGCCGCTCGTCTCAACTCCCAAGCACCTTGCCCATTACCCAAATGGACGATCTAAGCTGAACCTCCTCCGCTGAGCTCCTTGCGCTCTGAATCCATCTCCAGACTCTGTCATGCCCCGAATCCGAAGGTGGCGGCTGTCCATCGCGAGTGCCGTCCGCTTCCATCTCAGTTTCTGTACGCATGCAGTTTGCTTCTTCGGGCTTGTTCCGTCTTGCCTGGCGAACGAAACCAATCGGTTCAGCGACTTCGTACGAGTTTCGCCAGTCCCAACACGCGGAACACTTTGACAACTTCCTTCGGGGAAGGAGAGCAATTTTTAAGTCATCTCTTCGCGCTGTTCAGGCTCTCGTCGCTGACATCGCTCGTCCTCCCTGCTCTGCACTCTGGCAAGGAGACCCGTAGTCGCTCTCGCCGCAGGTCAGTTGGGCGCCGGGTAGTGCTGCTATGGCTGCGCATGCCCGGATGGCTTGGTTCATCTGGTGCTGCAAGTGTACCTTCCGCAGAGCGTGCCGCACCGCCCCTCTGTAGTAGGTTGTTTGTCAGCGGCATTGGAGATCGACGAGAAGGAGAGCCCGTGGAAGACGTCTCGGCGGGCGCTGCGTTCGGGTTAGAGCCTCTCTAGCTAGCTGCACGATGGTGGTCGGTGGCTGATTTCTCGGGGCCATATGCGGCCTATCTGGACAGGTCGTGAACACGACCATGTATGGCAATCACGCGAATTTTAGCACGCCGGTGGAGTATGTGCACGAAGCCGCCCGTCTGAAAAGCATCAAGCAGCAGTGCCACAGGCGGAGGGAGGTACGATTGTCTCTACAGTCACAGCCCGCGCCTTTGACCTCCGTTGAACAATTTTCGCTACTCGGACAAAAGACCTTGTATGAAGAGTGCACCGTCAAAGTTCATTTCGATTCCATTGACATTTTATTTGTATACCTATTCTGTCCTACGTATATACGCTCGTTATCGCTGATGCATTCGGCTCGTCTACTATAACCTAGCGCGTACTGCTTCTAACGACTACTCACGATCCGCTTTATGTGCAGCCGGTCGGGTTCATTTCCTCGTATTTTAGTGCCTCCTCCTGCTTGCTGATCGTCGTGCTCGAAGAGAACAGCCAGTGATGTAGATCCCTTGATATGGTATTCACTCCAGGGTTTGTCGACATTGACTGACCACGGAATCCATTCGCCGTTTACTTTACGCATCATGACCAGACCACCTTCCTCCGGCTCCGGCACCCATTTAACAGGACCAGTGCTCCCTGTTTTCGTCAGTTCGATGATTTTAGAGACACGGAGAACGACCGTTCGCGTTCCTTTGTGTTCGGGCAGCGTCGAGCGCTCAAACTGAACAAGTGCCTTCCCTGCAAATGGAAGAATGTATCAGCGCAAGAGTCCCTCAAACAACGACTAATGCGGGAACGAACCTATAAATGGGGCATGGCAGAGTCTCGTGGTGCCTGTCGCCTCTTTCAATGAGAAGAGATATTCCAGTCGGAGTAACTGCCCTCCTGAGCTCCCCAGCAACCAGATCCTAATGCTCGTGCTCTCCAGCTCGACAGCAAACGTCTGCCGAAACTTCCATACGAATGTGCTGCTGGAACTCGGATGCTCAATCTTAACCCCATTGGATCCAGAGACGGTCAGAGCTGTGTCCAGCAACTGCACCGTCACTAACTTGTCGGAAAGCAATTGTGCACGAAGCCCAGCATACGAAGACATGCGAGCTATGCGGAATATCGAGATATTCCATGTCCGCCCATCGGGTAGCTGCAAGTCGTGCCCTTCTGGAAAAGTAGCCGGGTCGGAGGATGTGGTGATGCGAAAGCGGACCTGTCCCGCCAGAGCAGGTGCATCTGCCTCAAGATGCCAATAGAGGAATCCTTGAGTACCGGAAGGAAATGCCAAGCGGGTACGGCCTTGCCGGCAATAAGACAGATCAACGCCTGGTATATCGTCCGCCGCGATAACACGTGGATGTTTGCTTGATAGTCCACTTAAAACAAGGAAGTCTTTACTGTATAGCCGCCTTGGGTCCAGGGTTCCCAGCGGTACAGATCGATACAACTTGGGCTTCACGGTAGCACGGATGTTGGGCGCGAGGACCGTACGTCTCTCCGGACCAGCAACTGCAGCCGTGCCAGAGATGGTACGCTTACGCGCCTGTGCAACATGCCCGTATACGGTATCGGCTAATACTCTATCCAGACCGCGCAACCCAACGCCAGGACACGTTACACGCAGAGTGTGGTGCCAACAGCGGAGGGGCGGCGTCGATGCTCGGACAATGCGATTCATGAGCCTAATTGATCAATACTTCATGTGCTGTTCAGATCCTAAGCTATATCGCTAAGTGATTCAGAATGAGTGCTGACATGACGGGCAGCCACTTACCGCTTGCGAGTGGCGCAAAGCTGAACCCGAAAATCTTATGCATCACATGCCCGTCACGCTCAGTCACGCGGTCGGGTTCGGTCCACTGCCTTCACCGGCCTTCGCAAAGTAAGGTCAGAATTCCTCGCTTTTACTCAAAACATTTTTGAATGGACTTCCAAGTAGCCGATAGGGTAAGCAATTTCAGTATCGCGCGACTGCCTGTGAATTGCAGCCCTGACCGGTCGATCAGCAACATGTGCTAAAGGTACCAGAACAAGAGGAATATTGCATTGGTATTTCACAATGATCACTTATCTCACATCCCGAAGACATAATCTTGTCTTGTCGACGTCTATGCTGGGAGACGCTGACTATCCAGATATGATCACCTTATTTGTGTTAACGAGCACCTCAATTGTCAGCATGATCGCGTAGTACCCTTCACCCCGTCCCAAACGTTGGAATGAACCTGGTATATAATAAAAAGCCAAACACTGTGCACGGATCCCAGCGCCGCAGTGATGAGGTTCCCGATCCCAATTTTGAAGAGCCTCTCCCAAGCTGAGCCCGAGCAGCCATCGAACCCGATCTGATGGAGGATGACAGTATTTATGTTGGTAGCGTAAAATGTTGTGGCCGCGCCTTCGAGTTCAACGTTCAGGACTTGGTCGGTCGAGAGAGCCGGCGTTGACATGCCACAAATATTGTGGCTTGAGGTCATCGTGGCAGTAGGTTTGTACGACGCGTGCCACAAACCGAGTTGGCCTAATATAGCGTTGTCATATCCCTTTCTGATCTTCCTTCCTTCCGCTGCTTCTATCTCCCTTTCCTTCCCCGTCCGATGCTCATCGACACGTGCCTCAGGTTTTGTATCGTCGAGGTATATAAGCTGCATTAACTTTCGTCGTCTGCAACCTACGGCTTTTCCCCCAACCTCTCCTTTCGTCGCAAACCCCTCCCTCCGACCTGCAATCGCTTCCCATATCCCGTGATACCCTATATCAGCAGTCCTTTTACCTCGAACAAAGCCACTTTCAACTGTGTAAGTATTATTACTCTTTTTCCTGTCTCTCATTTATCTCCAGGAGAGTAGTAAGCGCCCTCGACCCCCAGACTTCCCTGCGCAGTCCGGGGTCACACACCTACTTTTGGAAGACAAATTTCCTGAATACCTACCTGTTCCAGTCAAGCATCCTTGGATTTTCTCGGTATGTCCATGTCATAAACCCATACATCATTGGCCCATACTTTTTCTGCTCTGAGTTGGGTCGCTGTCTTCACGACCTGAGCGCTGAGCGACTTGACATCGAAATTATAGGTCGTTCCGGGCGATGTTATAGGGAGTCCCGCAGCCGGTTCGTATTGAGGTCTGACCACGACCATCCCAAATATTGTGTGGGTTTGCATCTCATCCGTGGACTTCAGGTGAGCTAAATATTCGCTCTGTGTCGCGTCTTGAGCCTTTGTGGGTCCAAGCACAGTCTTCGGGTCTAACCGACGGGATTATATCAAGGTTCTCACACTTCAAAATTCGATCGACGACTGACGACGGTTTAGTATCTTTCCGCACGTTCAAATCCATACGGCTAGTGGACTGGGCAGCAATTCAAGTTAATGGAGAACTGCGAATGCTGATCCTCGAATGCTCAGCCGAGTCAACTCAACTTACCCTCCCTCTCGCCGCCTTCATTCATCCGCACTCCGTCTTTCCCTCCAACAGAAACCACTGCCCACTCATGCGCAACAATCGAAAACCTATCCTAGTCAAAAGAAGGACGTCGAGCCAGTACGGCAGCAGCCTGCACGGAAGGAGGCAGCCCCGAGTCCGGCCAAGCACGGTGCGCAGCCGACCATCTCATCTACCACGAATGCTAACACCCGTACAGCGCCGCGAAACGAGCTCGGCGTGCAGCTACTGTCTCGCGAACTCCACGGCCAGATCTTCAAAAATGCGTCCTTTCCTCCTCCAGACTCGACATTTGTCACCATCGCCCGCGACCACCTCGATCTGCACGGGCTCGACCCGAAGCAAGGCTCCGTTCTCCCAGACACGGGCTTCACTCTCCCTCCGCTTCAAGGCAAGAGCCTTGACCAGCACTTCCACGTTATTGGATCCCAAGCGAGCCGCCCGTGGCTCGACATCTCGAAGGAACTCGCTGGTATCGACTTACCGCCCCAGCCGGATGAGTTTGCGATCCAGCCTGGCTGGACTAAATACTGTTACCATCCAGATGGTTCTTCCTACTTCATGCACGTCGACTACCCAGAGCATGACGGAAAGCCGGAGGAGATGCTCGTATTTGACGTGGAGACGCTACCGGCGTACAGCCCCTACTCGGTGCTCGCCTGCGCGGTGTCGAAGAACGGTTGGTACTCCTGGATCTCGCCCTGGCTCCTTGGCCTCTCCGAGTCCACCAAGCAATTGATCCCCCTCGGCGACCCGACCGTCCCGCGTGTCATCGTCGGGCACAACGTTTCGTACGACCGCGGGCGGATACTCGAAGAGTACAGTCTCGCTGGAACGAAGAACCGTTTTCTGGATACCATGTCCCTCCATTCTGCCATCAAGGGCATCTCCTCTCCCCAGCGGCCTGCGTGGGCCAAGTACCGCAAGACCAAGGAAGAGGAACTCCAGCAGCAAACGGAGGCGTACGAAGCGGTCCAGGATCTCATCAAGGACGGCGCTCTCTCCGACTTCGACCTCAATGACGACGACGAGTCGGACGCCAAGAAGATGTTAGACCAGCGTTGGGAGGAGCGGACCTCTGCCAACTCGCTCGCGGACGTCGCGAAGCTTCACTGTGGTATTACCATAGATAAGGAGATCCGTTCCGACTTCATGACGCACACGCGCGAGGAGATCCTCGCCGACATCGCCGACTACCTCGCGTACTGCGCGACGGACGTCTCTACTACGCACGCCGTTTTCGCCAAGGTCCTGCCCGTGTTCCTGCATCGGTGCCCGCACCCGGTGAGCTTTGCGGGGATGATGACGATGGGGAGCAGCATCTTGACGGTGAACGAGGAGTGGGAGCGGTATGTGGAGAGCGCGGAGAAGGTGTACAGGGAGCTGGACGACAGGGCGAAGCGGAGGCTGGTGGAGCTCGCGGTGCAGACGAAGGCGCTATCGGAGGGGGACGAGTGGAAGGAGGATCCGTGGTTGAGCCAGTTGGATTGGACGCCGAAAGTGGCGGGGAAGTCGCGGGGCGTGGACCCGCCTGAGCCTCAGGTGATTAGGTGAATGCAATGTATTGCCAGTGCTAATCATATGTGGGTACAGGCTATTGAGACCACGGAAGAAATCACCGACGTCAAGGCGGAATCTCAGCCGACTCGCTCAGCCCCACCAGCCATGGTCCCCACTTGGTACCGCAAAATCCTCCAACTCGGCGTTTTCTCCCCATCCAATATCGCCAACATCTTCCCTCTCCTGCTCAAAATCTCCTTCAGGGGCTACCCGCTCCGCTTTCACAAAGAGCTCGGCTGGCACTACGTCGTGGATGGCGCGCTCCGACGGCTGCCTGGGTCCAAGCCCGGTGTGACAATGCGCACCGTGTTTAACAAGTTGTCCGCCCCTTCCGTCTTTAGTGAGAACGGCGGGATGAGCACGGCTAGGCAAGCGGATAATGACCTTCCGTTGGCGATCGCTGCTGGTGAGCGCTCTGCCGCGCTTGAGGCGAGGCTTATGAAGCTTGCTGAGGAAGCACTCGGGCAGCAGGGCGTGGAGACGGATCCGTGGCTCAGCCAGTTGGACTGGAACGAAGTGATGTACTCCCGCGAATTCGTTGAAGGTTCCACCCAGTTGAAGCCGTTCAAGAAGCCGAAGCCACCCAAGGTGGTGAAGCCGCAAGTCATGTGGCCGCACTGGTACTGGGAGATCACGAGGCCGAAGAAGGGGATGCCGCCTGGGACCATCGACCTCTCGGTGCGAAACAGGCTCGCGCCTATTCTTCTGCGCTTGTCGTGGCTCGGATGGCCGCTCGTTCACTCACGCGAACACGGGTGGACGTTCCGAGTACCCAAGGACGTCGAGTTCCAGACGCGCGCGACAAAGTTGGACTTTTACGACCCCGCAGACGACCGGTTGAATGAGATGGCGCAGAGGGAGAAGGGCGGGTACAACTTTTATAAGCTGCCGCATAAGAATGGGGAGGCGGCGAACGTGGGGAGCCCGCTGAGCAAGACGTTCATGCCTTACGCGCTGAATGGGACGCTGACGAGCCCGGGCAAGGAGGCCCGGGAGGCGCTGGATATGAACGCGCAGTGCAGCTATTGGATCAGCGCGCGGGACCGGGTGATGAACCAGATGGTCGTCTGGGAGGACGACCAGCTCAAGATGGGTTTTGCGGGGTGCAAGGGTGAGGAGGTGCTCCCTCCGAAACCAGACCGGCCGAGGAAGTGGGGGGTTATCTTGCCGCAGATGGTGGCGATGGGGACGGTGACGAGGCGGGCGATTGAGAAGACGTGGTTGACGGCGAGTAATGCGAAGAAGAACCGGGTGGGGTCGGAGTTGAAGTCGATGATAAGGGCGCCGCCGGGGTACTCGATCGTCGGTGCGGATGTTGACTCGGAGGAGCTGTGGATCTCGAGTGTCATGGGCGACGCGCAGTTTGGGCTGCATGGCGCGACGGCGATTGGGTGGATGACGCTCGAGGGGACCAAGGCTGCCGGGACGGATCTGCACTCGAAAACGGCGAGCATCCTAGGGATCTCGCGGGACCAGGCGAAAGTGTTCAATTATTCGCGGATTTACGGGGCGGGGAACAAGCATGCGGTGCTGCTGCTGATGCAGGCTAACGCGGCGATGCTGCCCGAGGATGCGCAGAAGCTCGCGGAGCAGCTGTATGCGCAGACGAAGGGGAAGAACACGAACTCGCGGCACTGGTTCGGGCGGAAGTTCTGGTACGGCGGGACGGAGAGTTTCGTGTTTAATAAGCTGGAGGAGATTGCCATGAGCCAACGGCCGATGACGCCTGCGCTGGGGTGTGGGGTGACGGACGCGCTGTCGAAGGAGTTTTTGCAGCCAGGGTTTGGGTCAGATTATATGACGAGCCGGATTAATTGGGTGGTGCAGAGCTCGGGGGTGGATTATCTGCATCTGCTCATTGTGTCGATGGAGCACCTCATCAAGACGTATGGCATCAACGCGCGGTATCTGATCTCGGTGCACGACGAGCTGCGGTACTTGGTTGCGGACGAGGACCGGTACCGCGCCGCGCTGGCTCTGCAAGTGGCGAACCTTTGGACGCGGTGTCAGTTTGCGTACAGGCTGGGGATGGACGACCTGCCGCAAGGCGTGGCGTTCTTTTCCTCTGTGGACGTGGACAAGATACTGCGCAAGGAGGTGGACATGGAGTGCGTCACGCCCTCGCAGCCTGAGAAGCTCCCGCCAGGGGAGAGCCTCAACATCCTAAAAGTACTAGAGAAGACTAATAATGGATCCTTATGGCCCGACGGACGCGCGATGGAAGTGGACGCGAACCCTACGCCTTCTGTGAGCGACTTGGCGGGGTATGTTGAGCCGGACTGTGTTGCGCACCGGGGGTCGAGTGCGGGGTGGCTCCGTGCGCAAGCTACGCAGGAGTTTGCCGAGATCAAGCAGCTCGCAAAGGCGGCGAGGAAAGGGGGGAAGAGCGGGGGGAAGACGACCTCGACGGGCGGGGGGAAGACGACCTCGACTGGAGACGGGAAGGTGAAATGGACGGGCGAGGGAAAGACGAGCTCGACGGGCGAAGGGAAGGTGAAATGGACGGGCGGGGTAAAGACGAGCTCGACGGGCGAGGAGAAGAAGGGCTCGACGGGCGAGGAGGAGAAGGGCCCAACGGGCGGGGGGAAGACGAGATGGATGGGCGGGGGGAAGACGAGCTCGACGGGCGAGGAGAAGAAGGGCTCGACGGGCGTGGGCAAGAAGGCGAGAAGACAAAAGTGGGCGCTGGAGGATTCGACAAAAGTGGATTGGTCGCGCGTTGCGGACGAGGAAGCTCGCAATGTCTTGGGCGGGACGTGGGGCGCGGAGGCGGTGATGCAAATCAACGAGTGGGCGGTTATTCAGGATGAACTACGGCGTTCTCGCAAGCGCGCAGTCCAGACCGAGCTGTGATACCTTATCGTACATGTACACTATTATCTGATCTTGCTTGGGGCGTTGTGGCCCGATCATCTGCCGAGCACGAGGCGACGCGCCGTACCGCCCAACGACGCGTCGGGCTTCGATTTCATCCACATTTGGAAATTACCGACGGGGTTCTTGAACAGAAGCTTGTACACGGCGCTTACGCCACATAGGGCGGGGCGCGAGCCCACAACCCTAGGGAGCATGCCGTGACTTGACTTGTTCGTGGGCGCTCTTGTTCGAGTTTCCTCATCCCGCCCTCCCGCCCACCGCGTCGGTCTATAAAGGGCGGGGCGGGCGGCGGGATGGACACCACCAACCCGTCCTCGTTCACGACTCCTTAACCAGCCCGCCAAGATGAATCCCAACAGCACCGACTCGCTGGGCCTCTACCTCCGCAATCTCCCCAAGGCACCCCAGGCCTCCGCGTGGTCTGTAGCGTCCCTCGACTCTACACAGGTACCTTCTACTTCATCTCATGGCTCCGCGTCCTCATCTTCCTTGAGGTCGGGGTATGCGAGTAGTAGTAGCGACACGGCCGTGTCGGGCACGCCGGGCGCGCCGTATATGCGGACGGTCCCGCTGCCGAGCACGCGTGCGTTTATTACCGTCTTTGCTGATTGTCGAGATGCTGACTTGAGCTGTACCTAGAATGCTCGTCGACGTCGACATCTATTCAAATCCATCCCGCACTTCGCGCCCCGACACCGATCCTCTACAACCCCGCCTACCCCCTCTCCCACATCCGTCTGCAGGGTTCGTACGCACCGGCCGTACTTCACGAGGCCGCCACCTACCCGTCCACCGCCCGCCTCTCACTCGCGCTCGCCGCGTTCCCCGCGTGGACATTCACCGTCGAGAACCCGCACGGCGTGAGCGTGCACGACGTCCTCGCGCACCTCGAGCGCGCGCTGCAGCAGGGCGTGGGCCGCGTGGAGTGGGAGGCGCAGTCCGCGCAGGCGAGGGCGGGCGCGACGGGCGCGTTCACTAAGCGGGTGGCGGGGGACGAGCACGCGCGACGCGGTGGGCTGCGCAGGGTTGATTTTCTGGGCGAGGGCGCGGTGTTTGCGGGGGTGGGTCCGGGGAGTGGGCGGTGGGAGGTGTATTTTGTTGCGCAGAGGCGCTAGATCTGGGCCACGAACGTTCCTCGGACGATGGACGCTAGCGCTACGGACGCATCGCCATTTGTGTCTACGCTACTGATACCCGAACGATGCTCGCTTAGTTCGATGTACTTTATGTGTTTATCTCTCTGTATAGTTTCCCGCGTTGTTGTACTTACTCGGACTCTCGACTCTCCCATCTCGCCACTCTTGTATATCAGTAGCTTAGTAGTTCCACCTAGATTAATCGGACATGTTGTATGATATGAATATATGCCCTTCTCCAACTCTACTATTATTACACTGGGGCTGTAAATATGCGGCTCCCCTTCCGACCCGTTGGCCCATCGCTCGCACTCAACCAGAAGCTATGCGACTCTTCAGCCAGGTGAATACACGTTAGAGCTGATGTTTTATGAAGTAATAAGCGTACCGATATGTGCGACGGTCGTCGATAGAGGTGGCGAAGAGAGTCGCTGGATCCATGCACTTTGATGGCATTTGCGCAGATTATTTACGCTGCCTTGTATATACCCATTGATTCTGACATGGAACACTGTCCAGTATGTCATATTTGAAGCCCCATGGAGCAAGAGAGCAGACAGTCGACATTCAGACCAAGTTTTGCCTCTGAAAACGGCCGAGGCCGAAGTCGCGACTCTGACATGACGGATTAAGCTGAGCTGCCACGCATGACCAGCTGCGAGCAAGCTCGTACACAAGCCTGCATCTCTCCTGCACCTTCCACGACAAAGAACATCCCGAAAAACTATAGTTATGTACTAATAATGTCAACGCAGTGCCATGAAGACCATCTCACAATAGGCGCAGCGTAGTAAAGCTTACATGCGGATTTGTGGACTTCTGCAACTACCCCGCGTTAACCCCGCGTTAATGATAGTGCACATTCTCGTACGGTACCGTCATCTTGCTGTTCCTGTTCCTGAGGGCCGTCCGCCACCCTCGACACAATCGCACCGAGCCCGTGACGTCGCTCGGTGGCTGTGCCGCCCGCGTGGCCGGGTGCATTTAAGATCTTATCTCATTGGCACTCTTTTTTAACTGCTCCCCGCTCATCCAGAAATCCTACTACATAGCAAGATATTCCACCGAAGTTCCGAACGCAATGGCTGCATTATTCTATTCAAGACTAGAATGTTCAACAGACTATGTGGTCTTGGTTTGACAAGCCTCCACAGCGGCGACACTGAGAAGCGAGGTAGGTCACAGGTGGAGCGCCCTCTACGAACGTGCGTTTCAAGAGATGTTATTAATGCACGAAAGATGGCCGTAGCGTTTCCAAAACTTGCCAATGGCAACCCATACAAACTCGAACTTGACACTACAACCGGGCAGAGAGGGCGGGCTGGACGAGTATGAGCGCGCGCGGGAGGACAGGCCGCCGTTTGTGCTGTCCTACGCGGAGGTGAAGCTGTTGGGGATTGCTGGGGTGCGTATCTTGAGGGCACCTTATTGGTGTATCAACGTTGCACCTCTGACGCTGCGCTGATTGTGCTTCAGGTTGGATTTTTCCTAGACGGTAAGCGAAATCCGTAGCGACCGAATCCACAGGATATTGAGATTCCTTGTGTGGCTCAGCATATGATCTATTTATTATAAACGTACTTTCTATTTCTTGAGTCCGTTTTCAGTTATCTGACCTTGACCCGCCCAGCCGGTCGCGACCATGCTCCAATACCGCCTCTACGGCGGGCACGCCCTCCCTGCAGGGCTCCAAGGCTTCGTCAAGGCCTCCGCAAACATTGGCAGCGTCATCGGCCAATTCACGTTTGGCTTCGCCGCGGACTACTTTGGTCGCAAAGCCGTCTGTACGTGCATCGTGCCTGCGTTATCCACGAAGGCTGACAAACGGGGCGTCGGTAGACGGGAAAGAGCTCATGATCATCATAGTTGCCACCATCTTCTCCATCTCGGATCCGACCGGCGACCTCTCCCCTGCGGGGTCGCTGATCTGGCTTGGTGTCTGGCGGATTGTCTTGGGCATTGGAATTGGTTCGTACCGATTCTCGCCCATTCCATTCCTATGGCCTGATATTCCACAGGTGGTGACTACCCGATGAGCGCCTCCGTGTCCACAGACCGCGCGCGGCTGAGGAAGAGAGGCACGATGCTAGCGTATATCTTTGCGAACCAGGTAGGCAACTTCATATTAGTGACATTTCACAACTAACATTACGGTCAAAGGGCTGGGGCTCCCTCGTCGGCTCGCTCGCAACAATCATTGTCCTTGCCTGCTACAAAAATGTCATGGATACCAAAGGCGAAGTGTCGAAAGTTGACGGAGGTACGGCCTTTCTCCGCCTCTTATCTTCCTTCTCACCCATCGTCCGCAGTGTGGCGCATCATAGTCGGCCTCTCGCTCATCCCCGCGTTTGGCACACTCTACCAGCGCCTCACCCTCCCGGAAGCCAAACGCTTCGAGGCTGCGCGAGAGGGTGCCGATGACGAGAGTGCGTTTAAGCAGCTCGAGGCTGCGGGGGACGACCGGCTGCACGAGAAGACGGGCACAAAGGAGATGGCGACGGTGAATACGACGGGGTCGGGGAGCGACGTCGAGGAGGGGGAGAGGGGAAGGAGCAAGGCGTTGGCAGCGGAGAAGAAGGCACATTGGAGAGGTGTGTTTGTCTGTCCGCCTCCGCCCGCTTGTGCTCGCGGTGCTGATTCGGCGCGGCTGCTCCGGATAGATTTCTTTGTCTACTTTTCAGAGTGGAAACACGCGCGGACGTTGCTCGGGACGTGTCTGTGCTGGTTCTTGCTCGATATCGCGTGAGCATCAGACCTTTTTATGTGCTTCACCTCGGTCTTCACTTTGCCTGTCCTCCATCATACTCACGCTCCGCTGTGGCAGATTCTATGGCATCAACCTCAACCAGAATGTCGTCCTCCAACAGATCGGGTTCGATGGCTCCTCCGGTTCGGATTGGGAGAGACTCTTCAAAATTGGGATCGGGAATCTCATCATTACGGCGCTGGGATTTGTGCCAGGTGCGTTCGGTGCTCTGTCACATATCACGTTGACTCGAATATCTGTGTGGGATGGGATGAAGGATACTACGTGACCGTCCTGACGATTGAGGTGCTCGGCCGGAAGTGGATTCAAATCCAGGGCTTCCTAATGGCTGCTCTCTTCCGTACGTCTGTCATTCCTCAATGTACTCCCCATTCTGACGCTGACTGCGGTGGGCAGTCGGGATTATGGCAGGCTTGTTCCACTCCTTGAGCACTGCCGCATTCGTGGTGTGCTTTGCGTTGCTGCAGGTACGTGGGAACTTAGTTTGTCTGCGTGCAAGTCTTTCTGATCGTTTGCCTGCAGTTCTTCTTTAACTTCGGGGCCAACACGTGAGTGAAAGTCTTCCCACCTTTCCGTCTTACACCAATAACCGGTCTTCCTCTCCTCCACGAATACAGGACGACCTACGTACGTCTCCTCTCGCCTTTATTTCGCAGCGCCTGCCATTATTTGACCTTTTTGTCCTATAGTGTTACCCAGCAGAAGTCTTCCCGACCCGCTTCCGCGCCTCCGCGCACGGGATCTCCGCCGCCTCAGGAAAAGCAGGTGCTATCATCTCCGCGCTCGTCTTCAACTCGTTGGCAGAGGACATTGGAACACCCGCTGTGCTGTGGAGTACGTTCCGGTCCTGCGTCTGTTGGTTTGGTGTACTCACGTTGATTCCGGGGATGTAGTCTTCTTTGGGTGTTGTCTCGCGGGTGCTGGTGCGTCATTCTATTATTCTGTGGGAAATAGAGGGGCTGACTGAAAGTGCTCCCAGTGGCTACACTTTTGCTTCCAGAGGTGAAGGGACGCGATCCAGATGTTATCTATGCTGAGGAGATGAAGGCGAAGCGCGCTGGTCTGGCTTAAGCTATTAATGAGCGATCTAATGGGTTCTACGACTACAACTCACGAGTATAGCAGCTACTTATTTATTTGACATGTAATTGACATATGTCTCCGGTCCTTAATGTTGTACGATTGTTAGTGCCACAGCGACATCGACAACACGGACAAATAGCAGAGCAACACAGCATGCGATCGATCCCTCCGCGTCTCTCCTTACCCTATGCTGTAGAGCATGTCCGAGGTTCGTTGTATTCAGCAGTCGACCGTCCTGCCTTTGGATACAGTGACAGCTCATGCCGCCCACGTAGGCTGGATCAGACGTCGCTTTGGCTGACTATGGTTTTCCTCCAAGCCCGGAGAGTCCGAAGCTTGAGCTTACACAGGATTTGGGTAGCGTAGACGATGTGGAAGTACGTGTCTTTTCCTTTGCTTTTATTGGCTCTTATATATCTCTCTGAAACATCGATTGTGTTAGAATGTCGATACGAATGATAACTCGCAGACGCTCATCGATGTGCTGCCGGACGAACTGATCCTGCATATCTGGTCCTACAACTTCCTCCACCGCGATCGCTCACGATCCATACCTTTCTGTCTCAGTGTAGCGTGGGTGTCGAGACGATGGCGGGCCATTGCACTTGGTACCCCGACTCTCTGGTCGAACATACACATCTCGTACGAAGCATGGAGAGAGCGGTTAATCACGACCCAGCTAGAGCGGTCGAGGGATGCACTTCTGTCAATCACCATCGACCTCGACTTTGAGCTGCCCAAGTGGACGCAGGAAGATCACTTCCGCGACTTCAGTCAGTATCTAGAGCGGGTCATGGCTCTCCTGCGCGGCCAGCTATATCGATGGCGATCTCTGGATGTTGCCATTAACTGTTACACCGAAAATGGACAACCCTCCTC
The DNA here is from genome assembly GCA_004369045.1 of Heliocybe sulcata. Classification (NCBI taxonomy): domain Eukaryota; kingdom Fungi; phylum Basidiomycota; class Agaricomycetes; order Gloeophyllales; family Gloeophyllaceae; genus Heliocybe; species Heliocybe sulcata. The sequence continues at coordinate 318,978 of ML213529.1, read as the reverse complement.
GTACGACAAGAAGTATTATCATATTGTCCTCCGCCCTCTCAGAAAGGCTACCGCGCCAGCGCTCCAGAGCCTCCGCATCATACGAGCGGGTCGACGTGGCGATGAGTCAATTTTCAGGGGAGGAACCCCATCACTCTCCACTGTCGCTCTATTTGGAACTGTCGACATCGGTCTCCCTAACTTCCTGAGCGTTACTTTTCTTGTGCTGCACGAGACGGGAACAATGCTATTAGAAACGGATTTTCACCGTATCCTGGCTTCCTGTCCGTGCCTAACACACCTGTCTCTGATAGGTGTGCCTGTGCATGCCCCTTCAACGGCGCATGTTCTTCCTGTGCTGGAACTACCGGCCGTAGTGTCGCTGTCCCTTTCAGCACTGGTTTCTGATGATGCTACGTATCCCTGGACATACATAATGCGAAGACGATATGAATTCGATTATCTGTCAATGCCCAACCTACATACATTATACCTCACTGTGTCTCCGATCGAAACCTTCCCGGAGCCATGTTTCTCTCCAGCCCGGCCGATCGATCCTGCGCAGCTGCATGACCCGAACTACTTTGGGAACCCGATAGACTATGGTGTCCATGGTATTCTCTCTTTCTTTCCCTCTATCAAACGTCTATCGGTCGACAGCTACTCCCTCTTTCATGTCCTCATAAGGAATGTCAATGCATCCCACGTTCTTTGTCCGCAACTTCGTACCCTCATATGGACATCTGGAGACGGGTATTGGCCTGAAAGCTGCGATTTCCCACTGCATGTGGCACGGAGGCGGAAAGCAGACGGGCATCCTCTAGCGGAGATCTCGATACCGCATGAATTTTACGAGCGTATGGACGCAGACGTGCTGGAGCAGCTCGGAGACATTGTCAAGCTGGGGATAAGTGACTGAGGACATGCATCCTTGTGATAGTCCTTCTCTTTCTTTTATTTGCGCCTTCAGTCGATGTCGCCTTCTTGTACGAAGAAACGATGATAGCACTGGAATATCCAAACGAGTACGTACATAGCCATGCTTTATTCTCTCGCCTTACGTCTTATCCACGATCCCCAAATCTTTCCAATGCCAGTCACCGCTGCCCTGATACCGCGATCCTGCCACATATCGGCCTCCATATCCAGTATCACAAGGAACGACGTATTGCTGTGCATAGGATAGTAAGGGCCGCGTCGCAATGTATCACTTGCAGCGGACATACCATTCGCTTTGCGAGGTCCGCCGTCGCAACCTCTTTCTTAGCAGACTCGATCATCGGGAGCAGGATGCTATACATCTGCCTGGCGACTGCACACAGGGCGACTTCGAACCGGGTAGCGCTGGGAGGAGGGCAGCGAAGATCGCGATGGATTGTTCGCATCACGCGTGTCGTGATGTCAACGCTGGATTGTGTCCGTAGGTCCCAGGTCAGGTATAGACGGCTCAGCTGCGCAATTCGCACTACGGGTGACATGCTCGTATCGGTGGTTCTCCTATACTCTCCGAAGGATATCGGCGTCAAATAAGAAGATCGGGTAAAGACTGCGGAGTGACGCACAGTACAGCATCTGGAACTTCCTTCTTTCCGCAGTAAGAGATACGCAGGAAGTCATCCCTGCTCGCCAACGTCCGGACAAGTGGCTTCAGAGTCTCCGCGCTGTACCCTCGCCGAGAGCCTTCTTGGCATAAGCGGAGTAGGGCGTCTAGGATGTTCGATATGAATGGTAAAATATGACCGGTGTGAATACAGCGCGCGAGCAACACGAGGAGGTAGTGTGCTGCAGTGAGGCGGACAGAGAAGTGGTAGCGTCTGTCACTGCAGGAAGAATCGTAAGATTAGGTGCATGAAATGGGACTCGTCCCGGAAACTCACATGATAAACGGCAAGAGTCTCGCAATCACTCCATCAACGACGCCGTACCCTGACCAGAGCGGATTATCATCACCCTCAATACTCCTAATCCAGAACACCAGATTCCTGCGTCTTCTAACTCTCAGCACTTCCCCTTTCCTTCGTGGAGGAGGGAATTCGCTATCCATTAACCCGCAGAAGATAGCGTCGGGTCCGTTTCCCAGCAGGTCAGAACAGAGACCGAGGAACATCTCCAGCGGCGCAGAGACACGCTTGACGAGCTTGCCTAGCGTGTGCCCCGGTCCTGGAGCGTCGTCGTCAGAAGCATCAGAGTCCGCGTATTCATAGTCAATACCGCGGACGGTGATTAGGCTGCCGGGCCCAAGCCATTCGAGATTCGCACTTGTGAGGTCTACGTGGGTGGTGTCGTGCCCGCGTCGAGACGGCGTTCTCAGCGGCAGACGCTGTGCAAGGAAGACACTCAGTGGGGCAGAGACACGGTCGAGGACTCTGTCCATGGTCCTCCCCACTCCTGGACGATCGAGGACTGAACCGTCATCTGAGCTCTCTGCGTATTCAAACTCTGTGTTCCCGATGATGATGTGTTCACCAGGTTGCAGAGAGTCGGTAAGAGGGCCCTGGATGTCGATGAATGACGAGTCTCTGACGGGATGCATGCTTCAGAGAGCCATGTCCGAGTGTACTAGCAAATGTGCACACGGTTGGCGAATGATGGCGGGGCGTCTATGATGAGGCTGTGTTGACATGAATAAGGTTAGCATAGTCAGTGTCTCTTAACATAGAGCTCCACAAAACAACATCACCTCTCGGATAAAGATGGTTCTCCAGTATTAACGCGGCGAAAACTCTGGCATCCATGCCTGGTCGAAAACAGTGGAAGCCTTGGTCGAGACAAGCACGCTATGGCCAAGCTGTGTAATCATGCATCGCCGTCTGTTAACGGAATATTGATAGTGGCTCTCAATATCGTTCAAGAGTACTGCATGCATAGAGTTCGATAATTGGGAGTCACCGAACCTCTGGAAAATCCTTCACAATGCTTGCGTCTCGTCCTCGTTACCAGCAAGTAGCAGCATTAATCCATGTCGTGGTTTTCAATCCAGCTCGGTCTCAGAGGCGTTGTTAAAAGAAAGAATTCCAGCGTGACACGTGCATCGTGTGACCTTGGCAGTGACACCTCTCGTTCATCCAGCCAACGCACCGAGCTTTGCTTACGCTTTTCATAATTCCCTCCAGGCTAGCTTTAACATCTTTGAAACTCCTGTGCTATGTCTACTGTGGCGTCTCTTCTTCTAAGCCTGTCTCTCGTGTTCTCGGTTCAAGCCGTTGCAATAGACAATCTGAGCTATCTGGACGACGGACGCATTCTCCCTCGGAACAACAGTACTACGAATGCATACTACTCTGGTATCTTCCCTCGAGAAGTAGTCTACAATACTACCATGGAAGACAGTGACTCCTCTGGCTCTTCTGGCGTCGACGAGCTGTTCTTTGCCCGGACTCCTACAACCTCTGTGGATCTGCGTCCGACTCCGGCTCCTACTGGCGACTCCTCGGGCCTGACTACGGTGCACGTCACTAACCAGAACGACTTCTCGCTTTTGATGCCCAAAGCTGGAGGTACGCTCGAAGCGGCAATACTGTTACGCTACTTATTCTTACCGAGGGCTTTTTCTTCGTTTGTAGAGATGATATCCGACGCTGAGCACGACGGATCGGCATTCTGCACGCCGAGGAGCCAGGCACCTGGGTGTAACAAGAGACTTCCAGACGGTCTTATTCGCGCAGCTGCCGTTGAGCGGGCATCAGACGGGTCTTGGGTTCAGGTGCGTCTGTTCATGTCAAGCTCTACGACATCTGCTTGAGACAGTTGAAGGTGACCGGATGCTTGGACTCCTCTAAATACCCCTTCGCCTCTTCAGACGACGGCGGCCAATTCGATGTCCGCTTCCCCAACGGCGCGCAATGTACTACGGGTGGATACGGTGCCAGTTTCATTGAACAGTACGTCCCTCCTATACCTTCTTATTTTATCCTTAATGTCGTTCGCTTTCCTATCTCTCCCTTTCCTAAAAGGATCGAGCCGACTGCGAACCGCTTCTGCTTGCGCTGCTGCTCCTCCAAGAATGATCAAGAGAACTGCAACTCCCATCAAGACAAGTCTGGCTGTCTCGTCGCTGTCCCTGGGCAATACGATTTCCGCGAGCTCGGTGTTCACTGCTCCTAGAGTCGACTTCTGGCGCCCGTTTTCCAACAGCTGTTTGGGCGTGGCCCGTTGCCCTCCGCTACTATCAACTTTTTGGTGTCGTGTTTGCCTGCCTCCTCTTGTACTGTCCGTTCTGTCCTCTATAATCACTATTACCTGCCGTTTGTGACCGCTATCAGGACTACGACGTGACTTCGCGCCTATATTACAAGGTCTGATATTTTCCTCAGCTCCGCGTCTTCGCATCAGTTCGGCTGCCATTAATTGCACGCCTCCCCTCCGGTCATCATGCATCAGCAATGGTCTGCCCTCTATTGAAGACGAAGTGCACAACTAGGTTTAGGTACTTTACTTTGCCGACGGAGCTTGATAGGCAGCTAGCTACATTGAAGAGCATACGCTTCTGAGCTTGAATGATTTTCTTGCATTCGTCATCGAGTTGAGATTCATAGGGTTGGTACATACACTAACATGCATCCCTATTCCGTTGCTGACAGAGAGCCACTTATTCATGAAGCGACATTGAATATCCCTATAGCTCTACACCCATTGCGTGTCAAGCTGGCACCGCTTCCTGCGCACCTCTTGACACTTCAGCGCTCAGCTGGCACCCCGGCTAAGAGCATGTCCGGGGATGAGTGTCGCTCGAAGGCTGCGCAGTGCGCAGTGCGCCACGCCACTGAAGTGGTCAGAATTCTATCGGAGCCCCCCTGCTTTTCACCCGGTGCCCGTCCTCATCGTCGTTTGGTCTCGCGATCCTTTCGACGCTTATTCCAACTCTCGTCGGTGGATGAATGGGGTGGATGAATGGGAAAATAGCTAGCTAATGTAGGACCGTCGTGTCGGACCTTCAAAAGTTCACACCACCAATCGTGGGAATCTCATGTGGCGTTGTCGCGCGCGCTCAGGGGGCGCCCATTCGTTCGACGTTGCCCACACGCTTCGACGTTGCCCACACGCTCTTCGAGTACAGATGGAACCGCCCACCACGCCCCCCGGGTCTGCAGCCTCGTTGAACCCGTCGAACCCGATCCAGTCAACGCCACCGGGCAAACGAAATACGCGCACCTTCACTACTGGCCAGTTCGTACCCTTCATCGCTTGGAGGACGATTCGTCATAAACCTCATGCCTCCGAAATATAGGGTTAAACAGGTAAGACCATACTATGAAGAGCAGATGAAGAAACACGTTGAGGACGTGTCTGTCCGAACCTTCCTCCTTTTCCTCCTGAGCCTCTTCACGGAAACGAAAGAAAAGGACAAGGTGGAACTCGAGTCCATCCTCGACGAGTTACTCCTGGATGCTGTTATAATGTGCAATGAACACAAAACGCTTCCCATCGCCAACCAGGCCAGAAGTGCCTCCCCTGAGGACAGTATCGGAGGAAAGATACACGGGCTCCAGGAGTTACTGGCCGAATTGTACGTCATCTCTCTTTGATTCATTATCCTTGGTCTAATTCTTCCAGTCGTCAAACGAAGACGGAACAACAAGAATACGCTCCCTTCTGCAAATTGGCTAACACCATTCTGGCTATCAAGAAGACGAGGCGTGATCCGACGTCAGTGGCCTGTCTTCCCCCCGCCTCTGGGCAAGAGAACCAATTGGTCTTCCAGTGCAATGACCCGACGGAAATCCTTTCAGAACACGTAGGCGCCGATGGCTGCCTCCTCGCGGAGACCACCAAACGCAAGCCTGATGTAGTGGGATTAATGCTCCGTGATGCTCTTCTTACTGTCAAAGAAGCTGCTGAACTGCAGCTGGCGCCCGGTGAGAATTGGGATGATCTCTGGGAGAAGCATAGGATTGGCCCGGCGCTCAAGAAATCGGAAAAAGCCCCTGCCTTCGACAAAACGCTAGTTAGTCTGGAATTCAAGCGAACAGACACGCCGATGGAGCAGATCCCTCTCGAGTTCAACATAGCAGAGGGGGACGTGGATGTATCTGGGACTACTACGATGCCTGGAGTTAGCAACAATGACGTTCCTGGCAAGAAACGAAAGTCAGGTAGCGGCGCGGATGTGCCTTCCAAGAAGTCAAAGTCGAGAGAGGGACCGGAGACGAAGAGCAAGAGCAAGAGCAAGAGCAAGAGCGAATTGCGCACTGCTCAGTACGAGATAGGCGTCCACGAGAGGGACCCTGATCAACAGCCGACGAAGGTGTCTCCCGACGTCCAGGTCGCCATCTACGCTTCCGAGCGCCTCTCATCATCGGTCGCGATCAACCATTCTTTCCAGTTCATCATAAACAGTGCGCACTTCGGGTTCTTTTCAGTTGGCCACCTGTGTTTCTGACGGTTGACCACGAGCAGATAGCGTCATCTCGCTGTGGTGGTTTGACCGGTGTTCGGCGATCAGATCCGGCGGGTTCGATTTCATCACCAATCTACCGTACCTGGTGGTCGTTCTAGATATCCTCCGACGCTTCGACGAGCACGCTTGGGGTTCTAATCGCGTATTTCGCAAAACGCCTGACGGCGAGCTCGAGATCGACCTTGCCACGCCAGACGCACGTTCAATCACAGTAACACTGAAGGAAGCTAAGCATGCCAGGGCACTCCATCTCTTTGGTCGTGCCACGGACGTTATCGATGTGGAAAGCTCTGATGTGCACCCGACCCTGCCAGACTCCTCTTCCAAGTTCGTCGCCAAGATCTATCACCCGGATGAACGACGGGAAAGTGAGGTGCGGGTACTTGCAAGGGCGTATGGTGTAGCGTGCAGCGGTGACAAAGACGCAAAACATGTTCGCGGTCATTTACCGATTTTATGCGCTTCGGCCGATTTTGACGACGAATATGCTGAACGGATGACGAAGATCCTGGGCATATCCAGGGATGGGAAAAGGCGCTGTTTTCGCCGCCTCCGCGTACTCTTATTTGAACATTTGGAACACATTTATAAACTCTCTGGCGCAGAGTTCATGAGCGCATTTTACGATTGTTTCCGCTGTGAGTGTATCGGGCCGGTTCAGACCTTCCTTGGCTTGCTAATGACTCCTGTAGGCCATGGTGTTCTCTGGCAAAACGATATCCACCATCGTGACATCAGTGAGGACAATCTGATGTTCACTAGGAGGGGTGGGCACGTCGTTGGCGTCTTGAATGACTTCGACTTGTCGGTCATTCATGCCGAAGGCCGTTCTCTCGCAAACGAGCGGACTGGTACCATCCCGTTTATGGCCTCTGCTCTCCTATGGGCGTTCGGAACGGGTGACTCAGTCGCGCACCTCTACGGTGCGTCCCATCTCGAAGTTTATTCTGGCGGAGTCAGGAGTTAATCTTTCCGCCAGAGCACGACGTAGAGTCGTTTGCGTATGTGGGCCTGTGGATCTGTGCTCGCTACAAGAACGGCGAGGTCACGGTGCACGGTGCGTACCGGAAGTGGACAGACACGATCGATCCGGATTTCATAGCGGGAATGAAGTTCGGCTGTCTGACGCGCCCCGAACCTGCGACCGAGTCACACACTGGACACTTTACAGCCACTAAAGCTCTCGCCGAGGCGGCAAGCGTTTCTATAGTCAAGAACATGCATCCGGGCGTGGCGGGACCTCCTGATACGCCGAAAGCGTACTTTGAGCGCCTGCGCGGACTCTTCGATACCGAAATCAAGTCTATGAACCCAGAGTATGATGTGTATATGCAAGCGGTGGAGCGTACTATGGAGGACTACGAAGTACCTCATGTACTGCACATCTGGCGCAGTTGCCATGGTATGTCCACAACCTTGTCGCCCTATTTACAAATGCCGAACATCATCTGCATAGGTGATGGACAGGTTAATTGATAGTTCCCTCTTCTTGTCGAGACGATTGCAGTAGTTACCCGTTGTGTCCTCCTTGCTACATTGCCCAGAATTCATTGCACTGGCTCTCTTCGGACGCAGTCACCTATAGCTATATGCAAGCAGGGGAGGTAGGCCACCGCCGAACATGGCGTTTTCACGCGCCCATTTGTTACGTCTCGGAAGTGGACTTCACGCATCAACGGAGAGAGGACACCGACCGTTTCAGTGGCGCCATTCTCGGCCTGTCGTTTACTTGACCAACGGTAGTGACCGGCCAGGGCAGATCCATCCACCATCCCCGGGATACCTACGAGAGCAATCTAATATTGCTCAATGCACCTCAGCCAACCTGCCAATTCTTCACATGGGCCGTTACCCTCCCGACGAGGAGTGCATTATGGATGATTATAGACGCAAGGACCGCCCAAATGCACCCCCGCAAAACCCCAATCATTCGCCTCCGCATTATATTGCACACCGATGGCTCTGTCTCGCCTCATACCCGACCCCCGCTTCTGATTCTCCACAGCCGTGTTCGCCCACCTCCTCGGTACATCCGGGTCGTCTTTCGACATGTCGGGTTGATAGAAGATCTATCACAAAGGCAGGAGAGGTTGTGAGGACCGAACAACGAGGACAAGGAAGAGGAAGTAAAAGCAACGAGACACATACCCCGTCAGTGAGGACGTACCGCGGGTCAGCTCTCTGCTCCTTCGCTTCCTCCAATGGTACCAGTCCGTTCATATTCAGGAGAACTGGCGTGTCTACGGACAAGGCTCATTTCCGAGTCGTACAAGATGCCGATCGCATACCCGCGCACGCGGGTGAACAGTAGATTGTTCGGGCAGATGTCTCGGTGGTGGATGCCAATTAACCAGGCACGGCCATGGCCTGCAAATGCCATTAGTACGGCAGGGCAGGTCTGAACCGTCCAGGAAATGCGCACAGCGGAAACAATCGTAGAACGCGCTCATGAACTCCTCGTTGGACAGTTTATGGATGTAGTCCATCTTTGTAAAAGACAGCACGTGGAGGAGCCGACATCGGTGTTCCTTCCTAGGCCGAGATACCTTCGCCATCTGCTCAGCGCCCTCATCGTTATGATCCTCGGATGTGCGTAAAACCGGTGAATGACCAGGAAGACATTTGGTATCATCGTCATCACCACGAGCGACTTGATACTCCCTTGCAAATGCTTGCACATCGTCGTTGTGGTGCTCCTCTGTGCGAGGGATGTTTGCGACGACGCCGAGAGACATGCCTGGCGCGATCGGGTGCTCGTCGGGACATGTCGCAGGACCAGCATCTGTTCCGTGACTAGAAGGAAGGATGTCCAGGGTATGCTCAGTCTCGTCGAGCGTCGCTCTGAGTAAGGAAGGTATGCCTGGCTGAGTAAGGTCGACGCCTGGCCAGCGGAGAAGAGCTCTGTTGCCAAACAAGCGGTTTACACCCCGCTGGGACATGACGAGCAGAAGTACAAGGTGCGGCAAGTCGGTGACGAGATAGATGCTGCCGGACACGATCGCCGAACACCGGTCAAGCCACCATAGTGAGACGTCACTAACTACATGCCGCGAACTGTCAGTACAACAGTTCGAGTACTACTCAAAGAAAAATAAGTGCACACCGTGTATGACGAACTGAAAAGAGTGTTTGATCGCGGGAGACGATGAGAGACGCTGGGAAGCGTAGGAGACGACCTGCGCATTGGGAGACGAGTTGATCGGCTGTAAATTAGGACCATGGTCACTGCTGTCGACGTCCATGTCAGCCTCGGCGGTACAGAAGTTGGTCTTCGATCCCGGGTTTGTCTTTGGCCTCTTCACGGGCACGTACGCGTCGCTACCGGCCATGTGCTGCGTACCATTCGCAGCCCTCTTGCGCTCTGCAGGCCTCGTATTCCATGGCATGTTCATGACCTTATGAAACCTGCAATTCGAGTGGATCATCTTTATCTGCCTACCTGTTGGCGTGTCCAGGCTAAGGAGTTACTTGTAGAGGGTATCAGCTACTTCTAGATCCATGAGCGCCGAGGCACCCCTATACTAGCGAATCCTTACCCAACCTGGGAACCTTCTTCAAGCAATGAACGATACAAACATAGCAGGGTGGGTTGACGGCGTTGACTGCACTGGGTTGAACGAGACACTACTCTTGGGTAGTCGTGCCCCTCTCCTCTGCGGCATTCAGCATTCGTTCGGTGTCGTCTTCTCGCTCACGTTCTCAGCTCAAGCAGGATCGCAAGGAGCGGAGACGACACAAAAGTATACAGAGCTCGGAGACAGCGACCACACTAGACGATACAATGTATGTTGGCGAGGCCAGGCGACGGGGATTAAGGTGGCATGACAACTTTCAATCTCTGGCATACTTATAGGGCCACGGATATCAATCATACCCTTGCAAATGCATCAGAGACACACTCCGCCCTCGAGAAATCCCAGTCTTCGCCGTGTCATGTAGCCTTGCGGGATAGCTAGGAGAGCAGGTTGAGTCAGACACGATACAGGAGCAGGATCCGCGTGTAACTCGCATTTTGAGATGCTCAGCTGCCCAAGTGCGCTGAGAAAGGAGAGTACCAATAACCGACTGAACTTGGCGTCGTGCTCAAGAAAGGTTTGTAATCGAAAGTGTGAGCCGGCACAGAGTCCTCCGACACACGTCCTCGAGACGCCCAAGACATCAAGTACCGTTCGTAACCTTCTGCATATCAAGAGACTTGAAGAGACTTTGTGCCCGTACGCGCGAAGAAGACGACAGATGTCGACCAAGGGAGTGACAGGAAGGATAGATAACTGCTTGAGGGCCAGGGGCACTGACATCAGGCGGCACGTCGAGACACCTGATAGTCGGGAGGGTAGTGATGCGCATACGAAGAAACAGTCCTAGAGTAGGACGTTACCGCGCAACATGAGGGACGATGCTGTCGGTGCCGAGTGTCGCTTGGGTGGACGGGAGCCTCCAGTGTGGTCGGCAAGCATTCCGACCTGGAAGGCGGGTATAATCTCCACCGGTGGAGCCATCACCACGACTCGCCGGGCTACGACTGGGCCGTTCTCCAGGAGTAGGATTTACGGTAGAGAACAACTCACTCAGTAAACCGGGGCATGATCGGCGAGAATGACCACCACAGCATGGCCATAGAGGAGATTGTGCACGAACGTGAACCTGTCAAAGGACGTCAAGACACCAAATACGATGTTGACCTGACGCACCTTGGCTCATAATGCGGCCCCATCTCATTTGTGCAACATGCCAAGTCGATAGACGTGAGCCCAACAGCTACGCACTCACGTGGAATCACCAGCCTGCCGCACGGGCTTTACTGACTCAATTGTGCGCGTTGCGCGAAGGGAGTGGTGTGAAAAGCGACCTAAGAATACCGCGTCCGCGGTGAATGCAGGCAGGGACGAGGAAGAACACGCAACAGGCGGACTGATCATGTCCGGATGAGGTTGAAGAGGCCGTCTGTGTACGGCCAGTACGCAGGGACGGGACGGTCGCGACCGTCGCACGCATGAAAACTTACAGGGTGGGACAGAGGAGCGCGTGTTCCTCTTGCGTCGTTCGTCGTATTACAGACCGCGCTCAAAAGCACTGCAGAGTGTACAATTAGTGACACAGTCGCGTGTCTCAACATGCAAACACTCACCTGCGGGGCGTTATTGACACCTACGATGCGCGTAAGTGAAAAAACACAACACGGGCTGTAAGAGCGCAAAGGCCGAAGTTATCTCAGAGACGAAGTCGAAGCACACGCCGCAGTCTGGATCCTGCTTCCTGATAAGCGTCCACCCCGCCTTTCACGCTGCCTTGCATTCCGATAGCCTGGTGGAGGAGGGAGAACACGTTGAGCGGGACCGAGTCGTTACCCGACCTCTTCTTTTCCACGCTTCCTCCATCCCGCTGCTAGCCGACCTGCACTGCTCCCCTTGCCTAGGCCATCGGTTGCCGAGCGTCCCGCACGCAAATGTACATAGCTAACGGGTTCGCTATGTCTCCAGAGACGCGGAGAGCAATGCCACTATATACTACACCTTGGTAATCATCAATAGCAGGCATGAAAGCCTCACGATCTGAAAATGACTGGAATGCGTTCCAAGTCCATGAAATGCTCTTCCATTCGAATAGAAGGTAAAACAGCCTAGAAATGTAAGTTATAACAGCGTCCTGGTGTCGTCGCCACTTACGCAAAAAAGTCGATCCCGCCGGTGCCCCAGTATTTTGCTCACGAGGCACAGTGTTTAAGAGTGATAGCCGACGCGCTTTACGTGATGAATACTCGGAAGTCTGAGCGACCGCCAGCGTTGTTCTTCCTGACTGCAGAAATCCCTGCATACCAGAGTTAGAATCAACGCCCGAAGCTGAAGACTTCGAATGGACGCCAACGTGTTAATTGCTCTCAATCCTACTGGGAGGCATACATGATACTCCCCATGTGTTGTATCGGTGACGGAACAAGAGCAAAACTCAAACCCACCCATGCCGTTGTAGAGCCACCGACGATCGATCCCGTACTTTCCACAAACATAGTGAAATAGAAGGGTATACTTTCTCCTGTCGAGGTCACCCTGAGAGCGTGATTTCGCGTTCAACCAAGGCCGTCTTCGTATGCAGGAAAGCCGTACTTACCGGGTTCCAAGGCACCATGCAACCGCACAGCTCGAGGCGGTGTATCCTCGGGACCAGCTTGCAGCGGGATTCGGCGTCGCGAGGTCATAGACTCCTACTTGCCTCGACAAATCAGATATTGCGACCGGAATTAGGCTCACGACCAGGCTGCTAGACATGCTCGGCTAGGATAACCTCAGAATACGAGAGCGGAACAGGTGAAGGGTATCGCTTAGCTGCACAGCCTGTCCCGGGATGCACAGCAATGGAGGGTCGAATTAATACGACGCGCGCGTGTTCCACCACTTGAATCCGATCTCCAGTCCATGGTTCCCGGTCATCACAGCTCTTCGTCAGGCATGGAGGAAGCCGAGCGGTCCTTCTGATAGAGTCGTGGACGAGGCAATGCGTCGCTAGCTTCCTAGCCAGCTGGGAGGCGACAGCGAACTCTATACGCCTAGCATGACTATGGAAGAGACAGTGCGAAGCTAGACAAGCGGTTTGCCCATCAGCTAGGAAGCAAGGTAGAGCCGCCTCCTCCGAGTTACTCCTGCTGAACGCACGGGAGACACCGGGGACTGGCAAGTTGAGTGGAATGGATGGTGCTCGCTGCGACCCACGGTAGACCAAGGTTCGTGCCGGCGTGGAGGGGACCAGCTTCTCAGCACTTCCTCGCACGTCGACACGATAGGTGGCTTGGATCGACTAGTCCTGAATGCGAGACTCGAGCGCGAAAAAGGCTCCAGGGCTCGACATGCGGTCACTGGAATATGGCCTAGTTGACGGAAAGACCTACGAGAGCGGAACAGGTGAAGGTTCGGAAGACGTATCGCTTAGCTATCCCGGGATGCACAGCACTGGTACCACCACTTGAACTCGATCTCCAGGTTCCATTGTCCTCGGTCGTCACAGCTTTTCGTCAGGTATGGAGGAGACAGCGTGTTCCTTCTTCCACCGTCCGAACGGATGAGGCGATGCTTCGCTAGCTTTTCACCCAGCTGGAGTACGCTGGAAACCGGGCGAATCGAGGCACTACGGTTAGGAAGACGACACAAGGCGATGAGTGGTAGACCTGCCCTCACCGGGATGCGGAACGGGCGAAGGCTTCAACTGCGTGCTGAGCGCTGAGCGCTGATGATTTGGTTAGAGTCGAAAGCTTCTATACTGACCTGTGCTGAAGAAGATTAGTTTCCCTGGTAGAGAAAGATTCGTGCCGACGGGGACCGGATCAGCTAGACACGATGCGAGGTGGTCAGACTCGAGTGTCGAGTTTAAGGCTGTCCCGTCCGCTCGGGCGCAGAACACGTACTCAAAACTCGGAAGAGCAGCAGTCGATCGAGAAGCCTGTGAACAGACGTGGAGAAGGGCAACGTTCCAGGACTTGGGGATGCAAAGAATACACGTCTCCATCTAATCGGAAATCCAGTGAGCACAACAAAGGGCAGAGTTCGACGTTCACTTCTCTGCTGACACGGAATCGGCTGCCTTGATGGTGCGCGTCGGAGAAGATAGGACTCTCGCCTACCATGATTGGGCCATTCCAATACGGACGTATCCTGAGTAGAATCTAGGCGCGTTCACGTTTCATGATGCTCGGCAAGTTCAGACTATCGCGCTGAACGAAGAATTTAGATGTCTCTTACCTGTAAGCTTACACCGCCTCTCGGGTATATCTGGCGTATTCAAGCGAGCCGTCGTCAATACGAATGTGCTTGTAGAAACAACGGGAGGCTTGCCTTGCCGTTTTTCGAGCTCTACGACGGACAGCGGCGGGCTCCCGAATGAGGCAGGACGCATGCCTTCTTCCCATCTCCTCAGATTTTCGACAGGCGTCCCCACGCACGCACAGAACGATCCTTCGCGCAAACTCGAGCCCACGCAGTCCATAAATCGAGGGTACGTTAGAGCCATGGGCAGTCAGAGATCCAAACCGTGCACCGTTGACTGCCATCATCTCGTTTACGCAGATACGAGCGCAGGCGACGATCTTCGCCTACACACAGCGTAAAGACCTTCCGCTATCGACATAAGTTCGAGAAGCGTTAGCTCCTCAAAGAAGCGGCGGGACGAAGCAAGCGCCGCGCTTCTTTGACAGCTAGCTAGGCAGAAGGTGACCGGTGAGGATCCCAGCGATCTGCGCTGTCGAGCACCATCACTCGTGGGCACTGGATGATACATTGCGAGTATTCCTGTTGGGGAGATGAGATGGATAGCTGCACACGACGTACTTGCTGCGACTCGGTTAGACGTGCGCATTCACCTGGGTACCTCGGACGGAGCTCATGCGAAGTCGAGGTAGTCCTGTTGTTCGGACTGGCATGGCGTCGGGTAGAGATGGACTGCCAGGACTGTCTTGAAGGAGTAATGAGGAAATGGCTGTGGTGACGTCAACGAGGACCATTACATCCACGTCCACAGAGGCTGGCCTCAACATTCACGAATCACGATAGCAAAACAACGACTGCGTAATGTGGCAGAAGCAGAGGCGCCCTATTTGTCCATGTTTGTGCCAATCTAATCCCGATGGTCAATGTCCATCCTCCTGCTCAAGTGCTTCGTTCTGTTCTCCCTCATGATCATATCCAGCATAGGCCTCTCTATCTGGAGAACAACTCCGCATCCGCTGTCGTCGCGAGAAGTCTCAGAAGACTCCGCTTAGTGCTTCGCCATGATATCTTCTCAGGTCGAATCCGTATGACGCCGGAAGGCAATGACAGCAGTGAACTCTCAAGATCCCAAGCTCAAGCTCAAGCCCGCAAATACCGATAGGAGCCTAGATCACTGCTGGGACTGCGTGCTCGATAAACCTGGCCTGCCTCACCTTCCCACACAATCCCACGACTGTCTTGCGTGGAACGCCAACCTCGGTCGGTGAGTAATCTCCTCGTGCCAGCCCATTCCCCTGATAAGTAACTCTCGGTTCCGCCCCTTCTTTCATTTGCCATGAGGCTAATCTTACCTTATTCCAGTTCACCCTAACGACGTCACATCGACACTTGCTGCGCTATCTCTGGTTCATGCAGAAGAAGAACTGTGGCGATAGGGACTGCTAATACCGTGGAACGTACGTACGCATCGCAATGCCTGGGTCCAGAGCTGTCGCTTCAGCACTGCAAGGGTCGCTGGCGAACACTTCCTGCCCTCTGCTGGACGTGGAGATTGTCCGCGCTAGGCCGTTTCAACATGCCGGTGGTCCTTGTTGAGCTCAGCTGAGCGTGTGGCATACTTCGCAGGCGATAAGCGAGCTGCGCCTTGGGAAGCGGGCCTGCGTGCTTTATGCTCTCAATGGCTGGGCACAGCAGAGCTCTCACAGGCTGCGTGCGGTGATGGCTGGCATACCACAGCTCGCGATCTGTCGTGCAACTGCTCTAGGTCTAGGCGTGCTGGCGAACCGTTGTGTCGAAACTATTCTGGCTGCACCCTCGGTCATGGCCCTGGATTGATGCCTATTTTCTGATGAGTATTCTCGTACTTGGACACTCTCTGTCTTATTTTGGCGGACAATGTTGGCCCGCGATCCGCGCATCTGTCTGGGCCTCCTATGCCGTCGTGTCCGGAAGAGACAGAGTAACTCCCTTTGTGCGTCCCTTGTAGCAGGCGGAGCGATCGCATGCGATCTTGGGCAGCGATATCTCAGATCCGTCTCACAAGAAAGTACTGATTGCTGTGGTGGCATCTCGTCGTCTCCAAATGCCGTCACTTCGGGCATCCGGCGTCTCAGCTCGCAGTCCGATAGGCTTCTCCCACAGTGTTTCCAAATGGAACACCCGCCCCCCGCACCTGCCAAATTTCCTGGCCCCAATGGTTCGCGCCTCATTGCCATCAGCTCTGCGAGAAAGGCGGGTATTACCGGGATTATGATTTGCTGGCAGCCTGAAACTACTGCGAGCATTATTAGACGGACTTTCGTGTATTCATAGCGCGAGAGAGCGGAAGAACGAGCGACAGAGCAAACACGTGGTGTACACGAGTCAGCCTGAATAGGTAAGCAATCTTCGCGAACCAACGCCGGGAGCTATAATGACGATCGACGAGGGTTTACGCCATCCGCCAACTTCCCCAGCAGCTCGCCAATTGGTCATTACCAAAGCCCCGGACAAATCGTCACGTACTTGCCCCTCATTCTGCGTACTCTCCTGATGGTCTGCTTTTGGGGGGCGTTCTCGCTGCAGTGCCTCCCAGGCGGGATCCAGAACGCCAGCCCGACCACTCCACCTCGCGACAGGCCCATCCAGATCCCGCGCATACATCCATAAAACCTCGAGCCACAACCCACAAACACCAGAGGTCTCACCACCTCGAAGTTTACGCTTACGACCCCTGCACGACTGCCTTACGACCTTTCCATGGACTCTTACCTTTCCTATCTGCGCAACATGTTCGGCGCGGGCCACCATGGCCAGCCTCAGCCTCGGCGGCCGACACATAGCCGATCCCAGAGCGCTACTACACCTGCGTATGCGTACGCCCAGCAACGGCCGAGTACCGCACCAGCGCGACCGCGCGCCAACTCGTACGCGGCCCCTCGGTCGACGCGCCCTTCGCCCCTCCGGTACGACTCGCACCAGCCCCACCCGACCATCCCCGTCGACCCCCGCCCGTCGGTCAAAAGACACGGAAGCCACGGTGGTACGTCCCCACTCTGAACTTTTCCCGTGCGGAATTTGGAATATTGATTCTCGCTCGCTCGCTCCAGCCGTGCACTACCCCTACTTTGCGAGTTCGACGAGTAGATCTGCGTATTCGACGCCTGCGAGCTCGCGCTCCAACTCGTCGACGTCGCTGCACCCCGGGTTCCCGCACTCGGCCGCGCCGGTGCCCAAGCCCGCGAAACGCGTGCGGTACGCCGACGAGCGGCCGCCGCTGAAGCAGAACCACTCGTGGCACCCCGGCTCCGCCTCCGCCCGTGCGTTTCCTTTCCATCTTCCTCCCTATCCCACCTAGTCCCGCGTCCTGACAATCTCACGAAATGTATTGCAGATGCCCCGATCCACGCGCCGTTGAACATGCACCCGCTCCTCGCGCACACGCGGTTCCACCACGCGCCTATTTCGTATGACGTGGTGTATACCCCGTCGGCGCGGACGGTGGTGGACAGCAAGACGCGCGAGGCTGTGCCGACGCACACGCTGACGCAGCCCGCGACGGAGCCGCCTTTGTCGACGGCTTCGCAGCTCGTGCTCACGTCGGATCGGTTCCCGTGGGCGGTCGTCGTGGGCGCCTCCAATTCCAAATCCAGGTGCGGGTCCGGGTCCGGGGCGATTAGCAACCTGGACGTGCTGTACGCGCTGCATGCGACGCTGCTGACGCGGGTGACGCCGGGGGAGTGGGAGGCGCTGGGGCGGGGGAGCAGGGCGCAGAGGCGGGTGACGCGGGCGTATGAGAAGCGGTGTGCGAGGATGGGCGGGGGGTGGGAGGGGGGTGTGAGGCGGGTGGATTGGTTAGGAGAGAAGACGCGCTTGGTGGGTGTTGAGATGGATAAGAGCCGAGGGGGGGCGGTTGGGAGGCTTGTGTTTGAGAAGGCGTGAAGCGGTAACGTTGAAGGGTGAGGTTTGGTGAGTGGGTCGGCCGCTGGCGGGGTGCCCCTCGCGTTCTTTTGTGCGCTTGGTTTGGATTGGACAGGATGTTACTTATCTCTCGCATTGTAACAGTACCACGCATTCACTACTCATATTGTACTATACGTACCGGCATTCTTATTCGCTCGTCTATGTCTTGCTTTCGGGTTTGGGGTCGTAAAAGTTACTATAGGCCTTATGCGTATGCATTATTTTCTCCCCTCTCCTCTCTGTGTATGCGGTTATGAATATGCATCCTTTACCTTCTTGTGTTCTCGAGGCATTTGCATTAGGCATGAAGAGACGTCGCGCGCTGGGTTAAATCGGACGACCACGATCATATGCCGTGGGCCACTCTTTCTGTGATTCTCAGTCCAGCTAAAGTTAGGCGCATTGAACAAGTGACGTGGAGCTACAATCTCCACGCATCCACCACACCCCCCTCCCAGTCCATCCCGTGGTCCTATATCGACGTGTTCGTCAACCAATGGCCGGCTGCGTCGCGTCGAGGGCTTGGATGAGGCGGCAGGAATAGGTTGCAGCGTCCTGCAAGCCTAGACGTATGCAGAGCAGGACGCGGGCCATCAATCCTGTGAAGTCAGCCAAGCAGGCAAGCTTGCTTCCGCTATCGCCTGTGATGTTTTTGCTGGCCACACTCTGAGTTCGACGTTCAACAAGGACCGCCGGGAACTTGAAACGGCCTAGCGCTGGACCCAGGCATTGCGATGCGTACGTACGTTTCGCGGTATTACCAGCGGCTATCGCCACAGTTCTTCGTCGGTATGAACCAGAGATAGCGCGGCAAGTTTCGATGCGTGACGTCGTTAGTGCGAACTGGGATAAGGTAAGATTAGCCTCATGGCGGGTTTCTCGAATCAAGAAGGGGCGGAACCGAGAGTTACTTATCAGGGAATGGGCTGGCACGAGGAGATTACTCACCGGCCAAGGTTGGCGTTCCACGCAAGAGAAGCGTGAGATTGTGTGGGAAGGTGAGGCTGGCCAGGGTTATCGAGCGCGCAGTCTCAGCAGTGATCTAGGCTCCTATCGGTATTTGCGGGCTTGAGCTTGAGCTTCAGATCTTGAGAGTTTACAGCGGTCATTGCCTTCCGGCGTCATACGAATTCGACATCATGATTCTGTCCAGTGGAGCACTAAGCCCGAGTCTTCTGAGACTTCTCGCGATGACAGCGGATGCAGAGGAGTTCTCCAGATAGAGGCCTATGCTGGATATGATCATGAGGGAGAACAGAACGAAGCACTTGAGCAGGAGGATGGACATTGGATGCGGGCATGCATCGGGATTAGAACTTGGGACAAATATGGACAAATAGGGCGCCTCTGCTTCCGCCGCATTGCGGAGTCGTTGTTTTGCTATCGTGAATGTTGAGGCCAGCCTCTGTGGCCGTGGATGTAATGGCCCTCGTACGTTGATGTCACCCCAGACGTTCCTTCACTATTCCTTCCAAACAGTCCATCTCTACCCGACGCCATGCCAGTCCGAACAACAGGACTACCTCTAAATCTCGACCTCCATCCGACCCAAGCGAATGCGCACGTCTAACCGAGTCGCAGCATGTCTTGCGACGCACAGTACGTTGTGTGCAGGTACTCGCAATGCATCCCCCAGTCCCCACGAGTGACGGTGCTCGACAGCGCAGATCGCTGGGATCCTCACCTTCTGCCTAGCCGTCAAAGAAGCGCGGCGGTTGCTTCGTCCCGTCACTTTTAGCGAACCCGATGCAGACATGTCGATATCAGCAAGGTCTTTACGCTGTGTGTCGGCGAAGATCGTCATCTGGGCTCAACGAAATGATGGCAGGCAACGGTCCACGGTTTGGATTTGTGGTTACTGATTAGTCTGAAGCACCCTAGATTTCTAGAGTGCGTAGTCGCAAAGGATCGTTCCGTGCGTGTGTGGGGACGCCTGTCGAAATCGCGGGAGGCATGCCACTTGCTGAACTGAAGAGTCCGCCGCTGTCCGTCGTAGAGCTCGAAGAACGCCAAGGCAAGCGCCCCGTAATTCCTACCAGCACGTTCATATTGACCACGGCTCACTTGAATACGCCAGATATACCCCAGAGGCCGTGTAAGTTAGTATGATACTTACAGGTAAGAGACATCTATACCTATCGTTCAGCACAATAGTCCTGACTTTTGCCGAGCAGCATGAAGCGTGAACGGGCTTGGATCTTACTCAGGATAACGTCCGTATTGCAATGGCCCAACCATGGTAGGCGAGAGCCCTACCTTCTCCGACGCGCACCGATCCATATGTCGAACTCTGATCATTCATTCTTTTGCGCTTTGTTGTGCTCACTAGATTTCGGATTCGATGGAGACCTGTATTCTTTGCATCCCAAAGTCCTGGAACGTTGCCCTTCTCCGAGTCCGTTCACAGTGTTCTCGATCAACTAGGCTACACTAGCACTCCTCATATTCCAACATGTTCTCCTGCTCCCGAGCGGACGGGACAGCCTTGCATTCAATCGAGTCTGACCACCTCATATCGTGTCCAGTTGCCGAAGCTGGTCCGATCCACGTCGGCACGGACCTTTCTCTGTCAGGGAATGATAATCTTTCTCAGCACAGGTCAGACTAGTCCGAACCTTTGGACTCTTGTCAAGTGATCAGTCGTCCGTTCCGCTTCCCGCTGAGCTCTGGAGTAAACACGGCAGAGAGCGGGTCTACGACTCATTGCCTTGTCTCGTCTTCCCGGCAGATACATTAACCATACCATCTCGATTCGCCCGGTTTCCAGCGTACTCCCGCTGGGAAAAAAACTAGCGACGCATCGCCTCATCCGTTCGGACGGTGGAAGAAGAAACACGCTGCCTCCTCCATGCCTGACGAAAAGCTGTGACGACCGAGGACAATGGGACTTCGAGATCAAAGTCAAGTCGTGATACCATCCCGGGACAGGCTGTGCAGCTAAGCGATACCTTGACCCATTCCGCTCTCGTATTCTGAGGTTATCCTAGCCGACCATGTCTAGCAGCGTCCCCCATGCCTGACGAACAGCTGTGACGACCGAGGACAATGGAACTTGGAGATCAAAGTCAAGTCGTGATACCGTTGCTGTGCATCCCGGGATAGCTAAGCGATACGTCTTCCAAACCTTCACCTGTTCCGCTCTCGCATTCTGAGGTTATCCTAGCCGACCATGTTGTGAGTCTAATTCCGGTCGCAATATCTGATTTGTCGAGGCAAGTAAGAGTCTATGACCTTGCGACGTCGAATCCCGCTGCAAGCAGTTCCCGAGGGTACACTGCCTCAAGCTGTGCGGTTGTAGGTGCCTTGGAATCCGGTAAGTCCGGCTTTCCTGCATACGAAGACGGCCTAGTCTAACACCTCCTGGTTGATTAAAAGTCACGCTCTCAGGGTGACGTAGACGAGAGAGTGTACCTTTCCATTTCACTATGTTTGTGGGAAGTATGGGGATCGATCGTCGGTGCCTCTACAATGGGATGGGTGCGTTTGAGTTTTGCTCTTGTTCCGCCACCAATAAATCGCCTGGGGAGTATCATGCATGCCTTCCAGCATGAGTGAGAGCACTTAACATCCATTCAAAGTCTTCCGCTTCTGACGTCGATCCTAACTCTTGCATGCAGGGATTTCTGCAGCGTTCAACAGCCAGGAAGTTATCGGGAAACAACGTCGCCCAGGCTGTCCAGTACTCATCACGTAAAGCGCGTCGGCTATCACTGCTCTGGTCATCAGGGTAGGCACCGTACGCCTCGTGAGCAAAATACTGGGGCACCGGCGGGATCGACTTCTTTTCGTGAGCAGTCACTAGGTCGCTTTTATGATTATACTTATAGGCTGTCTTTCCTTCTATTTCTATTCGAATGGAAGTGTGTTTTATGGACATGGAACGTATTCTCGTCATGGAAAGGCCTTCCCTGCGATTACCAAGGTGTATGGAGTAGGGTTGCATCAGGCAGACGCATGGAAACGAATCTCTGAGTGCGTTTCTGGAGACGTTAGCTATGCGTGCGGTACTGCTCGGCCAGCGGTGCGGGTCGGCTAGCAGCGGGATGGGGGATGCGTGGAAAAGAAGAAGGTCGGGTAACGACCTCGGTCCCGCTCAACGTGTTCTCCTTCCTCCACCAGGCTATCGGAATGCAAGGCAGCGTGAAAGGCGGGGTCGACGCGTATCAGGAAGCAGGATCCAGACTGCGGCGTGTGCTTCGACTTCTGTCTCTGAGATAACTTCGGCCTTTGCGCTCTTACAGCCCGTGTTTTGTTCTCACCATGCGCGCATCGTAGGTGTCAATAACGTCTTGCAGGTGAGTGTTTGAATGTTGAGACACGCGACTGTGTCACTAATTGTACACCCTGCAGTGCTTTTGAGCGCGGTCTGTAATACGACGAACAACGCAAGAGGAACATGCGCTCCTCTATCCCACCCTGTAAGTTTTCATGCGTGCGACACCCGTCCCTGCGTACTGACCGTACACAGACGGCCTCTTCAGCCTCATATGGTCCGCCTGCTGCGTGTTCTTCTTCGTCCCTGCCTTTATTGACCGCCGACGCGGTATTCTTAGGTCGCTTTTCACACCACTCCCTTCGCGCAACACGCACAATTGGATCAGTGAGGGCCGTGCGGCAGACTGTATTATTCCATGCGAAATGCCCAGCTGTTGGGCCTCACTCGAACGAGATGGGGCCTAACTCAGAGTCGGCATTATGAGCTACCGTGCGTCAGGTCAACGTCGTATTTGGTGTCCTGACGTTCTTTGACAGGTTCACGTTGGTGCGCAATCTCTTCTATGGCCATGCTGTGGTAGTCATTTCCGCCGATCATGCCCCGGTTTACTAAGTGAGCTGTTCTCTACCGTAAATCCCGCTCCTGGAGAACGGCCCAGTCCTTGTCCGGCGAGTCGTGGTGGTGGTTCCACCGGTGGAGATCAATACCGCATTTCCAAATCATGTTGGCCGACCACATTGGAGACTGTTTCACTGAAGCGACGCTCGGCACCGACACCCTCGTCCTTCATACCTCCTGTTCCACAGTAACTTTACGTCCTCTAGGCCTGTCTATTCATATACGCATCCCTACTCTCCCGACTATCAGGTGTCCCGACGTGTTGCCCGATGTCAGCGCCCTTGGGCCTCAAGCAATCATCTATCCTTCCTGTCCCTCCCGTGGTCGACATCTATCGTCTTCTTCGCGTGTACGGGCCCAAGATCTCTTCAAGTTTCTTGATACGAAGACGTTTACCAACGGCGCTTAATGTCTTGGGCATCTCGAGGACGTGTGTCGGAGAACTCCGTTCCGGCCCACAGTTTCGATTACAGACCTTTCTTGAGCGCGACGCCAAGTTCAGTCGGTTATCGGTACCCTCCTTCCTCAGCGCACTGGGACAGCTGACTAGTATCTGAATTGTAAGCTAGACGATACTCCTCCTGCATCGCTCCCAATCCAACCTGCTCTTCTAGCTATCCCGTGGGGCTAAGTGTCTAAAGCGAGGCCTAGGATCGCTCGGAACGTAGAAGAGGAGTGTTTGGCAGAGTCAGACTCCTATTCTTGTATGTCCCGCACATTCCTGAGCTTCATGGCCAGGATACACTGGTACGTCTGCTCCGTCGACAGTCCCTGACCTACAAAGTGGACTGGGAGACGGGCAAGTGTGTACGCGGTGTTTGGGAGCCATGTAGAAGGGAGGGCGAGCAGACGATAGACGTGAGCGGGAAGATGCAGCGCGGGACCATGGCATTCTTGAGTGTACCAGGCGCATTTTATCACCAACGCCGTGCATATGACGAGGACAGTCGAAGAGCCAGGAGGTGTCTGTTTACCTTGGGAAGTACGAGGCCTGGCAGGGTGTGTCTTTGATGCACTTGCAAGGGTATGATCGATATATAAGTATGCCAGAGACTGAACGGTGTCATGCCACTTGGTACATCGCCTCCCTACCACGCATCGTATTGTCTAGTATGGTCGATGTGACCGAGCTGTAGACACTTTATACCGTCTATACTCCTTGCGACTGAGCTGAGAAGGCACTGAGGTTCGGGTCTTTGCCGGCAATTTCCGCATCTCTTCTCAATCTCTTCTGCAACGAATCAGAACGAATCAGACAAGAGTACTGTCTCGTTCAACGCAGTCCAGTCAACGCCGTCAACCCACTCTGCTATGCTTGTATCATTCATTACTTGAAGACGTTTCCCTGGTCGGGTACGGATTGGCTGGTATAGGGTGCCTCGGCGCTCACGGAACCAGAAGTAGCTGATACCCTCTACAAGTTACTCCTTAGCCTGGACACGCCAGCAGGAAGGCAGGAGAAGACGATCCCTCTCGAATTGCAGGCTTGATTAAGGGTCATGAACATGCCGTGGAATACGGTGCCTGCAGAGCGCAAGAGTGGTGCAAATGGTACGAAACATAAGGCCGGTAGCGATGCGTTCGTGCCCTTCAAGAGGTCAAAGACATACCCGGGATCGAAGAGCAACTCGCGTACCGCTGAGTTCGGAATGAGCGTCGACGAGAGTGATCACGACCCTAGTCCCAATGCGCAGGTCGTCTCCTACGCTTCCCACCGTCTCTTATCGTCTCTCGCGATCAATCAATCTTTCCAGTTCATCATGCACGGTGCGCGATTATTTTTTCTCTGACTAGTACTCGAACTCTTGTTCTGACAGTTCACGGCATGCAGATAGTGCCGTCTCACTGTGGTGGATTGACAGGTGTTCCATCATCGCATCTGATAGCATCGACCTCGTCGCGGACTACCTTGTGGTTCTGCTCGATATCGTTCAGTGCCTCCGCGAGAATAAGAGAGGGCAGGACCGCCAGCCCTACACCGACCTTTCTCGGCCAGATTTGCCCCCCATAGCCAGTGCGAGGCTCGACGAAACACCGCCTCCGCTGGGCCTCGGTTCTTTGACCCACAGCATGGACGTTGCGCCTACGACAAACTCTGACCAGCACTCGATTGCGCCAGACATGTCTCTCGGCGTCGTCACAAAGGTCTCTCGCAAAGAGGAGCACCACAACGACGAGGCACGAGCATTTACAAGGGAGTATCAAGTCGCTCGTGGTGATGACGATGATACCGAACGTCTTCCTGGTCATTCGACGGTTTTACGCACACCCGACGATTATAACGATGACGGCGCTGAGCAGATGGCGAAGGTATATCGGCCTAGGAGGAAGGAACATCGATGTCGGCTCCTCCACCTGCTGTCTTTTGCAAGAATGGAGTACATCCATCAACTGTCCAACGAGGAGTTCATGAGCGCGTTCTACGATTGTTTCCGCTGTGCGTGTTTCCTCGACGGCTCAGACCTTGCCTGCCGTACTAATGTCACTTGCAGGCCATGGCCGTTCCTGGTTAATTGGCATCCACCACCGAGACATCTGCGAGAACAATCTACTGTTCACTCGAGTGGGCGGGCATGTCGTCGGTGTCTTGAATGACTTGGACATGTGCATTGTCCGTAGAGACGGCAGTTCTCCTGAATATGAACTGACTGGTACCATCCCGTTCATGGCTTATGCCCTCCTACTGGCGCTCGGGAAGGGCGACTCGGTCCCGCACCTCTACGGTATGTCCCATCTCGAATTGCATTCTGGCGGACTCGGGAGTAATTCTTCCTGCCAGAGCACGACGTAGAGTCGTTTGCGTATGTGGGCCTGTGGATCTGTGCTCGCTACAAGGAAGGCAAGCTTACAGTGCACGGTGCATACCGGGATTGGATGGCCACAGTCGCTCCACCCTTTATAGCGGGACTGAAACGCGGCCATCTGACGCGCCCCGCACCTGCGACCGAGTCACACACTGGACACTTTGCAGCCATTATGGCTCTCACGCTGGAGGCAAGCCGTTGTATAAGCAGGGCTGACGAGAGAGGTGTTGAACAGTCTAGCCGCCAGGAGGCACCTCTTGAACCTCCTCAAGTGTACTTTGAGCGCCTGTGCGGGCTCCTTGATACCGAAATCAAGTCTATGGACTCGAAGTATGACGAGTATTTGCAGGCGGTGGCGCGTATTATGGAGGACTACCAAGCACCTCATGTACTGGGCCTTTGGCGCAGTTGGCAAGGTATGTCCACAACCTTGCCGCCCTATTTACTCTGACCCGCGACACGCCCTCACTCACGGGGTATGTGTTTTGTTGCTTTTACCTCCTCTTCCTTGTCCTCGTTGTTCGGTCCTCACATCCTCTCCTGCCTTTGTGATAGATCTTCTATCAACCCGTCATGTGGAAAGACGACCCGGACGTACCGAGGCGGTGGGCGAACACGGCTGTGGAGTGTCAGAAGCGGGGGTTTGGTATGAGGGGAGACAAAGCTATCGGTGTGCAGTATAATGCAGAGGCGAATGATTGGGGTTTTGCGGTGGTGCATGTTCGAGCGCCCCTTGTGTCTATAATCATCATAATGCACTCCTCCTCGGGAGGGTAACGGCCCACGTGAAGAATTGGCAGTTTGGCTGAGGTGCATTGAACAATATTAGATTGCTCTTGTAGGTATCCCGGGGATGGTGGATGGATCTGCCCTAGCCAGTCACTACTGTTAGTCAAGTAAACGACAGGCCGAACTGGCGCGACTGAAACGGTCGATGTGCTCTCTCCGTTGACGCGTGAAGTCCACTTCCGAGAAGTAACAAATGGGTGCGTGAAAACGCCATGTTCTGCGGTGGCCTACCTCCCCTGCTTTCATATAGCTACACGTGACTGGGTCCGAAGAGTACCAATGCAATGAATACTGGGCAATGTAGCAAGGAGGACACAACGGGTACTACTGCAATCGTCTTGACAAGAGGGAACTATCAATTAACCTGTCCGTCACCTATGCAGATGATGTTCGGCATTGATAAATAGGGCGACAAGGTTATGGACATACCTTGCCAACTGCGCCAAAGGCCCAGTACATAAGGTACTCGATAGTCATCCATAATGCGCTCCACCGCTTGCATATAGGCGTCATACTCCGGGTCCATAGACTTGATTTCGGTATCGAAGAGTCCGCGCAGGCGCTCAAAGTACGCTTTCGGCGTATCGGGAGGTCCAAACACACCCGGATACATGTTCCTGGCTATAGAAAAGTCTGCCTCCCGGGTGAGAGCTTTAATGGCTGCAAAATGTCTAGTGTGTGACTCGGTCGCAGGTTCAGGATCCGCCAGACAGCCGCGCTTCATTCCCGCTATGAAATCCGGACCAATTGTGTCTGTCCAGTCCCAATACGCACCGTGCACTGTAACCTCGCCCTTCTTGTAGCGAGCACAGATCCACAGGCCCACGTATGCAAACGACTCTACATCGTGCTCTGGCAGAAAGAGTTACTCCTGAGTCCGCCAGAATCAAATCCGAAATGGGACGTACCGTAGAGGTGCGCAACCGAGTCGCCCGTTCCAAACGCCCGTAGTAGGGCATAAGCCATAAACAGGGCGGTATCAGTCCGTTCATATTCAGGAGAACTGCTGTCTCTGCGGACAATGCACATCTCCAAGTCATTTAAGACGCCAACCACGTACCCGCCCACGCAGGTGAACAGTAGATTGTTCGGGCAGATGTCTTGGTGGTGAATGCCGTTCAGCCAGGAATGGCCATGGCCTGCAAGTGACATTAGCACGGCACGGAACGTGTGAACTGTTCGGGAAACACGCACAGCGGAAGCAATCGTTGAACGCGCTCATGAATTCTTCGCCAGACAGTTTATGGATGTACTCCATTCTTGCAAAAGACAGCACGTGGAGGAGCCGACATTGGTGTTCCTTCTTGGGACTGGATACCTTCACCTTCCACTCCGTGCCTTCATTGTTATGAACGTCGGAAGCGCGTAAAATCGGGAAGTAACCGTGAATACGTTTGCTGTCTTCGGTACCGTGGCGAGTGACTTGATACTCCTTGACAAATACTCGCGCCTCGCTGTTATGGTGTTCCTCTAGGCGAGAAAGGTTTGTGACGAAGCCAAGAGATGCGCCTGGCACGATCGGGTGCTGGTCAGAGCTCGTCGCAGGGCCGGCATCTCTGCTGTGACTAGTAGGATAGAGATCCAGGGCATGCTCAGTCTCGTCGAGCGTCAGCCTGAGTCTGGAAGGTATGCCTGGCTGAGTAAAGTCAGCGGCGAGCCAGAAGTCCAGCGCTCTCTTGCGAAGTGCGAGTCCCACACAGGCGTGCTCATCGAGGTGCTGGGCGTTGACGAGCAGAACTACAAGATGAGGCAAGTTAGTGACGAGATCGATGCCGTCGGACACGATCGCCGAACACCGGTCAAACCACTGTACTGAGATGATACTATCTGTACGCAGTCAACAGTCAGAGCCACAAACGGACTACTCGAGAGAAAGAGAAATGCACACCGCGTATGATGAGCCGGAAAGACTGTGTGAACGCGACAGATGAGGAGAGACGCTGAGAAGCGTAGACAACGACCTGTGCATCGGGAGCGAACTTTGTCGGCCGTGAATTATGGTCATGATCACTCTCGCCGGCATCCGTACCAAACTGGGTGTTACGTGAGTTGGTCTGCGTCTTGGTCTTCGGTCTCGGGTTTGCCTTTGACTGCTTGGAGGGCACTTCCGCGCCGCTACCTGACTTTCGTCTCTTGCTAGGGACGTCATTCTTGCTAGCTTCAGGCATTGTAGTCGTACAAGAATCATCCACAACCTCCACTGGCATCTTGAACTCAAGAGGGATCGGCTCCATCGGCGCGACTGTTGGCTTGAATAAAGGGTACGAACTGGGCGACAGTGATGGCACGCATATGCCTCTTTCCTGATGGCGTTGACCCAGCGTGTGGCCAACATAACAAGTCGATGTGACCCCGACGGACGCCACGTGACGTTACCGCCCGACCAATGCCACATGACATTACCACGATTGGTCGACAAGACGCTCAAGTTCGGAAGTATATGCTTTCAATATAGCCGACCGAGGAGCTCCGATGACAAAGTAGAGTGCCTAAACCTAGTGGTGTGCGCTTCGTCTTCAACAAAGGGAGGTCGTCGCTTATGCCCGGAGGGGAGGCGGGCATGAACATGGCAGCCGAACTGATGCGAAGACGCGGAGCTGAGGAAAGTATCAAACCTTGTAATATAGGCGCATAGTCACGTCGTAGTCCCGATAGCGGTCACAAAAGGCAGGTAATAGTGATTACAGAGGACAAAACAAACAGTACAAGAGGACGCAGGCAAACACGACACAAAAAGTTGATAGTAGCGGAGAGCAACGGGCCACGGCCAAACAGTTGGACAGTTGGAAAACGGGCGCCAGACAGAAGTCGACTCTAGGAGCAGTGAACACCGAGCTCGCGGAAATCGTATTGCCCAGGGACAGCGACGAGACAGCCAGACTTGTCTTGATGGGAGTTGCAGTTCTCTTGGTCATTCTTGGAGGAGCAGCAGCGCAAGCAGAAGCGGTTCGCAGTCGGCTCGATCCTTTGAAGAAAGGGAGAGATAGGAAAGCGAATGACATTAAGGATAAAATAAGAAGGTATAGGAGGGACGAACTGTTCAATGAAACTGGCACCGTATCCACCCGTGGTACATTGCGCGCCGTTGGGGAAGCGGACATCGAATTGACCGCCGTCGTCTGAAGAGGCGAAGGGGTACTTGGAGGAGTCCAAGCATCCGGTCACCTTCGAGCATGTCAAGCAGATGTCGTAGAGCTTGACATGAGGAGACGCACCTGAACCCAAGACCCGTCTGATGCCCGCTCAACAGCAGCCGCACGGATGAGACCGTCTGGAAGTCTCTTGTTACACCCAGGTGCCTGGCTCCTCGGCGTGCAGAATGTCGATCCGTCGTGCTCAGCGTCGGATATCATCTCTACAAACGAAGAAAAAGCCCTCGGTAAGAATAAGTAGCGTAACAGTATTGCCGCTTCGAGCGTACCTCCAGCTTTGGGCATCAAAAGCGAGAAGTCGTTCTGGTTAGTGACGTGCACCGTAGTCAGGCCCGAGGAGTCGCCAGTAGGAGCCGGAGTCGGACGCAGATCCACAGAGGTTGTAGGAGTCCGGGCAAAGAACAGCTCGTCGATGCCAGAAGAGCCAAAGGAGTCACTGTCTTCTATGGTAGTATTGCAGAGTAGTTCTC
Source organism: Heliocybe sulcata (assembly GCA_004369045.1). Taxonomy (NCBI): domain Eukaryota; kingdom Fungi; phylum Basidiomycota; class Agaricomycetes; order Gloeophyllales; family Gloeophyllaceae; genus Heliocybe; species Heliocybe sulcata. The sequence continues at coordinate 288,917 of ML213529.1, read as the reverse complement.
GACGGAAGATACCGGAGTAGTATGCATTCGTAGTACTGTCGTTCCGAGGGAGAATGCGTCCGTCGTCCAGATAGCTCAGATTGTCTATTGCAACGGCTTGAACCGAGAACACAAGAGACAGGCTTAGAAGAAGAGACGCCACAGTAGACATAACACAGGAGTTTCAAGGATGTTAAAGCTAGCCTGGAGGGAATTATGAAAAGCGCAAGGAAAGCTCGGTGCGTTGCCTGGATGAACAAGAGGTGCCACTGCCAAGGTCACACGATGCACGTGTCACGCTAGAAATCCTTTCTTCAAGCCTTTCTTCAAGTTAACGCCGAGCTGGATTAAACCACGACATGGATTAATGCTGCTACTTTCTGGCACCGAGGACGCGACGCAAGCATTGTGAAGGACTTTTCAGAGGTTCGATGACTCCCGATTATCGAACTCTATGGATGCAGTACTCTTGAACGATATTCATAGCCACTATCAACGCCGTCAATAGACGGCGGTGCGTGATTACACAGCTTGGCCATAGCGTGCTTGTCTCGACCAAGGCTTCCACTGGTTTTGACAGGCATTAGTGTGTCAGATCTCAGCCTTTCCTCATCGATTTGACCTTACGATTTGTCTCGGCGAGCGACACCAACGACCATGGATATGCAGCGAGTTTCCTTCGGGCGAAGCCTGATCACGGACGCAGAAGGTACGGGCATGATCTACATAGCAGAATGAGAGCGAACGAAGCTGATCTTTGTTTCTGCAGATGCGGCGAGCATCGACTTTGGTAGATCGTCTGCTTCTGTCTATGCATTGACGGACCTACGCACTCCAAATTTACCTCCCGAGTATTATGCAAGCGCAACCGGTCTCCATTCCAGCGCGCAGGAATGTTCGTGGATACGTTCTCCCAGTCCCCTCGTATTGCGAGGCAAACAACAAAAGTTGTCGGTCTTGCCTGAATTAGAACCGAGAATGGACTCTGAGGCATTCAGTGACTACGACTCCGATTCTGTTTCCAGTGCACAGGAAGACCACACGCCTACCCTTGCAACTTTAACGGAGATGCCACGCAATCTGTTCACGCATACAGCTTCCTTTGTGCATACTTCTGAGCGAGCATCGGCACCTGGAGAAGCGAGACTAGCCATGGATGCCATGCTCAATATATGGCCCAAGTTATGCGCATGCCGACCGGGCCTGGCTTTCGATATGAACGAGTCGCTTCTGTACATAACATCAAGGCGTTTCTTGTCATCTCCAGAGGCCGGGGAGCTGTCGCTAGAACTGCAAGGTCACCGTGCCAGCCAGTTCCTGGATATCTTGCTGTGTGTGCGTAATCCCAGCTCCGCCTGCTTGGGGGAGTCGGCTCACGGACTACCCAGGTGCTAGACCGTCAACTTCTCCGACCGAACCGCGAGAATCTGAGCACGCGTGCTCTTGGGTTGATGGTCAAAGTCGCCCTCTCCACAGGATGCTTTCCATCCACTCTGTTCATCCATGGAGTGCATGCCGAGGCTAATCTCACCACCGGAGGCGGCTTCGCCGACATCTACTGTGGACACTGGTTCGGCAGGAGGGTCGCTGTCAAGCGTCTTCGAATATTCCCGACTGATTCCGATCAGCGCAAGATGCGAGCGACTAGGGTGTGTAAGACTTTACTCGCTACGTCGGCTTACTAAGCAACTACCCTCTCAGATCTTATACCGGGAGACGCTGATATGGCGGGCTCTGGACCATCCCAATATATTACCGCTGTACGGCATCGACGACCAAGTCTTCGCGCCCTTTGTTTGTATGATATCTCCTTGGATGGAGCATGGCAATATCGTCCAGTATATCGAGCGCTGCACGCCGCAGCCTTCAACCATCTTGAGACTGGTGCGTGCTTGCTGCATCGAGGCAATTAAGACTCTTGACATTTAGCGTGAGTGATAGATTTGCGAAGTCGCCGCTGGAGTGGAATACGTCCACGAGCGGGGCGTGGTGCACGGCGATCTGCGCGGAGTGAGTCATTAAAACCGAGACTGCGAGTCTGGATCTGATGTTCATTGTCATACGTTTGCAGGCGAACGTACTAATTGACTCCAGCAGCACACGCCATCATGTACGTCTCACTGATTTTGGGCTAGCTGCCATCGCGGAGAGCACGCCTAGCACAAGATCGGGCGGGTCGATCCGGTGGATGGCGCCCGAGCTGCTTGATCCTGAATTTTTTGGCCTTACTACCTCGTCCCGGAGCCAGGAGGCCGATGTCTTCTCCTTCGCAATGTTGTGCATCGAGGTAAGGACCGTGCTTTGCTGTTTCCGGAGTTATCCAACGCAGTCGGCAGATATACACCCAACGTCCTCCTTTCGCGGACACTCCGAGCGACGGCGCTGTCGTGTTATCTGTAATCAGGGGAAAACGTCCAAGAAGACCTACGTATCAAGGTCATAGAGTGGCGGATGATATATGGACGATTATCAAGGGCTGCTGGCAGCAACATCCAGGTAGCCGGACACCTATAGGCCGCGCGCACGAAGAATTACTAGGCATCATTCCGTCACATCTGCTCGGCTGAGGCGCAGTCATGCCCCGTGCCCCGCGAACTTCGTTTGTCGCCCTTATCACACGAGTTGGGGATGGCCTTGGGACTTTGAGTTATGGGTAAACTGGGATTACTGCTGGAGAACGACATTCCCTCATTAACTTATTACGATCTCCTATGTATAACATAACATCAGGCTGTCTGAATCCACAGCCTTGCACGGGCCGAGTTATCGAATACTTATGCTTGCGGAATGCATGAGGGTCATAAACTGCTGGTCCATTCACAGATCCGAAGGTGACTGAACCTTCGCCGGGCGTCACTCTAAGAAACAAGCCCCGGTTACAGACCGACGAAGTCGTGAAGCATCTGATACCGCATATTGGAGCCATCGCCAATAGCAGGATAACTCAAGGGTATTGGAGGCGGAGGATACTGAGATCGGCACAGATTGAACGAGATCGGGGAAATGGGCCTGAGTATGGTCGCAAGCCCAGGCAGAATGTGATTCGATTGTGCTCAGCGTCAGATATCAGTTCCAAAGGAGTTGTGCACGTCGTTGGTGTGTACTGAAGCTGTTGTTCCAACGGAGAATTCCTCAATTAACCCGGAAGCCCAAATGTCTGTCGCCGCAGTTTGAGCTGAGAATTGGCTGAGAACAGAAGAGATAGGCTTAGGAGAGGCGCGACGTAGACATGATGCGGTAGTATGGACCAGGTTAGACTTATGATCAACGGGTAACCAGTAATATTGACCCAGAACCTGGAGAAGCGGAGACCTTACTGCGCAGAAATGCCTGCGTGAGGGAAGTCGAAGGGAGGCATAGACAATGGTAGGGAGAAGAACGTCCAGTGAGCTTGACGTTGCTGAGTGGCATGATCCGACGCGTCCGCGGCGCCGCAGCCACTGATATTGATATTGATCGTCCAAGTCTCCAGACTCTAGAGCTCCATGACTGAAGGCGAGTTTCCTGGGTTATTCCCATTGTGCCGGTAGTACAGTCTCCAGGAACTATCGTAGGATCACGGTCTTGCAACCGACTCTCCGAATTCATCTTGCCACCATTCAACCGCAAGGGAGGCAGACCTCAGGGCTGGGTTATGATCATGAAGGAGTGCTAGCCTCGACCAGCTTCGTTCACGATCTGCCCTGCCAAGAGGAGTAGTATGTCGTCCTCGTACAGTATGGGAATGCGGCGACGGTGCCTGTAATTGCATGCGGAGACTGCTATGCGATTCACTTATCATAGAAAAAGGTCAGCCACAGTCAAATACGGGCAAACATGAAATTGATGAAATCTTGCTAGCTGCGCATCAAGAGTTTGCATAGCTGCGCATCAAACTTTGCGACGCGACGCGATTCATTCCCGAACCTTTTCATCGGATACGATGGTCGTATCGCTCCAGTGCGCAAGGGGTGTGACCCTCTTATGCGATGGTCAATCTTGCAGACGCAAACAAGGAATATCACAAGGAGTTCTAATTATTATGAGGTCAGTCTTTAGCCTGAGTGTTGTGGCATGGGCTTATCATGGTGCTTTTGCATTCTTTCATGGCTTTCCACATCACGTGGCCAATCGCGCTTCTTGCACTATGATGAAAGGCCAGCCGGCTAAGCTTTAAGCCCACGTCTGATTATCTTTGCATGTGCATGTGGCTGATAGTCCATAGCCAAGGGCTCCTCCATGCGGCGATAGACTCCATAGACTCCCGGTCTGCATTGGAAAGGACGTATGTTATCTCGACGGCCCGCCTCCATCCGTTGAACGGCCAGCCCGCCTCTTGGTTATCTACGGAACCGAGGCTGACCGGCCTTTGAGGGACTTGAACTTCTTCCGTCCGTCCATCAACTAGGCAGACATGGAGGAGATCAGAGCATTGGAGAAGACCTCGTCCGTCGCCGTCGATGAGACTTCCCTCGATACCAAGGAGCCCGTTGACGCCGAGAAGGTCTCCGACTTCGAAAAGGAGGAGTACCTCGTCGAGGACTACGCTCGAGACGTTGCAATCAAGGTAGGTAGATTTGTCCAGCGAAACCGTAATGCTCTGACGGTTCCGTACAGGTTCTTTCTACGCAAGATGACGAGACGCAGCCTGCCCTGACATTCCGCTTCCTGTTTCTGGGTGTGGGATTGAGCGCATTCGGCAGTGTATTGGCGCAGATATACTAGTATGTCTTTTATCCTTCCTTGCCCGAAAGAGCCGCTGAAATTGTGTAGCTTCAAGCCCCAGACAGTAACAGTAGCGAAGCTTTTCCTGCTGCTCATCTCATACTTCCTCGGCAAAGGTATGGCATGGATAATTCCCACGAAGGGCGTCTTCCGCTATCTGAATCCTGGTCCATTCAACAGTAAGTTGCGCGATGGTGATCAGAACTATAGCGTGGGTTGTTGACTGACTCCCCTTTGTCCCCTCCTTTAGTCAAGGAGGTCAGCTTCTGATACTGGTTTTATTAACATTTGCGACGTATGCTGAAATTAATGTACCAGCATACCGCGATTATCATCATGTGAGTCTCACTGATTTACGCACCCGGCAGTACTCATTCTCGCACAGGAGCTCTACAGCCTCGGTATCGGCTACAGCATCCGAGATCATCGCGGTGGATGACCTTTACTACAATAATAAGTTGAACCCTGCCCTGGCGATCTTCATGTTATTCGCGACCCAGCTCCTCGGGTACGGCTTTGCAGGGTACGTTCCTCTATTCGCATCCCTAATCACATGGATCTAAAACCCACCTAGCATTCTGCGCGACTTCCTTGTGTTCCCAACAGCGGTCAGTCATTCCTTGCCAGAACTTCCAGAGCTGCGATTTATCTCCGCTACAGACATGGTGGCCCACGAGTATTACATCCGCCAACGTCAGTACCTTCCTTATCGCATCTGTTGTCTCGCGGCTAATACTACTGCCCGCTAGGTTTTGCAAGCCTTGCACTTTGATCGCGCGATCGTGAGTAAGCGTGTCCAGATGTTCTGGATGGTCTTCGTGTAAGCGACAGTACATCCTCCTATTTACTCACCGCGCTAAGACCGATCGATCAGAGGAATTGCTATATGGGAGATCGTGCCGCAATTTATGTTCCCGGTACTCTCGTACGCGCCCATATGAATACCCTATTACGCTGGTTTACTGAATATAACCTGTAGTGGGTTCTCCATCATCTGTCTCATCGCCAACGGCCGAGGCGACGTGGTACGCAACCTCTTCGGTGGTGCCTCAAACAACGAAGGTGCGCAGCCTTCCTCTAGTCAGTCCATGCCGTTGTGAACGCGTACTAGGAACCGGTCTCTTCGCGGCATGCTTTGATTGGAACTATATCGGTAGTGACGTACGTTCTCCCAGCTTTCCTTCTGCGGGCGTCTCCAACCCTCTCCCACCCCATAGTGCTTGTGGCAGCCCTTGCAAACGCAACTCAACCAGGACGTCGGGTTGTTATTGACTTGTGAGTGGTTGAGGCGTTCCACGCAGAGCAGCCACTCAAATCGCTTTTCAGATGTCTTCATGATGGCTTTGTACTACGGTAAGCTCGCTTCTCAGTGATACGTTATCCCAATAGAGCTAAGACCGCGGCTCCTCCAGGCAACGTATGGAAAGCCAAAGTGCGTACCCTCTGTGGCGGAAGCAGCACGCTCTCTGATGGTATCTACTAGAACTTCCCGTTCATGGGCCAAGGACTGTTCAACGAAGACGGGACAGTATACAATCAGACTTTAATCTTGACGAATAACGTGTTGTATGTTCTGGCTTCTGATGCCGCCATGGTTCGTCACTAAACTCTCTTCTCCCCAGCGATCCAGAGAAGTACGCGGAACAAGGCCCTGCGTACTTTACAGCGTCGAACGTGAGTATTTCGCTACTACACCAGCAACAGCATGCTCAAATCGGCTGCGCAGGCATGGTTCCTGCTCGTCTCGAACCTGGCTCTGAGTTCCTGCGTAAGTACCTGTCTCGACCAGAACTACCACCGTACCCGACACTGACCTTCTTGCACTCACAGCTCACCCACGTACGCCTGCTCAGCCTAACTTTGCTCCATACCTCCTAACACGCTACCCCAGGTCTTTCTCTGGCACTGGAAAGAAATTGCCGGTGCATTCAAGTTCTCAGGCTTCCGCCGCGGATACGAAGTCGACGACCCGCATCACAACGTCATGAAGAAATACAAACCGGTGCCGCATTGGTGGTTCATCGCGATTTTCGTTGCGGCGTTTGCTACTGCGCAGGTAACTATCACATGGCTCGTGTAGTTTCGTGCGCTGATGGGGTGGTTGTGTAGGCTACGAATTATAAGGGAAATAGCGGTCTGCCGTGGTGGGCCTTGATCGTGCTTTTGATCATGTCTTTCATCCTCACTGTCATTTACGGGTAAATTGCTTGCTCTATCCCGTCATTGGGATATATACCTGACACACGCATGCATGCAGGTATTTATCCTCTGTCACTGGCTTCTCCCTCTCTTGGTTCGGTTCGGGCTTCTTCCAGGTATGTCCGCTTAGGAGGCATATTGATGCATGCTCTGATGACGGGCGCAGATGATTGTGGGTTTCATGCTGCCCGGAAAACCAGTCGCGAATATGTAAGGACTAGCGCTTTTGCATCAGCACTTCTCCTGACACTCGGTTCACAGGTATGGCACGGTGTACGGCCAACATACCATGAACCAGGTACGCCCATTCGCTTGAGTTCGATGTTCACGAAATCTGAGCTGTACCCTAGGCGTTGTCCCTTATGTCGGACTTTAAGCTGGGACAATATACGAAGCTCCCACATAGGTCAGCAGTTTTGTCCATCTCCTTTTCAAGTGGAATAACGTCTCCTGCGTGTTCGTGGCGGTAGGGGTGAGTCACGATGAACGCTGGCTGATGGCTTGGTTTGAGCTGACGGTCCTCGTAGTTACGTTCTGCGCGCAGGTCGGCGGCTCTCTCGTCGGTGCAATTTTGAACTACGTCATGTTGCTCAGTAAGAACACTGCTATTATCTTTCCTTGAAGCATCACTGAAGAGCAACACGATCCAGACATTATCGATAGTAAGCCACTCTTGCGACCTCGCAGGGACATCAGACTGAGCGCTGCTAGATAACCGACCTGCGCTGCTCACTATCTCCGGGACGCGTCTGTGGAGTGGTCAGAACCCGCAGTCGTATAACAGCAAGTGCGTGTCCCATTCTGATGGCGGAAATATCTCTAATCTCTTCCTTAATCATCCAGTGCGATAAGCTGGGGAGCGCTCGGTCAGTCCAATCTCCATACCCCGCAGCGCCATGATGAGACTAAGAGTTCACCCAGGCCCCCAAATGTTCGGCAGCGGCGGTACTTACTTCATGGTCCCCGTCGCCCTCGCCATCGGACTGGTCGGTCCTCTCCCCTTCTGGTTCCTCCACAGAAAGTTCCCCAAGGCCGGCTTCAATTATATCATCGTGCCGATTGTCACCCAAGTACGTACCCGTCGAGCGTTCTTCATCTCGCGCTAACCGAGATTAACGCGGCGCAGTACTCGGCGTGGCTGACTGTTGGGGTCAACACGTCTATTATGTTCTCTGTCCTCATCGGGATCTTTACGCAATAGTACGTCTTTGGATGGGCTTGGTGAATATTAATGACAGACCTGACCCCCGCGGTTTGTAGCTACATCAGAGGGCGCTATCCCAGATGGTTCAGCAAAGTGAGTTTTTATATCCTAGTGCAATGTCACGCTGCTGATCATTTCTTATGTCCCAGTACAAGTGAGTGTTACACATTGTGCGGCTATCGTACGGCGCTGATAGATCGGTTCTTCAAAGCTATATCCTCTCCGGCGCATTGGTGCGTTCTTACCTCGTTGTCTTCGTATGACGCTAACTTCATTTCGCTTCGCAACAAGGACGGCGGCACGCAAGGTATGTCTTACACGAATTAAGCTCCTCACATCATTATTCACGCCGTCATTAACTGCCAGTCATGATCTTCATCCTGGTAAGTCCGCGCCGCGCACTGCGTCAGAATACCCATGTTAACGCATCTCCCGCAGTCCTTCGCGGTCTTCGGAGCCGCTGGCTCATCGCACGATTTCCCGACCTGGGTACGTCCCGCTCGCGGCTCTTCCGAGTGACTACAGTCGCTAATCGATCGTTCCTCCTTCTTCTTGGCATTTCGCAGTGGGGTAACCCGTCGCTTGATCAAGGTACGTGATACGCTTGGTGAACGTAACGTAAACTGAAGATGGATGTCCGCTTGCGCTTATCGTTCACCTCCAGGGTTATCCGCGGATAGGTGCAAAGCTCCAGCCAATTAGAAGGTTGTCAGGTGCGCCTTGGGAGAGTGTAGATTGGGGGTAGCTGTTCTGTCATGTTTTTACTCTTATGATCATTGTATGGTGGTGATGACTTGTGATACGACTCTGTTGTGGTTAACTGCTTGCCCCCGGGTCCAAAGGCTGCGTCATCTTGAAAAGACATTGGCGTAATAAGGACGACACACTTATGCCAAACGTCTGGGCTGTGATAATGAAGAGGTGGTACAATCACAGCGGGGAATGTTTACTATGATCTTGCGCATCGTCATGAACAGCGACGGAAACTTATCGGGCAACGCGTCCAGCAAGTTGACAACGAGTTCAGTCAGAGACCTAAAATACCAATCTCCTAGGTGAAACAAAGTCTGTTCTACTGTTTGCTGTCGCCCTCAAGGGGGGTCACCTTCTTCACGACCTTTGCCGGCGATCCCATGGCCACACTCCACGCCGGTATGCTCCTGGAAACGACTGATCCCGCAGCGATCGTGCATCCGTCCCCAATCGTGACGCCAGGTAGAATGACGACGTGTCCGCCGATCCAACAGTCGTTCCCAATCACAACGGGCTTCGCATACTCGATGTCATCCCTGCGGCTCTGTACCTCCGTCTCGTGCGTCGCCGCGAAGATGGACACGTTAGGCCCGAACATGACCCTATCACCGATGGTCACGAGTCCACAGTCAAGGATGGTGAGATTGAAATTTGAGTAGAAACGCGCGCCGAGGCGGATATTGCAGCCGTAGTCGACGGAGAAGGGGGGCTCGATGAAGGGGACTTCGTCGAGGTTGTTCTCGTCGCCTTGCATGCTGCCTAGTATCTCGCGGAGCATCGATGCGCGCTGCTTCTTGAGCATGTCGAAGTCGGCAGAGAGCTCCGGCGGGAAGTAGCTATTGTAGCGGTGCATCCAGGCGCGGGCTTTGAAGCGGGCAGATGCAAGCTCCGGGTCTTGAGCGTTATAACTGTAAACAGTCTTCAGCGAGTGTCTCAAAAGTAGTATTGGGTGGAGACGCGCTGGCATCCCAACATGAACTGGCGTACAGCATGCCCGAGATCATCCTCTCGTACTGCTCACCCCGAGGAACGTTGTTGAGGGTCTTCGCAGCTGCCAGCTGCTCTTCATTCTTCACCGTCGCGGCCATTAGAGCTGAACTTTGTAGTGTTGTTGATTCAGAGAGGAAGTGTAGTTCGCAGCAAGACACATTCAGCAGGCGTTTCAAGAAATCGACCACGCCAAGGACGGGATAACCTCGGATCCGTGAAGACGTGTAAAACATTCTGAAAGAGACCGTGTGATTATCCACGTCAGTCACGGGAGGTCACGATATGTGACCTGAGCGCTTGGCGTTCGGGCCACGGACGCCACATTCCATAGTATCGAGCTCGACCGGACCTGAACGTAAGCTGATGGCTGGTACGGCAGGGATGCCATTGCTCATCATCAGAAATAGCAGTCTCTATGCCCCTTCCAACGATAGATGGACAAATGGAGAGCGCAGCTTCAGGACGAAACAGAGCACCTCAGCAGAGCGCATGCAACGAGCGCGAGATAGAGGTAGAACCAAAGGCTGCAGACTCGCATGCACTTTATGGGTTCGTCACTGGAAGAGTAGGAGGGAGTCCGACTGTCTCGTAATCCAGTCGCCTGCCCCCAGATTTTATGTGAAACGCAGCTACGTATCGGAAGACAATGGCTGAACTCGGACGCACGTCGACCGGTGGCACGCCGGAAAGACCCGCAGCAGCCGAACTGCAGTAACCTACCTGAAGGAATGCGTAAGTCTGAGAGCTTACTCAAGAGATGCAGAGCGTGGTGGCTCAAGAGAAGGTGCAGTGGAATGATCGGGCTTCTGTCTTCTTGACTTCGATACCACGGGCGGCAAAGCCCGAGGGAGTCCACGCATACCTTCAGGCACCCCAGTGTATCGCCGTCGCACAGTGAGAGTGCTGTAAACAAATGAAGACTGATGCAGATCCCAAGGAACGTCTACACGTGAGGAAGGGCGATAGTCACTCAGAAAGATTTGGAGACTAATCGAAATAACAGCAAGAACCGACAGCAAACCACAGGGATTAGAGGAAAAGAGCGAGATGCGTGAAAGTTCACAAAAGGCCCAGAGGATATGGAACGGCAATTGATCCAGGAATAGAAGCCTGACCCCAGCTGACGACGCGATCACCATCAGGACAGGAAGGAGGAGAGGCCGTCCGTGAGATTTAAGAGACGCTTCGGTTCAGGCAGGCCGCCGAAAGCAGGATGTTTGGCCATCCGGGTCAATCTAACCACAACTCCTTCAAACCCGATTCGCAGCAATCTCCGAGACAGAAGGAACGCCACAAAGGCTATGGACATTCAGAAGGTCCGCCGATGATCCACTTGGCGCCCACTGAAGGAACGGGGAGTTAGGGAGCCGCACACGGTCGCGAAGACGTATCAAGAGGTGGCGAAGATGGAGGCACTGCCTGACCTGAATCAGCGGAGCGTAGATAGACGCAGAATACCAAGCGATTTACGCGGCAATGGCAGGAAACTTTGGGAACACCATGAAGTCTAGGACGCCACTCGTTAACGGCCGTTTGCTGTCGCATAAGACCCACGCAAGTAACAGAAAACCAGCGGAATTTAGGCGGGCATTGGCAGCCACATACGGAGTCCACCGGCGTTTGCGAACAATACAAAGGCCTGCCAACTTTTTCCACCGGTAACCAGTTCGAAGCGAGTCCCTGACCATCCATGGGCAGTAGCGCCCAATCGATACATCGATAACATAGACGCCGGTAATTATTAGACAGCCTATGCCCTTCCTTTACCCGTTCGAAGCGAGATGTGCGGTACCCTCGTGGCAAGAAGACTTGCGGCCAGTGGACAGCTTCCAAGGATATATATCCGAGCGTGGACGGTAGATCCTGCTCTACGAAGAGATATGACGGTGGGATGAGAGACGCGAGAAAAGGCGGGCACTCTGTGTGGACCAGGGAGTAACCACAGACTGAAATAGTTGCCCGGGCTCGGGCAGATGGGAGGTGCTCTATTGCGGACTTTTGAGTCCTGTCGACGGTGACCGAGAAATACGGGTAAGCGATAAGCTTAGTTCCAGCTGGCCGCGGCAAGATGCCGAAGCACAGCGCGATATCCTCGCGGCGAGAGCATAACGAGACACGGTGTGGTCCATTCGAGTTTCTTTTGACCTTGACAGGTTGACAGACTTCGCAAGATCCGTCTGTTGAGTGGCCATGCATCATGTGCTGTTTCGGCGTCCAAGCCGAATAGCGAGCGGGGGCAAGTAAAATTAGAGGAATGACCGAGTTGCTTTCGCCGACGCAAGGTAGTTAGCAAATGCATAGAACGTGAAGTCGTACCTATTCCTCAACAAACCATCTTCGCCTAGAGTTGACCACATGTCAGCCAGTTATTGAAGGTACTCCTTGGATCTGGACCACCGTCGACGCTCCACTAGATCAACACGGCATTAGACCAGCGCCCACAAGTGATAATCAAAGCGGGGCAACAACATGATCCGTCGGTATTGGTGGCGATGTGGGAAGCAACCCGGGCCCACGTCCCGAAGTCCCAATAAAGGCGAGTCCTCCAAGCCCAAACGGCCACGCCCGAGCGGTCCACTTGACCGTAGGATTACAACATCCCGCAAGTCGAGGTACGGTCAATGATCAAAGTTACGAGCTCCGTCAGTCACCCAGATATCCGCAGTTTCATGTAAACCCAGGATCGTAGAGCCGAATGACTCGCAGCAGGGACGCCGAAGTTCATGAACAACCCCAAGAGTGCGGCCCCGAATGTCAGAGATCCTTTGCGCAGAATGAGTGCTGTAACATGATCGGTCCTTGCAATGTTTCCTGAGTATCCTGAAATAGCAGCCACCCAGAAGCTTCGACGACATGGGTGCGCCAGAGTGGGCTTGGAATTGACTGCTGTCACAGCCGCCCCACAGGCAGCGTAGCCACGCCCAGTACCTGGCATCAGCGGCCAGATTAGAATCCTAAGAACGTCGCCGAACGGTCAATGCCTATACGCATTACTCGAGCTCAAACTGTTCTCTATAAGCGCACGCACAGGATCTCCACGGCACGCAGCCACGAAGCATCATCCTTCTGATGCACATCTACTCGTCCGGCACTCTGATCACAGGTGTAAAGGCAAGGCGCGGAATTGTGCTTGGAGGCAGACAACTGATTCAAAATCACCTTCCGCACGTTCATATCCAGTGTGAAGCCGAGATTCCAGAGCTTCATAGCCCAATTGGCCCGGGATAAGGTAGCAGCATAGGGAGAGCTTAGCACGGCGGGATCGTGGTCGTGGGGATAGCCTTTCAGGGTTAGCACGCAGTCCTCTTCCGGCGAGGGTCAAGCCGTGTAACCCTTCCGATCTTCGTCCCTGTTTGGTCACAATAGGAAGGGTTCCGCGAGCAGGTTACGCGGTTGAGTGAGTTCGAGAGCCCGGAGTGAGAAGGCTGTCCAGCTTCGGGAACTTGGTCTTTGTACGCGGAAGGGTGTCAGTGAGAGCAAGGAAGGTGGACGGCTTTGGAGTCAATAAGTATGCATGAGAGGAGAAGGCAGATCAAGATCAAAGATCACCATGCACGAGTCAAGCCGGGATCGAAGGAGCGTCAGGACAGGATATCGTATACTCATAGTCAGCCCGGGATGAGATAACGTGTCAAGTCAGTTCACATCAAACAAAGCGTGTGCCCAGCGTGGTGGCGCGAGATTAAGAGACCGCCCAAGGGCGGAAGGCAATCGAAGACGGAGGTCGCTCACTTGCCCGGGATGGCGGGGTGTATGAAGCCAGAAGACAATGAGCAGTCCAGGTGCGCGGCAGAAGTCCATTGGCAGATGAATCTAGCGCAAGTCACCGGTGCAGACTATGTTCACTGGGGAAGATATAGCGCACCCCAGATACAAGCCTTCGGGATGAGGGGCGATATAGATAGCCTCGAGTCTCAGCGGCTCGCCGATTTGGCGTTAATAGATGCAGCCTGACTACTGAGCAATGCAATCTCGGCGACATACGACAAATATAGTAGGGCGGGATGCAGATATTGGTGCTGATAGACGTAGCCCCGACTTCGACTTCGACGGCAAAGTTCAGCCCAAGATATTGGTGCCGATAGACAGACGTAGCTGATATTATCAATGATGCTGGTGTTAGATCGTCGATCTACTGATACACCTTGGTCGCAGAGGGCAACCTATGGCGGAGGGAAGAGTTCGGCCGGTATCTCTTCGGGATCGACGAGGACGGGTATAGCGTCGCCACAAGGATGCTGCTGTTTTAGTGTCGCCCGAGTGGGTATAGTGGGAGGCCAGTCTAGAGCCTAGAGAGCAGTGTGATAGTGGTGCGGAAACACTCCGAGTTGGCATGTAGTGCTCAGTGCTGGAAGAACCCGAGACCTTGTGCGCAGAAGGGTGGACATTTCGTGTTCCGTTCTCGAAGGCATGCGAGTTGGCGCCGTCAAGAGTCAAGACAGCATTTGTCTTAACTTTCACAGCGAGCCAGCGAACAGAAGATTTACGGCACTAGCAGATGACGCAGAAATTTTCGTGATAGATTGGAGGTAGAGCCAATGACGCTGGCAGAGAAGAGATTTCAAGATACCGTGGAGCGTCATTAAGTGAAAAGAAAACTGCATCGTGTGATCGCAGTAGACAATTCAGCGAATAACCCGAGACCGAGTGATCGAATACTGAGTGCGATGAATATACACAAGGGTCACCTGAGCAAGCCACGACAAGAGCCTAAGGGAGTTGTGGGCAGGCATACGTCATAAGGGTCCCGAGAGAGGCACTGCGCCTGCAGTTTGGCGTTGGGTTGTGAAGGGCCTGGGTGACTTCATGAAGGGTCGAGATGAAGTGGCGCCGAGGAGTGTTTCAACTGCAACCCGAGTCTGAGTGAGCGAGAGTGACATAGCGAGATGGAAATAGTGGAGAGCGCCAAAGTCCAGAGCGGTAGTTACACAGGAGCTGAAGTTATATGCTGACTTGTCGGGGATACGGCCACAGCTGATTGTATAGAAATAGCAAGGAATAGACAAATGAAAATTTGTTCCGAGGACAAGGGTTCGGCGCTATGCATACTCGCACATTCAGAGCGTGGCTTGACGACATCAGACACCGGGCGTACAAGCCTATACGAACAGAAAAGAACACCTGACTAGGACTGCGCAGAACAATAGAACCGGGAGACTGAACAGAGGCGGTGGGAAGGGGAATCGAACAAACAGATGAGGCATGCGGGGGCAAAACGGAGGCAGGCAAACCTCCGTTTCGGCCGGCGCGGGAGGGCTCATTTCCATATGCGGACCGGAGGACCGAGAGAGTGCTTGTGGCCTCGAGGCGTTAAGTTTGGTCATCTGCTGTGAGCTGCTTGCATACCATAATTCCTTATATAACCCCCTCTTCTATCGATACCAGGCCCCCTGCTAGAACTCGCATCAGCCTTCTGCGGAAGGACAAAAGGATTATAGCGGTACTGGCGGTGCTGCTGCTCCCGCGTCGATCTCGCCGGCCATCCTTGTTGTTTCTGGACTGGGCACCGTAGGTTCAGGGTGCCGGATTATTAGACTTCGCGCTAAGTATATAGAGGACGTCCAGGCCTCGTTTCCCGCCTTTCACTCGTCCTGCTCCGTCAGCCACAACGGACCCCCTCTCGGGTCCTGCACTGCCGACGACGCCTTGTCCCAGGCTGTCCGACACGATCCGTATCCCAGGCTGTCCGACACGATCCGTACTGAGTCCTCGCGGTTTCTTGACCCGGCGCAGACCGCCACACTCTGGGCAGTATATAGATCCCCGCGCCACACCGACTCTCTACCCCCTTCCCCGCCATGACTGAATACGACTACTCTCCAGAAGCCTACCAGCGCGCGATGGCGACGCACAACCGCATCAAGCACTGGGTCGTCTCTCAAGCCCAGTCCCGACCCCAGTACAACAACCCCTTCCAGCTCACCCGCTCCGAGGCCGCCGTCCGCACGGCCTCACCCATGTACGCCTCCCCGCCCTCCGAGTTCCCAGGCTCCCCTGGTTTGTTCGCAAGGGACCTCGAGCAACGACGGAGAGGAAGGGAGCTCACCGCCGGCAGGAGGAGCGCCAGCACCAACACACACGGGTACGCGCAGCCGCGCGAGTACAGGCCAACGCAGCCCGTGCGCGCAAAGACGTACTCGCTGACGCAGACGCAGCACCCACCGCAGTCCCACTCGACGTCCTCCTCGTCCTCGCCCCATCGCTCCAACTCGCTCTCACACTCCACATCCTCCCGTGGCCGGTCGCCGACAAAGCAATCACCCGTCGTCCACTACCCTCGGCCTATATACGCTTACGCGCAGGCGCAACCGCAGAGTCGGCAGCCCATAATATACTCCTCGCCGCCACAGGGCTACTACTCCAAGACCGCAGGGGTTCCGTACGTGACGGGCGGCAAGGTCGTCCCCCTGCCACCCGGCCAACAAGCGTACGTCTATCCGGGCGGGAATGTGAGGGTTATGGTGCGTAGATCCTCGTCATTTTCGGGCAACTCTCTCTAACGGAATCCCCTACACCTCACTTCACCTCTTCTTAACCGTTCCCCACCCATCAATACGGTATATAGCCCTCTCGCCAACAAGCCCCTGCAACGCTGAAAAAGAAAGCCGCACAGCCGTTCTTGAAACGACTGTTCACGGGCTGGGGGAGCACGGCGTCGTCGAGGGACCGGAGACGGAGGATGAGCTACTAGCTCTTCCCTTATCGCTCATAGCCACTCGCCTCTTGCCACCCCCATAGACCTGCCCCGTCCACCTCGACTTATTTTATTTACGGCTTGTTCGACACCAGCCTTTCTGCATGGACCATGGAGTATGAATCAAATGCAATCTACATGTGTGCATAGGTGTACGCCCCTCCTCGTATCCCTATCCCGCCTCGCACAGCCTCTGCCCTCATTGCGCTTTTGGCGCTCTTTTCCGCTTGCATTCCCCACTGCTACCTTCGTTGTTATATAATGCCTGGACTTTCAGCTTGTATCATCACCCCTTCTCCTCTTTGTCGTTCTTCATGTCGCATGTTGTACATTTTCCTTTGATCCCCCATTGTCGGTATTGTTGTTGCATAAGTGTCTGTTGGCCACTCTGTACTCTACCTTACAATCCTATAGATAAATTCGACGTATATACGTAGATAGATGACTTGTTACGAATGAATACGAAGCTCTGCATGATTTTCTTTCGGCCGAGTCGACTGAAGTCCGAGTCGGACAACACTTGATCGCCATCACTCTGGTGTTTTGGGGTTAGGACAAGATTCTAGAACTGTCAACCGTGCTGGAGCGCTATGACAAGGTAAGTACACTCTGGGTGTCCTGGACTTGCGTTGACTGTGGTCGATGGAGGGAGGATTGTCGGCGCAATGTTGGAAAGACTCGCGTTCCAACTCGGGTGAAGTCCTCCTGATAATGAGAAGCGCGGTAAGATTAGCGTTTAGTGTCATATGTCGGGATTCATGAGATCCGTCGCGCACTTGACTGTTCGGGCCAGACCCTCGCTCTAAAACAGTGTTCGAGGGTGGCTCTTCGTATTAGGACAGCTATCTTCGAGCGAGCGGAACAGCAATCTACTGACGTCGAGTGTCAGTGGCTAATGGTCGGTAGGAGCAGACTACGGAGAGTCGCTATCTGGTAATACCAAATATCCTGCCTAGGTCTCATAGCTCAGGCGGGTACAGTACCTGCTTGTCAATATTACCTCTCGGTGTGTAGGAGAATTACGTCGCGGGTTGTTTGGCAGATGTATTTTATGGCCATGTCAACGCCTAAGCATATGACCTGATGTGCTGTTTCTGTCGTAGACGCAGTAAGTGCGTCTACCGCTTAGAAGGCCTGGCCATGCATGGTCAGTCCAAACGAATTTAGCAACGTAACCGTCGACTGACAGCTAACCTCACGAGTATCACATCTTCTGCATCTGCTTTCCAGTACCCTCCATTATTCTTCCGTCTTGCACAACAACCATTTCAACCCCCATAGTTCCCGCAAGCACTACATTCTTCTTCTCAATGAATCTTCTCTCATCCGGCTCCACCGTCTCCTGATAGTACGGGTCCTGGAATGCCTGGACGAAGCCCTCGAGCGAGGAGACCCGCCATTCGACATAACCATCGTAATCCATGGGTCCGTTGAAGGGAGGAGGGGCAGCGGTACTGTAGGTCTCACGAAGAGGCATAGGAGTTGCTACCTTAACATATTCAGGGCATCTGAGTCAGAATTGCGCGGAGAGTGATATGGGAGAAAGACACGCCTGGGTGTAACCTACGAACCCGTGCTTCACAGCCCACGGTGCCACCAGGGCAGCGTGGACGTTCTGCCAGTGAGCGTAGAACTCCTCTTCAGGTAGGTCACCGCGTCGCTTGATAAAGTTGAGGATGCGGTAGATGGTAGGCTGCGTGTTCATGCTGAAATTGTTTGGCACGGACTAGTTGCAGTAGCCGCAAATATGTTGCGCATAACAGGGAGGATTGAACGTCCGTACTGTCAGGAGCATTGGCATATCGGTCGCTAAGAATGCCCAACGGAGCTGGAGAACGGTGATTTGGAGATGAAACCTTGACCTTGACGCGTAAACTGAGCTAGTTCTCGGATTTCAACAATTTCCATCTCGGAGAGATGGTACACTAGATGACAGCAAAGTCAGTCGCACTTAGATTCTGCGCACACTTCAGTATACAAGCTTAGAGCGATCACTTCAGATGCAACTGACAAAGTGCCGCCAGACCGATTTTTTATCGCCACCGAACCCACGGTGCAGTCGGCAGAGCTCGTGCCAGTACCGGTAGACATGCGTAACGATGTGACAGTAAGAGAGACTCTTTGCGTAATAGCCGGTGCAAGGGAATTGAGTGTAAGCAATTGTTCGAGGTGTCGTACTGGAAAGGAGGATCGTTCCTCCTGGGCCGTGCGCAGTCACCTCTGTTTGATCTGCTTCGAGTCCAAATCCCGAGAGCCGGCCAGCAACGCAACTCGCCGCAGTCTCCTGACCGACCTGAATTCGCGGCGTCCCGCACTGCTATGCATAGCAAACTGCTGTTCGGCGGCAAGAAGGCAATTGCCCGACACATCGAATTCGAACGTCCGCAGCCACTGCGAGCCGTATGCGCACGCCACAAGCCATTGACACCTCAGACACAGCCACCGCGTGTTGCTGCTTCTAGTCATCAATCCTACCAACATTTTGCCGAACATATTCGTAGCCAGACGGCGTGGCTCTGATCGCATTCATGCGCTATTAGTGGGGAGCTTATCCCCTGCGAGGCCTCAGTGCGAAAAAATACACTAGAATTCGGAGTCCTTCTCGGTTGGACGTTCCTCCGGTGCTGACTATCTCCCTCTCACGAGCGTGCTGCTAAGCCCGGACTTTCCGCTGCGAAGTCGTTAGTTTGGCGATCGACAGGACTAACAGCTGCTGCAGCTGTGGGGCTCCTGGCATATATACCCGCTGCCCTCGCGGACAGTCTCCTAGCATTCAGCGATGTCTTTCCTCAATATTCTACTGTCCGCTGTAACGGCTGGGCTCGTTCTGGTTCTATGGCGCACGCTGCCAACATTGCTGAGACCATTGTTCTCTCTGAAGAACATCCCAGGACCTCCGAACCCCAGCTGGTTCTACGGGAATATGCGAGAACTGCAAAAAGCTAATCCAGGGGAGCAGGTTGAACGATGGGCAGATGAGTATGGACACGTCTTGAAGTTCAAGTTCCCGATGAACGTAAGTCTCATGTTGATGCTGTATCTTATAGTTGACACGTACGATTCCATCAGTCCGATCGCCTGGTTATCCTGGACACGAAAGCGACCCACCACGTCCTATCCCACTCGTACGATTATCCGAAGCCTGAGCAGGCGCACCGCAATATCAGCAGGATTTTCGGGTCTGGCCTCCTTGTATCCGAAGGTACCATATTTTGCTTCGAACCTGCTCTTTGACTGACATAAGCAGGCGAGGAGCATAAACATCAGAGGAGGATTATGGTGTGTATGACAATAAAGCTTACCGCGTATTGCGTGTTCAAGCTGGTTTCCAGAACCCCGCATTTGGTCCGATTCATCTGCGCGAAATGACTAGTATCTTCTTCGACAAAGCGATCCAAGTGAGTCTACCCTCACCGCTTCTACGTACTCGTCTCTGACCATTCCCCTTTACAGCTTCGCGACATCTGGCTGTCCCAGATCCCCACCTCTGGCGAGCCCGCGAAACTGGATGCGTTATCTTGGCTGAGCAGGATGACCCTGGATGTCATCGGATTAGCTGGTATGCCCTTGCCCATGTCGTGTATTACCAGCTAGCTCATCCGTCTTCTTCTGAAGGATTTGGATATAACTTCGAAGCGCTCAGCCCTGACCAGAAGCCAAATGAGCTCAGCCAAGCCTTCGCAACTATATTCAATGGGGGACCGCGGAACGGCGGTATTAGGCAGGCACTCGCATTTGCTACTGGCTTTACCTGGCTTGTGGTGGGTTGTCATCCGTTTACCGTCACCCCTTCTACGAATCCATGCTAAACTACGTTTTATGAAGCCTTCCGATCGGCTAAAACAGATCAAGGAGGCCCGCAGCACGATGGACCGTATTGGCATGCAGCTCCTTGAGGAGAAGAAGAGGGCCGTGCGCGAATCAATGAGCGCCGATGGGAAGGTGGAGAAGAAAGCATTCCATGGCCGCGACCTCCTGAGCCTACTCGTAAAGGCGAATATGGCGGAAGATATCCCCGAGAATCAGCGATTAACGGATGCGCAAGTTTTAGCCCGTGTGTAATCATCCCACACTTGCATGCATTTTGACTGATGAGTGACAGAGGTACCCACGTTCATGATTGCGGGTCACGAGACAAGCAGGTGCGTCCGTCCTTTCAGCGCTTCTCCTGATCACTCGCTGACCGTCCCTTTCAGCACTGGCGTCACATGGTGCCTCTACGCCCTCTCCACCAACCCATCAGCCCAGTCCAAGCTCCGGTCCGAGCTCCTCTCAGTCCCCACCGACACTCCCAGTATGGACGAGCTGAACGCCCTGCCATACCTCGACGCCGTCGTGCGCGAGATGCTGCGCGTCCACTCGCCAGTCCCCAGCACCGTCCGAGTCGCAGGGAGGGACGACCTCATCCCGCTCAATAAGCCCTTTGTAGACACAAAAGGGCGTGTGCAGACCACGGTGATGGTCTCGAAGGGCGATATTATCAATATACCCATTGTGCCTATTAATCGGTCCAAGGAGATCTGGGGCGAGGATGCGCATGAGTTCAGGTGCGTGGCACGGTTGATCGTAGGGAGGCCTGTAACTGAAGTTGACTTTGCATGCAGGCCAGAGCGCTGGTTAGACCACAAGATACCTGAAGCGGCGACGTCCGTTCCCGGAATCTGGGGCAACATCCTCTCCTTCCTCGGCGGTCCGCGAGCTTGCATTGGATACCGTTTCTCCCTGGTCGAGTACGTTATGTCAACCCTCCCTTATCCTCACTCCTCTATAACTTATGAACCACTGTAGGATGAAAGCGATCATATTCACTCTCATCAGAGCGTTTGAGATCGAGCTCGCGGTGCCAAAGGAGGATATTGGGAAGAAATCGATGATCGTAACAAGGCCGTTGCTGTTGAGTGAGCCGGAGAAGAAGAACCAGCTTCCACTGCTTATCAGGCCGGTGAAGCAATGATTGGCTTTTGGACGTGTGACTTGCGATGGACTGGACTTGGGTTATATGTTATAAGATTGTACATTCCTTGTTCGGTTGCGTGTGATTTTGTGGCTACGGACTCTAGGGTTACAGTGTACACTACTAATACATCCACTTTCATGATAAGATGCAGAACGATCTGCGCGTCGAGGTCGTCGAGGAAGGAGAGGAATGTGAGTAACCAAAATTTTGAGGTGTATTGCATGGGCAATAAAAGCTCCTGATCTGTCGGAGATATTGGAGCGATGGGGAAAGTTAGAATTGTCTTCTGGACGGAGTCCATTTTACAGTGTTGGTTTCGACTTCCTTCAGTATCGAGCATTAGAACTTTCGGACTGCATATGAAACGTTCACGACCTTCGAGAGGGCACGCGGACGAAGGGAAGGACAGGGGCAACAGACACGCGGTGACGCGTTGCCCGCTCAGATCCTTCCGAGAAGTCCGTCTCCCATGTGAGATCTAGATACGAGTTCTCGGCGAAGACATCAGGCTGTCCAGGCGGGCATTCGTCCTCGGTGGTCACATCGTGGAATATGGGTTGGTGTTGGAAGAGGTCCCCGTCTTTGCCGCTGGTTTGCCTGGAAGCCATCAGCAGACCGCTGGTGGGCGGTATGCCTATACTTCTCAAGTGTGACCAGTTTTCTGATTTCAGGCCATACTTCCTACTAGGAGTTGCTTGGACAGCAGAACGGCTGGAGAGCCTAGGAAGCGAATCTGTGGCCGGTATTGATGTTCGGACTCTGCCAAATATGAGACGGCGAAAGGAGTAAGTGAGTCAAAGGGTTCCGTACTCATGATCGCGTACGGTTTCTTCCAAGAGTTCCTTCATAGACAGCCGCATTCCTGGATAATGACGCCAACAGCTTGTCGCCCATACCCACAGAGCATCTGACATCTTGCGGCTTCCTTCGACCGGTCGTTTAGGACGTTCCCCTCGTATGATTGCAAGCAATGCAGCTCCGTCGGTCCTGAGGTTAGAAAAGGGGGCCAATCCGCTAGAGACCTAGCCGTACCTGAAGCATAAATAACTACCAAGTCAGACCCAGAAATGGCAGCTTTACCTCTAGACAGAGCATCCCGAACGCAAAGACATCGGATTGACGAGTCCTAACTGAGTGTTCTAGGCCAAAGGTTCTCGGATCGTGAAGTTCCGGAGCCATCCACCTGGCAGATCCTGATCCAGTGTTGCTGTGAGACATATCAGACAAGTGGGCGAGACCAAAGTCGGCGATGCACGGATGTAAGTCTTGATCGACAAGTATGTTCGCCTTGACACTGGTCAGGGTGCGCATACGGAGGTGAAGAACGGACGCACGCCCCGGATATCGCCATGGATAAACCCGCGAGCATGGAGATATTCGAGCCCGGTGGCAACCTCGCGAAGCTGGAGATTGAGGGTATTAGGCTGGGCGCTGAGGAATATCGCAACCACGGTAACACTTACCATGACATCTATCGTGCTCTGACAAGCCTTTTTCGAAGTGGTGTATCGGACAATGTTGCCATTCTCCATCCACGGCGAAACCATGGAAGGTGGAGATATAACGTCTCCTAAACAGACCCCTACGAGTGGCAGAATATTCCTATGTCCTAAAGTACACCATATCAGGGCTTCACGGAAAAGGGTCTATGTTCCTTCGAGTCAGAAAATATCCGCCGACAGTGACATTACCTCACCTTTATTAGCTTCTGTCGCTTTTCCGGAGAGTCGTCACTGTAGAGGCGTAGGCGCTTGACGGCCACTGATGTGCCGTTCCAATTTCCTTTGTGAACGTCTGCGAACCCGCCCGCAAATGATGCAAACTTTCCCATCTTGATGCCACGTATGAAAAGAGAGGGAGGATACAAGGAAACATCCCGAGTGAACCTCAGCAGAGAACGGAGGGCTCTCCTATTTATGTTTCTCTCGTCCGGAGTTTCATCATCTCGCTTCTCCTTCAACATCTTGTCCATGTCAGTCCAGAGAGGTGTAAGGTAAATGTGAAGGAAAGCGCAGTGAATACCTTTAGAAGCATATCCAACGATCTCTCCGTCCTATGGCGGCCCCAAGACTTCAAAATCTCATCTTCGCGGCACCTCTCAAAGGTATCGATGAGAAGTGGGACATGACTTTCTATCTCCACGGTACCGACGGAGTATTGGCTGCCACGCTCCTTCACATCAAACTCATACGACCGCATTCCTGGAGCATCAAACACAGGATGTATACCCAGCGATTTTGAAGGAAATCGAGTCTTGACTGATAGATTGAAAGGCGACAGGCAGTTGTAGCCATTTCCAGGATCGGAAGCGCGGATGGGATACATGCTCCTCGAAGTGTTGCTGTCGACCTAGCGAAATCCAAGGTCAATGAGGCAAATGCGGGGGATCGACATGCATGACAGAGGTGCAGGACTGACTTAAAAGGCGAAGAAGACGTCCTGATGCTGCGCAGGTACCGCCCTATATGGCCAACGACTGGGCTAGGTGCAAGCGGATGGCGAATATCCTGCGCAGAATGCCTCAAGCAGTGTACAGTACGAAGCCCGTTTTCCGACGCACAGCATCCGTGCTCACGCTTTCATTGTTTTTGAGGTCATCTGAGCAAGAACGGGGCCCAACTGCCACTGAGTACTGATCATCAGCGCTACTCGAAGCACCGCAACAATCGACAAGTCGCCCGAAGAGAATCAGATTCACTGCCACACGAAATATGTATAAAACGCTCTCACGATCCGTATAGCAGTCACTGCCATGCTAGACTCATATTGGACTAGGGCAGGCATATTTAGTCCCGATGTCTCGAAAGCCCGCGAGTATCATCAGTCTTTCACGGGTCCGGTGTAGAACAGGCAGCTCCCAAAACTTTGCGTGGTTGTGCCCCGAATGCGATGCTAGACCAAGAGAGCAATGCGTGCACCGCAGGGATCTAGAACCGAGAAGAAGAGAATTAGCTCTCGGAGACGGGCGCTTTATAAGTGGACGCTGCTATCGATGCTGTATTTTCAGACAGCCTTCGGACTGACGTTCCCAGCATCGGCCGATCCTCTTCTCACATGCACAGAATCCTCAAGACGTATGAGTTTCCAGGGACTAAGCAGTGGCATAACTCCAGATAATGTTACGGAGACGAGCACACAGGTCAGAGCGGACGTTGGCGTTGATTTGCGCCGGTTTGGTGCTCTCACGCCACAACTCTCGCACCCGGAAAACCCGATCCCAGCCAGACCATAACTGCTGCCACATATATATACAGAGAATAGCCTGGATGAACAACGACGTGATTCAATAAATTATGTCCGTAAGTAGGAGAGATACATCCAGACCAACCAAGCCAGTCAAGCAATGATACAGGAGACTCCATGGACTTATTGCTTGACTGCTCTTACCAACAACGGCAGCTGATTTCCCTTCGTGGGATCGCTCAATAACAGAGGCTTGGTCACCATTATAGACCTCTTGCCAACGTCCTCCTTAGGAACCGCAAGTTCCACCTCAAAGGCGCGGATGATTGTAAAGATGATGGCCTTCGTCCTACAAGCATCGTCCATGGTCAGCTACGCCAGATACTGGACCTGAAAAGAGGCAACGCACTCGAGCACGGAGAAACGATAACCAATGCATGCGCGCGGACCACCCAGGAACGCGAGGCTATTCCCCCATATCCCCGGCACAGACGTCGCAGCTTCGGGGATATCGTGCGAGAGCCAGCGCTCAGGTCTAAACAAGATTCAAACACCAATCTCAGCCGCACTACTAGATAAACTCCGTACCTAAACTCCTCCGCGTCGTCGCCCCAGATATCCTTCGACCGGCCAATGAGGTCGATGGGTAGCGTGATATTTTCACCTTTTGCTATCGCAAACGTACTCTGCTCTGTACCCTTCCGATTAACAAAGGGCTTGTTTAAGGGGATAACGTCGTCCTTCGTAGCCACCCTAACAGTCATGGGGACGGGCGGGTGGACTCGCATCGTCTCTCGCACCACAGCATCGAGATATGGGAGGTTATTGAGCTCTTCCATACTGGGCGTGTCGGACGAGACGGAATGTATCTCGGACCTGAGCTTGGATTGCGCTGACTGATTGAGGGAGAGGGCGTAGAGACACCATGTATGGCCGGTGCTACATGAGGCGGTTAGGAAGAACAGAAGGAAATGATGGGGGTAACGGCATACCTTGTCGAGTCGTGACCAGCGATCACAAACGTTGGTACCTCTACATATCGATCCAAAATAATGATGATCAGCCAAGATACCTCAAATTGGGAACGCAACACGTACGAGCTAAAACCTGCGCATCTGTGAGCCTCTCGCGTTCTGGGATATCTTCTGCCATATTCGCTTTGACCAGAAGACTCAACAAGTCCCGTCCTTGAAACGCCCTTTTCTCCAGCTTTTCTGCGCCGCTCATGGACTCGCGCACGGCATTCTTCCTCTCTTCGAGCAGCTGCCTTCCGATGCGATCTAGCGTGCGGCGAGCTTCTTGGATCTGCCTGCGCCTCTCCGCTGGCTTCAAATGCGCTTCTTCAGTATGCAGATATACTCCAAGGAATAGATAATGACAAGTAATTTACCTCCAGCCATCCGAAGCCCGTGAACAATTGAAGTATGGATCTGAGACTGTTGGCCGGGGGTCCCCCGTGTAGTACGGTGTCGAAAGCCTCATTGAGTTCGTTCGGCTTCCGATCCGAGATCAGCGCTTCGAAGTCGTAGCCGAATCCTTCACAAGAACAGATAGATAATTGGTCACAACGACCCAGACTGCGGAGGACATACCGGCAAGTCCTATGATATCCAGCGCCACTTTGCTGAGCCACCCAAGGGCGTCCAGTTTCACGGGCTCTCCGGAAGCTGGAAGCTGCGAAAGCCAAATATCACGAAGCTTTGGGGATAATAGTCAGGTGCGAAAAAGTGCTGCTGGAAAGAGCGTACATACTTGTGTCGCTTTATCAAAGAATATGCTGGTCATCCCGCGGAGGTGAACTGGACCGAAGGCAGGATTCTGGGGCAGAGGTTAGACAACGAGATATATGACGTGGAATAACAGGAATATACGTGCCATAACCTTTCTCTGCTGTTTGTGTTCATCGCCTGTTCTCGGTCAGTAACGGAGCCGTACTACTAGGAGTACCATACCTTCTACCAGAATCAAACCTGCACCAAAGATTCTGGATAAACTCCGGTGCGCCCCTTCCGGTTTCGGGTAGTCGTAAGAGTGGGATAAGATATGATGTATAGCTTTCGTGTCCAAGATCACGAGACGATCGGACTGACCGTGGCCATAAGTTTTAATTGCGAGATATTTGACAGAACCAGCTCACGTTTAGGGGGAGTTTAAATTTGAAGACATGGCCGTACTGTTCTGCCCATTGCCCCACCTGCTCTCCAGAGTCACCTTTCATTAGTTGCTTGGCATGGCCAAGGAGCAAGCTGGGGTTCGGAGGTCCGGGGAGGTTTCTCAAAGGCGAGAACGCCGGTCTTATAAGCCTGGATGCAATCCGCCAGAGAACATAAGCCAACCCAGCTGCTACGGCTGACAAGAACACCTTGGCGAGGAACATGGCAGGAATGTTACTGTCTGTCAGAAGACGCGGAGTGAGTATATATACGAGGGGAATCACATGGAGTTATATGCATGAATGAGTGTATGATGCAATACACACGCGCTCGACGGTGTTAACGAGGGTCAGCTCGGAGATTATGACAGGCCTCCTTCCACTGCCCGGCATGAATTAAAGATTTTTTCCGCGCGATCCGATCATGCAATTAGGCCAGAGTCCAGGCACCAGCTGGAATTGGAGATACCTGAGCTGCGGTCGACTCTGTTCCGCTGTCATTCAGTGATCTCCTCATAGCAGTCGTAACGCCCTAACTATCGGCGCGGTTGCACAGATCAGTTCCACTCTATTGAGAAAGGAATGAAGCAATCTTACAGCTCGTATCATAGCATTACGGTTACTGGCCTTTATACTCTGGAAACACCGTTGCGACGAGATTTGGTGACCGCCGGGATGTACACCAGTTGTTTCCGTACCGTAGCCACCTTATAGCTATTGATTGCATGCTAAATTGGGACAGCCTAGTGCGACGGAGAGACGTCCGAAGCCAGGAGAGAGGACAGGGGCTCGGTGCCGAGCAATCGTCCCTGACGAGTCTCCGGATCAGTGGACGGGTCTCCGGGTCCTTCTGCTAAATGATTCGTCGCACGCTGCCACAATGTCGTCAGACATCGGCCGTTCCTCATTCCACCAGTCTTGTATTCATAGAGATGCTTGTCCCGAGTGGGCCCATGTATGGTTAGCCCAACATTTGTACTAGGAATGGTGACTAACCTCCACAGAAAATATCCGACAAGCTGGTACATCTACGGCTTGCGTTTCCGTCGACTGATCTTCCAGGACGGCTATGGCATCACGCAACTCGGACACCATCCACCTAATGTCACCGTACCCGAGCCATGAAAAGACTGCGTCATGCCAATGGCTCAGGACAAACCTGCAACCTGGCACGAGGACGATCGCCTACGACAAGTCAGGCACTGGCCGCTAAGGGTTCAAAGGCGGCTCGCCTCTCGGATATCTCCATGTACCACGCCAGCCCTGATGCGATGTCATGTCACTGAACGCAGAGTAAGATGATGCACTCTCCCAGAAAGACGCGAGTCCATACCAATCAAGAATACTGGCATTCTCCATTCAGGACGAAATCATCAAGAAGGACTGTAATTCGGGTTTGTTAGGGTGCCGATTAGCGGTAAGATATCGGGATGGCTTAGCATCCTCCGTATCACCGCTTTTGCCACCGAGACCATTAGAATAGCGTGTGCCCCGCATCACCTGTAGCACTTCTCTTGCGAGATCACGGGCGAACAGTCTAAGCGTTTGACAGCCATAGAACTGCCCGCAAGTGACTCGCGTCCGCAGCTGCCTAGTCACCGTCATGTCTTGAAACCTATCCGTAGTCTCACGGGGAACTTACGAGTAAACAGGCAAACCCATATTCTCGAGTGAAGGAAAGCAACCAGCGCATCCACGCCGTTCGGCTAAGAAGATAGGACAGTGCGATGTCCCAGTACCTGATGAAGTTCAAGCGAAGTTAGTCCGGAGCGCCTGAAGTCGAGAAAGGGAGGTCGAGAACAGAAATGCGTAGGTCCACAATCTGTGCCGCGAAATGCTTATCCATGCCGTTCGAGATATCCTCGTCTGTACTCTTATCCTGGAACTCAGTCATGAACCGATGCGATGGCCATGGCTTCTTCTGCTCCTCGCCCAACGCACTTTCAGCTCTGCAGAACGAACGTTACTCGAGACTTCCTCGATGTTTGGTAGTGAACGGAAGCTAGCTACGTACCTTCGCACTCGTTGTTGCACTGGTCATGTTTTCACCTCTGCCTTAAGGCCGGCTCTGTTAATCGCGATCGGCGAGGACTCACCAAGACGGCGTCATCGACATCACATTAGATATAGGCAAGGCTTTGCAGAGACTTCTGCTGACGCGGCAAGAGACTGGCCAACTGTGCAAGATCATTTGGATCTGCTGCACTCGTAGCGAGGTCAGACTCTCCCAGACTGCGAGGTAGGGGGTTAAGTTTGACGAAGATATCAAGGATGGTGAGGATGGCTGCCCGGGCTCGAGGTGTCAGGTACTCCTCAGGCCAATCTCGTCTGTTTATATATCTAGACCGTGTGAGACATAGTACGCAGCAGATGGGCGATGCGACGTACCAGTATGCAAAAGCGTCTGCGTGGAGAGACGTCATACATACTTTCTGATCGATTGCCACGTATATCGAGGATAACATCACTGGTGGAAAGAGCTACAACTGCAATTAACGTAAATTACCTATACATACATTCGGCAGTGCTATGAAGACATCAAGAAGATCAGTAACGATACAATAACGACACTCAAAACTCTCCGTCACTCAGCTCATTCCCGCCTTGCCCTCGTCTTCATCTCCCAGACACCTCTCTTCCCAGGAACCAGCCCCTCAAAGATGTACTTGTCGCACAGAAAGTCCACTCGCCTAATCCCCTGACTCCTCTCCTCCGCATCCTCGCCACACCTCTCATTCCACGCCGTATATATCCTTCCACGGTCCGTCTCGGTGAGAACGTCGTTGTTATAATCCGCATTTCGTATCGGCTGCTGCATGTCCTCCCATATCGCCTGCAGCAGATCGTGTATCGTGACGGACGGCGCCTGGTCTGGCTGGACAGTGATGATCCAGGGCGTGTTGGTGTGGATCAGGTGCATATCCGGCACCGGCGGGTTCGACGCGAACTGGATGAGGTCGAAGGACGAGAGACGTCGTTCGAGATGGTGGAATTGGAGGCTCACAGCAAGCGGCCGGCGGAGATCCCAAGTCAACGGAGGGTCCTTGGGATAGTATTGTAGACTTGGGTGTAGCGCCACGTGAGAGATGTCTCCGAAATCTAACAAGGCGCTTTAAC
Source organism: Heliocybe sulcata (assembly GCA_004369045.1). NCBI lineage: Eukaryota > Fungi > Basidiomycota > Agaricomycetes > Gloeophyllales > Gloeophyllaceae > Heliocybe > Heliocybe sulcata. The sequence continues at coordinate 258,985 of ML213529.1, read as the reverse complement.
ACTCTTACAATTGGCTGCGGAGATGATATCACCTACCTTTTCCGCCTGAAACGTTCTTGCTTCTGAGCAGCGACCCCAGCCTAGACTTTGACGGCTCGTAATTCGATCTCCACGACGCGGGAGGCCGGCCTGTTGCGACGTGGCCCGACTTGCGCTTCTTACTGGTGCTGATACCTGTATCGGACGCAGACCGTTGTAGATCCCATCCTGACGGGAGTGGGCTTAGCTGGCCAGGTGAATATGATTGCGGTGTTGCGGGAGGACCAGAGGAGGGCGTGCCTGGTGGAGAAAGCATGTACGGAGAAGGCGGGGCCAGAAATTGGGGCGGGGACATGGGGTACGGGTATGGTGCTGGCGAAGTGGGAATGAAGGGTGCACCGGGTGGGGACAGGACTGGGGGCTGCCATACCACTGGCCAGGCAGGGGTGGGGTCTAGCAAGTAGTGAATGAGCTACGCGAGCGGCTCGATAGCGGTGAGCTCACCGAATGTCTGTGGCGCCGGACGCGCCCATCCCTGCCATGGAGATCCTGGAGGCGGACAGCTTGGCTGATACGAGCCTAGGTCAGGTAAAGCGGGCGGGAACGCCGCAAAAGCACTGTAAGGTGTATGCAGGTGCGCATCAGAGCGTGCTGGCGAAGACGGATAAGGCCCAGGGAAAGCTTGAGCGGTGGACGCGTCCACGAGCGGCGGGAGGTCGTCAAATTCGTCGTTAAGCATGTGAGGCATTTCGCGATACGTCTAATCTTTATGACCGAGGGCACGAGGCAGGGGGTAGGGATACCGGGCGCTAATGCACTGTATTGCTGTTCATGTCCATGGGAGATCAGGATGTTCCCCGCTGAGAATGGCACAGGCACTGGGCCCGAGCGGGACTCTTCTGGTGATAGACGCCGAAGCAATACTCGATTGCCGACTCTGCCTACTTGTTTCTTAAAGAATGGAAGTCCAGTCTGGATTGAGGCAAGTATGCAGAGTCCACAATACAGGCAAAGACGTCGCCAGTTGAAGCTGATTTGAAGGAGGAAATTGAGTTTGAATCGAGTCTTACCGTGCGAACAGTACTGTACAAGGACCCGAGGCACTGGGAGAAATGCTGTGGCCCTGTGGCACTACCACGAGTAGCATATGTGAGATCACGTACAGACAAGCTTATCTGCTGCAATAAATACCAGCAATGTTCTGATCACGATCGGTTGGTACCATGCAACGGTGTGATCCATCAAGCTTATAAGACGCGACTGCACCATCCATGGTTTCAGCACAAGGGTCGAGTTATTTAGGTCCCGTGGCAGATACCCTCTATTGACGTGCATCAAGCCATCCTGTCAGTTAGGCGCAGGGAGTACAACCGATAGGTGTAGGAGTAAGTCCCTTGTAACATGCTTCCATACAAGGAAATCTGGATTCTTGCTTGGTACTAGGCCATCGCAGATAGTTATCACGGATCATACGCGCCTAGTCTTAGACGCTCAGCATGATTGAACCCCTAGGACTATGAAAATGACAAGATATGCATGTGGAATAGCTTCATGTCGCTGCCTCTAATGCTGCAAGAATTCTAATTTCGCCCCATCTATCTAAAAAAAGGTATCCATAGCTAAATACAGAAGGATGTCTCCGGAGCTGCAGTTAGGCGCTCAAAACAGCGTACAGCATCGCATTTCTCATGGAGGACTTCCTGCCCGAGGATTGCGGTCCGCTTAATGTTCTATTCCTCAAGAAGTCTTGTTTCAGTCTTGGACCAGCCGTTGAGTCAATGAAATGCTGCGGAAGGTCCTTCGGGTCCGAGCCCCTTCGCTCGAAGGCCATTCAGCACTTGCTCCCGTATCCACCTCCACCGCCTCTATATGTAAGACCAGCAGACTAATCGACGCAATCGACGCTCTGTCTTGGCAGCATGGACCCGGGTACTTCCAGTTCACCACCAAGTCTTGACAGGAGCCAATCAGCACCTAAGCCGAAGCGGAGAAGGAACAATGAAGTGAAGCGTGCTAGGGGAGAGATATCATGTGCCGAGTGTAGACGGTACGTGTACTCACTAGGCCGTTGTTGTGTCGTTGAATCCGTATGTACAGTTTGAAAATGAAGTGTGACAAGCAAATTCCGTGTGGCACATGTACGCGGAGGGGTTGCGCAAATATTTGTCCGCAGGGTACGAACCACTTAGGATGCAGCAGTACATCTCTCTCATATATTGCGTAGGAGTTTTATCTGGAGGTCAGGGCTCTAGGTATGTCTTGTTCTCACTTCAGCCTTCTGTTTGATTCACGCAATGCCTGGCAGACTCATCCTAGCGGACACTCAAGCCCTACACCGCAAGATTACTCAGATGAGCGAGCGTATACGGCACCTCGAAGACGCACTCTCGATTATGCAGGCTGATATCTCGCAGGAGCGTCACCCTCTCCTCCGAAAAGAGCTCCTACATATCAAGCACTGGCCGGAAGTTGAACAGGAGGGTGCCTCCAAGCCGGATCCGGGACAAGACACGGCGGTACAGGAGGTCGTCAGCGCCTTTGGCACTCTGACTGTAGGCGAAGACGGCGAGGCGAAATACTTTGGACAGTCAGCCGGGTCTGAGGTACGTACACCGACCCATCATGATTCCCGATGGCGACTCACCGAGCGGTTCATTCTACATGCAGTCTCTGCTCCACGTCAGTGACTTTCTCCCATGTTACATATCTCACGATCATTCAAAGCTTCCTTATTAGCTCGAGGAACCTGGCGAAATTCCGGTCTCACTGGAGATTACCTCCTACTTTGATCAGAACGGGCCCAATACTCCTCTTGCCCGCAACGACCCCTTTGCTTTCGAGTCTATCGAAGCGATCCTCCCTTCACTACCGCGTGCATGGGCACTCCTTGAAGCCTACTATGCGCACGCGGCCTACAACTTCCGTCCAGTGCAGCGCGACGACCTTGTCAACGATATCATGTCGCCAATATACAGGGCCGTCAAGGAGTCATCCGAGCCCGGACGCGTCGCTCGCGATGTCCCTCACAAGGTTGGACTGCTGCTCCTCGTGTTCGCCATGGGTGCGCTGGTTGACCTCACAAACCAACCGTACAATGAAGAAGCGCACAAATACTACTTGATGGCGAGGAGTGCGATGACAGCGAGGTCTATAACGGACTCGCCCGTACTCGAAACAGTGCAGGCGCTGTCTCTGGTCGCGGTGTACCATTCAACGTCAGGGCGAAAGATGACGGCCGAGACCAGTTGGGAGTTTCTGGGAATTTCCTTGAAACTTGCGCAGAGTGTGAGTAGATGTATTTAAATTATAAGCAGCGACTTGAGGTTTTGTGATATAGATCGGACTCCGTGCGTCCACTTCGACGTGGCATGTCGCAATTTATTGACTATTATGGGTTGATGTAGACCGAGACTGCGCCGGCTGGAACCTCGATGCGAAGACGGTGCGCCGACGTCGCTACGTATTCTGGGAACTCTATACTGCGGACGTGTTGCTGGTAGGCAAACCTCAGCACGCCTTTATTCACAAAACTGAGCACCGCTATGAGTAGAGTCTGCACCTTGGCCGTCCGCCGGCAATCTCATTGGCTTATGTCGACTGCGAATTCCCTCTGGATGAAGAACAAAGTCTGACCGAGAATGGAGAAGTGGTCCCTGGCTGTGAGCCTCCTTTAGCGGTGATTATTGACTTACTGATTTGTCTCCGTCATCTAGTTTGGGCCTGGAAATATTCCATGGCGAGAGACCTCCTGGGTCCGATCAGCGAATGCTTGGCAACTACCAAGACGCCATCGTACGAAAAGATCCTCGATTTTGACCGCCGAGTGCGCCAGAAGGGGTTGCCCAAGAACTACAACTTCTTCGTTGGGCCAGACAGCGAAGAATATCATGACCCATCCGTATGTATAAGGACCTGGTTAGTTGTACAATATCGGCTTATACGTAAGGTTCGGTCCTCATAGTCCAAGCAAACAGCGCTAACGCAGTGCCACAGCCATGTTGTATATTCACAGACCCTATTTTGCTCAGGTAGACGGTTCTCCTGATCGCAAATTACGGTTATTGAAGTGACAGCAGGCTCTCATGGATAACTCGGGAAACCCGCTCTGCAGCCCATACGCGCCGTCCTTCCTGGCTGCCTATCGCTCGGCGTCGGTCATGATCAAACGCGACCTTCATTACTTTGAACGCTGTCCGGATCTGTTTCTTCGATACAGTGGCTTCTGGTTCCATGGCTTCGCCGCCGCGGTAAGCCATAAGTTACCCTGCATGGAAGTGAACTCACGTGGTGGCGTGCAGGTTGTTATGGGTCTCGTTGTGGTCCGCATGCCGAAGTCCACCATGTCCCTCAACGCGCTCGCTGAGCTGAATGCAACGGTCGACCTCTTTGAGAAAGGAGCACAGGTTAACATACGAGCGCGGCGGTCCATCGTGAGCTACCCCTTGGTCGTTTCTCTCCATCTTATGTTCATTGCCAATCATTCGCAGACATTCCTCCGCAAGTTAAAGAGCAAAGCTCAACAAGCATACTTTACATCGCGCAACGGCGCATCCAGTTCAAGTACGGATGGCGCGGAAGAGCTAGCCCTCTTCGGTGGACAAACAAAACTCATACAGAGCAAGTTTCTCTCCAAGTACTGGGCATATTGCGGACGACCGCGTGAGAGCCCTCTATCTTCCACTCCATCAAGCAGCAACTCTGGTCCCTCGCCAGGACCTTTCAGTGACCTTGGGGGCGACATCGGCCCTGTGTTTGCTACGGACGCTCCCCCACAGTCGTCGAACGTTACCCAGACTCCTCTGGCGGTTCACCCCAGTCTAGTCGATTACCTCTCGAATCTACCAGCTGAGGAGACCGATGTCGGCTCCACATTTTCATTCAGCGACGATCCGATGTCCATGGACTGGACACAGACGGCATTCCAGGCCCATTTCCCAGAGTTTGTTCAATCGTTGTCGACGTCGCAATATCCGGCACCTCCAGTAGCCTCTTACCATGAAAGTGCATCCGCGCACGCCGTTGGCGATGGCTCCGGGCCATCGTGTCATATGATCGACGACTACGCTGGTCTCTACACGGGCTTTGTCCTTCAAGCGGACGGCTTCGGGAACGCTCAGCCATCTTCGGATATGGGAATGGACCAGCAATTCATGTCCCTCGTGCAGTCCTCCGGCCTGTTTGATGGCTTGGGCAATGAAAGGCTGTAGGCCAGGTGATAAGGTACCGGCGTGGTAAGCTCGTAATAAATGTACCGGTTAATGAGGGATATCGTATACAGTACGGTTCCCGATTGCATTCCAGCTGTCTCAGGTCTGTGCCTCCAAACGCAATCCATCCGCAATGTTGTTATTGACGGTGGCAGCGCATGAACGAAGAGTGGACGTAGCGCACAGGACTGGAAGATAGCATATATGGCTGGTTGTGACGATGGAAGCATGGGGCGCGAAATGAGTAAGACCAGGGTGAAATTTCGCTAATCGAAGGAACCTGTCTTGCAAGATGTATCTCCCGGTAGGTATAAGTCCTGGTATTCTTCTTCCGTCATGTCTACTTGTGTTTCAACACGACTGGCTGTGAAAGCGGCCGCGGCTTGCTCTCATACTTCCTCTACCCGCGTGAGTTACAGGCACGTGGCGAGTAAGAGCGCCCAAAGTTCTCACGCCATCGCGGGCGCTTCGCGTTACCGTAATCGGCAATTTCGCCCGAAATGGCAGCTTTCCAAAGCCGATCGGGACCGACGCGGACCTCTTTCGGTATGGACCCTCCCTTAGGCAGCGGCGTATAAGTATAAATATAAGGTAAAGAACCAGGACTTCCAAGAACACTGTAGTGTAGTGGGTTGGGCCTCATAGCGTATATTCTATGCAATCCGGAGGTCCCTCGTTCGAGTCCTACTGAGTGTACTTTTTCACAATTTTGGCCTGCCGCACAGCTAAGTCCACACCTCGGTGATTACCGGCCATGGATGGTTTCATATATTTTCGTGCTACTGAGGCAGTATTCCTCAAAATAAGGCCCTACATACATTTTATATTTCTTTTACGTGATGTAAAGCTTTTTTATAACAAATTCTTCATACCATTTCACCGTTTTTCGTGTCAAAATGTCACCTCCGGCATTCACCGGCTCGACATATATCTTCATCATGAAGTACAAACTTCGCATTTATTGATATACCCTTATTTCCATGTCTCTATCCTTTCTGACTAGGGGTACTGTGCTCCAACATATGTACAGGGAAGGACGACCGGACCCTCAGCGATCTCCATCGGAGTCCATCACTTCTAACCCTCTGTGGCCAGCGCTGATCTCCTGAGATCTTAAGATCGTGCTGACTAATTCGTGAGAACTTTGGGCGCTCTTGAGCGCCCAGGCACGTGCATAGTGTGACCATCACAATATGCGTCACTCCTCTTCTGGCCCCTTAATTATGCAGCCTCCATAGGAGCTGCAGCGCTGACCTCGGGAGACTGTAAAAGGACGTCTGTTGGGCGACGTAGTTGCGTTTCCTGGTTGAAAGGTTTGAAATTCTCAGCGAGAGCGAAGCCTGGGCCCTTAAGACTTTGCTTTCCAGACACCCGGGAACATATGCGCTGTAGGGATATGTCTGTCTCTCCGTCGCTGGGCCTGTCTGATAGTCATGTCTTTTCTCAGAACAATGGCGCTAGCTCCCAATTCTGGATTTCACGCGCTGCCGAACGAATTACTGCAGTACATCTGGTACTACGCGCCACGCGAATGTTCCCGTGTAATATCCGCAGTCTGCGCGTACTGGAGGAGTGTCTCGTTGGACACACCAAGCCTTTGGAGTCGTGTTACTGTGTCACCTCTTGTGCCTGAAGAGTGGCTGAAAGCTCAGCTCGCCAGGTCGGGACAGCATCCCCTCACGATTGACATACGCTTCGCTCTCATTTACGAGCCCGACGAGGACTTTACAGCAAAAGTCGACGCCATTACTCGTCTCACGACTCTTCTCTCCGCTTATCTCGACCGGTGTCAAGTACTCAGAATATCATTGGATGAGCCTGAGCACGACGAGGCGCTGAATGAGCTGGATGTGCTCGATGAAAGGAGGGACCGAGCTGGCACCGCAATTACAGCACCCCTCCGCGATATCCCAGCCCCACGTCTCCAAGAACTTCACATAAATGCACGCTTCATTAGCGACTGCTGCGGGCAATTGCTCTTGGATGGCATGCCGGTCCTCACCCATCTCTTTCTGGGTTTGGACACCCGGACCTCCGCGCACGACAATGGGCACCTACCTGAAGAGACGGACTTTGTGGCTTATGTCCTGAGACGCGTCCGCTCTGTTACGCACATGTGGGTCGGCGATTGCACGCCATACGTTCAGATGCTGGAGCCCGAATGGGAACCGACAGAGCAAGAAGAGGCTCCGTGTCCCAAATTAGAATCGTTGACATGGTTGTCGATTCAGGCTCGCGCATACCCTCAGTACGACACCATACGCTCTGTTATCGATGGGCGTGCATCCTTTGGAGTACCGCTCAGGAAGTTTCGCGTGAGTCGCCAGGCTGTCGACAAGATACGAGAGGAAGACCGCGCTGGGTTATTGGCAAAATCAGAGTTGGAGCTGTTCGACTCTGAGGAGGAGAAGGCGATATTGAAGGAGAAATGGATGTGGTAGAACTAATTCGTTCTCTCGGCTAGTCATTTGAACTGAAGAACCTAGTAATTCCGAGTCCGACCTATCTGACATCCTGCCTCACGGGCATGTACAGTGCAGCTACAACCTCCTAGTACGGCACCGACTCCCATGTGCGAGCCTCCAGCGGTATCAGGCTCGTCCGGACCCCCAAGCGCCCCACGCGCCGCTGCGACGGAGCACTGCTAATGGTAGCCACCTTTCCTCGAGCGAACTGGACATACACCCTATGGAACCGTCACCGCCTCCGAACGTGGGCATCTTCCTACCGAAGAGATGTGAGCAAATATTATTTCCAGTCCAGGTCGAGCCGACCGAGCAATTTTCTGCTGTCGTCCGAGTGGACAAGTGGTCCGTCCTGCCAGAGCATCCATCGAAGGGACTGGCGGGTAGCATCCAGCAGAATTTCCATGCAAGGGAAAGAAAGAGATCTTGCCATCGTGTGAGGATCGTGTAGTGGGAGGAGCGGTTAACTTGGATGAGGGAGAACAGCGTCGCACCGCTTTCACCAGAAAAAGTGAGGGAGAGACATAGTCTGGGAAGAGCGGGTACAACTCTGCCTGGCCAAACCACCGCAACGAACCTCAACCACACGTCTCTTGATTCATCGAACGGACCAGGCTCCTAAAACCAGCCGTCGAGCGTTCTCGTTCCACTCTGACACAGCGGGAGTTACACCATTTCGGACGTTACGATATGTTGATCAAAATGGAAATCAAATACATTTGATTTTGTAATTGATTCACCGACCAGAACAATTTATTATTTTTAAAACCCTTCATGGGTCCTTATATATATCATCTATAGCAATTCCTTT
>ML213529.1:70582-227562 GCA_004369045.1 Heliocybe sulcata | reverse complement strand
ATAGAATCACACAAATTGTAGATATATGTTCTCATTTTAACGATATGTGATATATCAAATAGATAATCATGTATCCAATTGCACGGATATTTCAACTGTGACTTCCCGATATTGGGCCACATTTACAGGGCAGTCATATATTCGGTTACTGGAAGTGGATGTCAGTCCGTCACTGCAGTCCGGATTCACCTCCTCCACAGTATCGGGAGAAGACGTATGTCCCTGGCGAGGCCGATTACGCGTTCTATCTGGAAGAAAGAGCCGCAATTCTACATGTACGCAGTATCGCGCGGGCTGCATTGATGAAGGGAGGGATACTTTGGCGCTTGACTCTCCAGATGCTGGGTATTCAGGCTGCTGTCGACGTGATTCTGCAGGGCCCAGATGATTATATGCACGGGATGTTATTCCAGGGTCCCAATATGCCACCGTTTTGGGATGACGAGCTTTCAGAGTCTAGTGCGGACTACATTTGTGGTGTATACAGGCAGTTCACAGGTATGAGTGGCTCAACTGCCATATATTACTCAATACTTACCCTGTGCTAGAGCAAGCCTCACAGATGGCTGATCGAAGCTGGTGGCCGAAAGCACACGCGGCCTGGCGAACAAGTGGCCTTAACGTTGGTATCTGGTCATACGGCGCGGAAAAATGGTACCAACAGCGACTTCAGAGAATATCAACCATACTAGGGCAACATTTACCGGACGCAAATGCTCTGATGCGCCCTGCAGGTTTATGGAAGAAGGGTATGCTCTTCCAGAAGGATAGCCTTCCGCTCGTGCAGTGCATGGAAGATATGTGTCGTGACTTCCTCAGTCAGAAGGGCCTGTGATCATGAATTTTCTCGTTATGACCGCTTATGCGTTAGGTGTCTCGCCGTCCTTCGCCATGTTTGTGTCCTTTCTGCGATAATTGGCTGTAGCTGTACATATGTCTTACATATCTGATGTCTCTGCCGGATCTCGCAGCAGTAAGACTTCGAAGATAATATTCATGTTCAGACCTCGTAATGAGCAAGGCCACTTGCGCCCATACCGCAACGGTCTGCAAAGGGCGCCCGCCGTGGCACGCCACACGTCACGCGTAAGTCCTGCCACAACCCACGTGTCGCCTCACGTGTCAGCATGCCCACAGTTCCGCTCACACAGCGGGAGTTGCACCATTTTGAATGTTGCAATATGTTGGTCAAAATAGATTACACCTAGTAAATATATAGGAGTAGCTTTTGATGGCAGCCGATATAATTACTGAGAAGGCGATGCAGATGTATAGTAATTTATTTTCTTAAATACAACATTGTAGCGACATTCAATATGCGATATTCTGATGATATCAATATGTGTTGCAAAATATCACATTGGGCTTATGCTGGGGGAAGATCGCCAAATCTAACATTGAGGGAACAAGAATATGTGGTAAAAAAGATCACATTTCACAACATCAAAAAAGGAAGATAAAACCAAAATATAAAAATACATTCGCACTGATCTGAAAGCTAATACCAAAAGTAAAGCTATAACCGAACGTCTAAAGGTATTGCCTGGCTGAGCCAATACCTTTTGCAAGATTGCGGAATATATAATTTTCATAACCCTTTCGGGCAGTGTTTGCAGCTGATATTATGGATCTCATAGTATTTATTGAATTATTGTCCACATAAAAAGATCTATCGAGTAACATTCAGGGAACTCCCGAAATCCCAAATTTTGTCGTGTCTTAAATTCGTTGCAGAGAAAGATATATTATTAACATTATGCATGGCATTTATATCTCTGCTATACAATCTTGCCAAAGGCATCACAATAGATAATATTTGTAGGGAGCTATGAAGGATTTTGGGAATAATAAATTTTGCGAGTTACGAAGTCAATTACAAAATTAAATAGATTTGATTTCCATTTCAACTAACATATTGTCACGTCCGAAATGGTGCAACTCCCGCTGTGTCATCCTCTTTTGCCAATGCGTAGCCTCTCCCTCGCCGTCTCACCACAGTTTTACTGTGGTGAGACCCGGACGCCTGCCTCAACGTCAAGATACCCCATCGTCAATATCGTTTCGTGGTGGACGTATGCATCAGAGCAGTTTTTACTGCTGTGAGGCCTCAACGTCGACCCGTCTCTCAAGGCCGTCAGGCTCGGTTGCGGGCACCCGGTCGCTCGACACGTTACTTGGTTGCCAAGTCTGCAGCAGGCAAGATGGAGCTTGTTGTTGGGTGGGAGCTGGCATCGCGGGTTGGCGCCATTGACATCAGGGGGGAGCATGGTCTCTACGACTTGCGAAGCCCGTTGCATCAGGACAGACCACCTCGATGGCCAGGCTATCCGACAGTCTTGCAGTGTTGCGTCATGCTCGTACGTCCGCTCGTTCATGACACTGGATGCCCACTAATGTGGTCTTTGTCTGCAGCACGGTTGTCACCTCACTGTCTCGCCGCACTTTTACTGCTATCAGACTCGGATGCTCTCGCCATGGACGTATCTGTCGAAACAGTAGCATTGTGCCGTTGCTATGCTTCTCCCTCATCTGCAAGATTCCCTTCACCCTCAGTATTGTCTTGCCATCGCGGACGCATACCATACCTCAACCTCAAGGCCTCGCGCTGGACGTATGCCTCGAAGCAGTTTTTACTGCTTTGAGACCCGGTATCACTCCTTCTCGCTGGACGCGTCACGCGGGAAAGATGGAGGTTGTTGTCGGGTGGGAGCTGGCATTGCGGATTGTGTCTCGCTTAGTACGTCTCTTCCCTTGCAATACCCGGCGCCTACTAATGGAGCACCACAAGGATGACAGCAATATCATTTCCACTGCTATAGTGCACCATCTACAAACTCATTTCGACTTATACCGTGCACCATCTACCATTCAATCAGATCCGTCCCAGGATCCTTCTCGTCAAGCTGCTCTGCATTCCCGTTGCCGCTGTTCTCGCCGTCATCCAAAGGCTCGTGCTCGTTTCTCTTGAAAACGTAGCCATTGCTGCCCAGCTTGCTGGCCTGCCTGGATGCTGTCCTTTCAATTGATGCTCTCAGGTGCTTCGCATTTGTCTTTGCCTTGCCCACATTTGGCTTGAGCCACGACGTGACGGCTGGGTTCATGTACTCCGCCCAGCCATAGTGGTAGAAAGCCTTCGTGATCCTCTGTGGCTCGATGTCCTACGTGTTGTTAGTCTCAACCCTGAGGAAGATGGAAAGACTCACAATGCCGAAGTACTGTGTGGTCCACGCCACAACCATTACGACCATTATTGCATGCATGGCCCAGTGCAGCGACTGTCTTGGGGAGCCTCGTTGAGGGCGCTCCTCTGAATCATCCCGCTTCGACCAGATTGAAATTTTGATGATGGGACACACTTCCGTGTCTGCGCAGGCAATCAAGCTCCCTTTTGATGTGTCGCAAGTCTGTTAATAAATTCAGCTCTGTCGGACATCTGTCGGCTTGCCTCTTACCCCGATTGTGGTCACCATCCTGCCGTTGCGGTGCTGCAGATAGTCCACTTGTTTCCCGCTGTCCTTGCCGAAGACGTACACGCCGCCCTCTGTATGTCCTGTGACGACCATCCTACCATTCTCCACATATTGAACTTGTCTCAGCCGTGTGTGTCATACAGGTGGTGTCATGAACTTTCGGATGAATCTGCCGTCTGTTAGGGAGTGCAGATCGAACCCATCACTACAATTGTCGACGACAAAATCTTCTTGAGTGGGGGATACGGCCGTTTCTGCACTGCGTGGGTATCAGTCTGGAAGCATGCAGAGTTGATATGCTTAACTCGCATGGTCTTTCTCAATTCCCAAGAGTGTAGGACAGCTCCGTCGTCTCCGCAAATCCGGGTCCTAGACAAACTCAGATCTAGTAGGGCATATGAGTATGCATACGTACGTACCAGTAGCCGTCTCCCCAACTGAAGACGTGAAGGTCGTGCCTCGCATTCGGAACGAATGAGAGAGTCTTGGGCAAAAAATTTGCAATTTGGACAGAGAAGACATTGGTTAGAGTCCACCCAGGATCAATATGCCAGACTTGAACCACTCCGTCAATACATCCAACACCGATCTGCTCTGTCAAGTGCTCCTGGATAATGCTAGTGATTTCGCATCCTGTGCCCAGCCGTAGCTTCGCTATGGGACTGAAGCACGGCTTCTTCCCCAAGCCCCTTAACCATATCACAAAATACCCACGGCTCGTCCCATGGCTGAGTAATTGCTCCCTGTCAGAGGTTAGCCATGCAATGTAAGTTGCCTGGCCATATTCTTCAGGATCCTGCGTAGGAACAGGAAGCTCGCTGCCAGTCTTGACATCCCATAAGCGAACACTGTCAGTGCCTGTGAACCTCACATGCGTAATTGTGACTGCGAGTATTAATCTGCATCTGCTCACCACCACTGGCGAGGAGTTTCCCGGTCGGAGAAAATCGGAGCGCGAAGACAGGGGCTGTATGGCCGACTAGCATGGCCTGTAGTCGGTACCTTGCTCCAGACGTGGTGCTCGAGAGAGGCATTTCGCCTTGCCGTATGGGTATCTTCTCACTCGTCCTTCATCCTTATAAGAGTCCAATCAATATTCGACGTGTCTCTGCCCCTTCGCTTGGCACGCGTGGAGATTTTCGAGATGCCTTGTGCAAGATATGCCTGTGGCGGCTTGGCGGCTGACGACCGGCACGTGCTGCAAGATTATCCATAAAAGTGTGACGAACTATCGCCACTCACTAACGATGGCGATCTTCTCGACACCAGTAGAACCACTCTGCAAGCCTGACTCTGCTCCTCGACGCCTCCCCCTCCCACTTCCCATTGCCCAAACAAATCTCTACTTTCCCCCCGCGGGACGCCAACTCCATCGCTCAGCAGGGAGGACTCTCGGATTAGTATTCTTTCCGATTCTTCGACTTCCTCCCTGCCCTTTTTCGCTCATCCCGGAACCCAAGCCGACGCGACTGTGCGGGGTTCCTTCGCTCTGTCCGACACTTCTTTTGAAACTGGGTCACAATCGTCGCATGATTCCATGGTGGATGTGACAGTAGCATTAGCAAAACCGTCGGGAGAAGCGGGAAGGCCTGGCTGAGGAGGTTACGCCCTCAGAGACACATTGCGGTGGCCAGCTGCAGATTACAAAAAGTTACAGGTTAGGCTTGCCGTTCATCCGTATGCATCCGCTGACATACATACCTAGAACCGGATCAATGTCCTCGCGGAACAGCACCTCGATCTCACGACCTCCTTCGCCAAGCAGTCTGCAAATCGAGTGAAGACGGTTTACAAGCATGTAAGCTCTCCAGTACACCATTGATCGCCGATAGTCTAACCCCATCATTGAATAATTCCTCAGGCTACGAGAGAATTCCCCGACCTGGGGAAGTACAAGGATTGCTGGCCCATCAAAGACTATCTCATTCAACACCTGCAATATACGTCACGTAAGAGTCGGGTAGAGGCAGCGGTGGAAGCAGCAGCGGAAGCTGTTATGACCCGGAAGAGGCGGGCGACCGGGAAGACCAAGAAGGTGCCTATAACTTCTCATCATGTGAAGCATGTCCTAATTATAATCTGCGTTGTCTGTGGCAGACCGGCCGGTGATCCAGATTACAACGACAATTGCTCCAAACTTCAGTCGCTTTCCGTTGATACTCTTTCACGTCTGCCTTGTGCCAGTCGCAGCGAGTTCCGGTGATCAGGGTGAAATCTCATCAGAGCTCCATCAGCTCGGCAGAGACGCTTATCATAATGTGCTTCAACCAATAAATTGCAGTTGCAAAGTTCAACCATGAGATCTTGATCATGATGGCGGCCAAAGATGGGCATGCAGCTTTGCGGGCGTTAGGCAAATAGGGTCTTCCTGAGGGCTCAGGAGCGGTAGTAGGGCCCATGCTAATATCAATGGTTTCATCTGATGAGCTCTACGATAGGAATCGTGACTTTCTCAGTTGGAACGGGCTCTGATTTTCTATCGCTCTCCTTTGCCCGGTCTCGCAAGGAACTTCTCAGATAATCTTGACGTTCAGACAGCCCTGAAGACGCGAAAGCGCCCATAGCTGCCTAGGCGCGCGTGAGTTTCACGCCAAGTCCGGAGTGGCGCGCGCCACATTCCACGTGCGCCCAGTCGCCCGCAGTTCGAATTAGTTTTCTTCATCCTCTTTCCCCGACGCGTAGCTTGTCCCGCGCCGTCTCACCACAGTTTTACTGCAGTGAGACCCGGACGCCTACCTCAAGGTCAATATCTCCCTCATCATGAAGATTGTCTCAAAGCAGTTTTTACTGCTGTGAGACCTCAACAACTTGCGAAGCCCATTGCATCAGGACAGACCACCTGGATGGCCGGGCTGTCCGACACCGGACGCCCACTAATGCGGTACCATCTTACCACAGTTACTGCTGTGAGACGCCAATGCCTACCTCAACATCAACATTCTCCTCATCGTCGAGATGCTCTCGCGCTGGACGCATTCCTCAGGGCAGTTTTCACTGCAGATAACACACATGACGTACCGGATCCATCCACTTCCCGACCATCTTCCGAGTCTGTGATGTTCCCAGCCCTGATTACCACACAAAAGGGTACAATGGATAGCTCTTCTAATCAAACAGGTAAGTCTGTGTCGGTATGAAGCCAACACGACTAGTAGCACTCACGATTGGCTATAGGAGTTGGACAGAAGTCTTTACAGCCTGAGGTTGCTCCTGTTCGCAGAAGTTCGAGGCTACAAAAGCTCTGATGGTTTCAGCAGGCTGTCAGGGAGGGTCCTCAAGGTCATTTAGTGTCTCTGACATCCAGGTGGAGGGCCTGCTCATTGTTCTATCCGTCTTACAAGTCCCCGGTGGCTGTTGCTGCGAAACCGAACTCCGATTTCCCACGCTGTCCGAGTACGTAGTCCGCGCCACCGGAGACACCTTCCGCAAAAAAATATTCGTAGTGCATCTTATGCAAGACAAGAAAATAGAAATGTATGTCCATGATGTAGAAGAGGTATTTGCAGACAGTTTCCACTATTTACTTTGGCGAGAAGTGATGGTTTGCGAGCAGTGGAGAGCTGCTAAGCTAGGGTGTCCGAGTACGCGGCCCGGTACAGTATTTCTATATTTTAATTTTTATCTTCCTTTTTTGATGTTGTGGAAATATGATCTTTTCTACCACATATTCTCGTTCCCTCAATGTTAGATTTGGCAATCTTCCCCCAGCATGCCGGATGTGATATTTTGCAACACATATTGACATCATCAAAATATCGCATATCGAATGTCACTACAATGTTATATTTGATAAAATAAATCGCTATACATCTGCATCACCTTCTCAGTAATTATATTGGCCGCCGTCAAAAGCTAATCCTATATATTTACTAGGTGTAATCTATTCCGACCAACATATTGCAACATTCGAAATGGTGCAACTCCCGCTGTGGTAGCTAGCTAATGTATAAGACCGTCGTGTCTTCAAAAGTTCACAGCCTTCAAAAGTTCACAGCACCAATCGTGGGAATCTCATGTGGCGTTGTCGGGCGGGCGCTCAGGGGGCGCCCATTCGTTCGACGTTGCCCACACGCTTCGACGTTGCCCACACGTTCTTCGAGTACAGATGGAACCGCCCACCACGCCCCCCGGGTCTGCAGCCTCGTTGAACCCGACCCAGTCAACGCCACCGGGCAAACGAAATACGCGCACCTTCACTACTGGCCAGTTCGTACCCTTCATCGCTTGGAGGACGATTCGTCATAAACCTCATGCCTCCGAAATATAGGGTTAAACAGATAAGACCATACTATGAAGAGCAGATGAAGAAACATGTCGAGGACGTGTCTGTCCGAACCTTCCTCCTTTTCCTCCTGAGCCTCTTCACGGAAACGAAAGAAAAGGACAAGGTGGAACTCGAGTTCATCCTCGACGAGCTACTCCTGGATGCTGTTATAATGTGCAATGCCCACAAAACGCTTCCCATCGCCAACCAGGCCAAAAGTGCCTCCCCTGAGGACAGTATCGGAGGAAAGATACACGGGCTCCTGGAGTTACTGGCCGAATTGTACGTCATCTCTCTTTGATTCATTATCCTTGGTCTAATTCTTCCAGTCGTCAAACGAAGACGGAACAACAAGAATACGCTCCCTTCTGCAAATTGGCTAACACCATTCTGGCTATCAAGAAGACGAGGCCTGATCCGACGTCAGTGGGCTGTCTTCCCCCCGCCTCTGGGCAAGAGAACCAATTGGTCTTCCAGTGCAATGACCCGACGGAAATCCTTTCAGAACACGTAGGCGCCGATGGCTGCCTTCTCGCGGAGACCACCAAACGCAAGCCTGATGTAGTGGGATTAATGCTCCGTGATGCTCTTCTTACTGTCAAAGAAGCTGCTGAACTGCAGCTGACGCCCGGTGAGAATTGGGATGATCTCTGGGAGAAGCATAGGATTGGCCCGGCGCTCAAGAAATCGGAAAAAGCTCCTGCCTTCGACAAAACGCTAGTTAGTCTGGAATTCAAGCGAACAGACACGCCGATGGAGCAGATCCCTCTCGAGTTCAAGATGGCAGAGGGGGCCGTGGATGTACCTTGGACTGCTACGATGTCTGAAGTTAGCAACAATGACGTCCCTGGAAAGAAACGGAAGTCAGGTAGCGGCGCGGATGTGCCTTCCAAGAAGTCAAAGTCGAGAGAGGGAACGGAGACGAAGAGCAAGAGCAAGAGCAAGAGCAAGAGCGAATTGCGCGCTGCTCAGTACGAGATAGGCGTCCACGAGAGGGACCCTGATCAACAGCCGACGAAGGTGCCTCCCGACGTCCAGGTCGCCATCTACGCTTCCGAGCGCCTCTCATCATCGGTCGCGATCAACCATTCTTTCCAGTTCATCATAAACAGTGCGCACTTCGGGTTCTTTTCAGTTGTCCACCTGTGTTTCTGACGGTTGACCACGAGCAGATAGCGTCATCTCGCTGTGGTGGTTTGACCGGTGTTCGGCGATCAGATCCGGCGGGTTCGATTTCATCACCAATCTACCGTACCTGGTGGTCGTTCTAGATATCCTCCGACGCTTCGACGAGCACGCTTGGGGTTCTAATCGCGTATTTCGCAAAACGCCTGACGGCGAGCTCAAGATCGAGCTTGCCACGCCAGACGCACATTCAATTACAGTAACGCTGAAGGAAGCTAAGTATGCCAGGGCACTCCATCTCTTTGGTCGTGCCACGGACGTTATCGATGTGGAAAACTCTGATGTGCACCCGACCCTGCCAAACTCCTCTTCCAAGTTCGTCGCCAAGATCTATCACCCGGATGAACGACGGGAAAGTGAGGTGCGGGTACTTGCAAGGGCGTATGGTGTAGCGTGCAGCGGTGACAAAGACGCAAAACATGTTCGCGGTCATTTACCGATGTTATGCGCTTCGGCCGATTTTGACGACGAATATGCTGAACGGATGACGAAGATCCTGGGCATATCCAGGGATGGGAAAAGGCGCTGTTTTCGCCGCCTCCGCGTACTCTTATTTGAACATTTGGAACACATTTATAAACTCTCTGGCCCAGAGTTCATGAGCGCATTTTACGATTGTTTCCGCTGTGAGTGGATCGGGCCGGTTCAGACCTTCCTTGGCTTGCTAATGACTCCTGTAGGCCATGGTGTTCTCTGGCAAAATGATATCCACCATCGTGACATCAGTGAGGACAATCTGATGTTCACTAGGAGGGGTGGGCACGTCGTTGGCGTCTTGAATGACTTCGACTTGTCGGTCATTCATGCCGAAGGCCGTTCTCTCGCAAACGAGCGGACTGGTACCATCCCGTTTATGGCCTCTGCTCTCCTATGGGCGTTCGGAACGGGTGACTCAGTCGCGCACCTCTACGGTGCGTCCCATCTCGAAGTTTATTCTGGCGGAGTCAGGAGTTAATCTTTCCGCCAGAGCACGACGTAGAGTCGTTTGCGTATGTGGGCCTGTGGATCTGTGCTCGCTACAAGGAGGGCAAGGTTACAGTGCACCGTGCATACCGGGAGTGGACAGACACGATCGGTCCGGATCTCATAGCGGGAAAGAAGCGCGTCCATCTGACACACCCCGAACCTGCGACTGAGTCACACACTGGACACTTTGCGACCATTATGGCTCTCACGCTGGAGACAAGCCGTTGTATAAGCAGGGCTGACGAGAGAGGTGTTGCACAGTCTATATTCAAGGACATGCATCCGGGCGTGCCAGCACCTCCTGAGACGCCAAAAGCGTATTTTGAGCGCCTGTGCGAGCTCTTCGATACCAAAATCAAGTCCATGGACCCGGAGTATGACGAGTGTTCGCAAGCGGTGGCGCGATTTATGGAGGGCTACCAAGTACCTCATTTACTGCACCTCTGGCACAGTTGCCACGGTATGTCCACAACCTTGTCGCTCTATTTACCAATGCCGAATATCATCTCCATAGGTGATGGACACGTTAATTGATAGTTCCGTCTTCTTGTTGAGACGATTGCAGTAGTTACCCCTTTTGTTCTCCTTGTTGCATTGCCCAGAATTCATTACACTGGTTCTAGCTGTTATTCAATTCTAGCTATCATGATATGGAAGTGGGCCACCACAGAACATGGCATTTTCACGCGCCCATTTATAACCTATCGGAGGTGGACTTCACGGAGAGAGGACACCAACCATTTCCGTCGGGAGCATTTTCGGCCAGTCATTTACTCAATTACCATGGCGGTACGCAGCGCCGGTCCACCATCCCAGGGATACCTACGAAGGGCTATCTAATATTGTTCAAAACCTCAATCCTTCGCCTCCGCATTGTATCGCACACCGATGACTCAGTCCCCCCTCATACCCAACCCCCACTTCTGACTCTCCGCAGCCGCGTTCGCCCACCGCCTCGGCACGTCCGGGTCGTATTCGGACGTCTCGGGTTCGTAGAGAACCTACGACAAAGGCAGGGGAGGGATGGTGTAGTGGAAGGAGCGGTTAAGGTTAAGTTGAATGAGGGAGAACAGCGTCGCACCGCTTCCACCCAGACCAGGAGGGAGAGACATAGTCTGGAAAGAGCGGGTTTACGCAGACCCAATCAGCCCAGAATTCGCCATCTGCTTTGATTATCCACATAATTTCTTCCTTGGATTTGATGGGCATATGGTACAACTCTGCCTGGCCAGACCGCCACATAGCATCTATGAACCTCAACCATGCGTCTCTTGCATCATCGAACGAACCTGCACTATCGCCAGCGAGTGTTGTGACCTGCCAGCATAGTATCTACCGAAGGAACGTACCCGAAAGCGCAATAGATACCAAAGCTATCCATTGCCATCCGACCGCAGCATGCGTCTCTCAGGAATGCAGCTTGAAATATGCGTGCTCACTACGTGTCACAATGACTATCATTATGAACAAATCTAAAGTTGCAGATTGACATCGCGAAATTACTGTCTAGGTGTAACGAAGCAGACTGACGGAAAATACGAAGGTAGCCACCAGACTCCCTGAAGAGAAGGTTTCTCTCCCTCCTGCACTCTTCTGCGACGAGCTTGACCCAGCACTGGTCGGAACTGGATCAGCCGTCTGTATGAACTTCTCCCATGCCGCGATAGTCGCACTGGGAGCGTAGTACGTGCTCTGAGTGGTCCCAGAACCATAGTAGATCGCCGACCCTCCTGCTATATAGTCACCAGCGAGGGAGCTGACCTCCTCGCCAATGACATTGCCTGACCTGGAATCGACTAAACCAGTCCGATTATTGCCCAGCACGAATTCTCGCAGGAATGTGTACGCCTGGTTGATGATCGTGGTGAATAAACGAGCTTTCCGTGCTTGTCGATCTAGTAGACGACTTACGGCTGCAGGATTTCCGGCTGACACGTAGTGGCCTGCCCCTTCCAGCAGGACATACGTCCAATTCCGTTCTTGGTGCACGATACCGGCGACGTTACCGGCGTCATCATACCATGGGGTGGAAGGCTTCCTAGTAAAGCCTTGCGTACCGCCAAAGGTTGTGTTCTACGTCAAAATGCCGCAAATCAATACCATAGTATCGGTTGTAGATGAATGACTTCGTAATCACCTGGATCACAACTAGGGTAACAGGACTGTAAGCGCAACGAGCTCGACGATACAAGAGTAGGCATACCTTCTGAGCTCCTGTGACCCACACGAGAATCGTCGTTGCCGGCAAACAGTACCACCGAAACATCCCGCTCCGTAGCATTCGTCGCCAGATCCGTGAGGAACGCCATAGGTCTGTCACGGTGTTTGGCTCAGTAATCACTTACAGAACCTACAGGCAGCAGCAACTAACTCGATGCCTAAATGTCATGTTAATCACCAGTCCTGCAATGCACACAGCCGATGGGGACGTACTGGGATCATTTCCATTTCGCCCGCCAGTGAAGTTATAGTCAATGGTCCGTACCCAGTTCTTGTTTCTTGGAGCATGGATCGCCGCCCGCACGGCGTCGTCTGGTGAGACGAAGGCGGATTGATCAGGGCCTATCCAACATGCGGGAGGAGACACGACTCACCATTCAAGAACACATCAGCATCCTGTGGTGCTTCCGGACTCAAGGCGTCAGGGATATCATAGGTCTGTCACAACGAATCGTAGGTATCGCTATATTAAGATAGGCCAGACCGCAGGTACTCACATCAAAGTGCTCGCTATCAGCTGCTCGCCCAAGTCAGTACACTGCGGACATTGGGGGCACGTGATGACCAACTCACACCAAGGATAACTGAAGTTGGTCGCATAGTCCTGCATCTCTCCCCAGATATCGCACCCGTACCAGGGATCGAGTGTCCCGTTCGCTCTACCACTGAGGTCTCTCTTCTCCTTCTTCCATAGCTCACGCCGCATTTCCCTATCACGCTTACCCAGGTTTTTGCTCTCGCTCGCGGCATAGCGGTCTGCAACCGTCCTAAGGAGGCTCTGCCGGTCCAAGCGGCGGACTTCGCGGGAGTTGGAGTGGCCGACGTTTATGACGCCCGAGGTGAACTCCAGCGTCGGGAAGTGGCCGTTCTGTGGGTAGGTGAGGTTGAGGTCATACCCGCAGATGTGCTCTCTGTGATCCTGTATTAGGGTCTCAACAGGAAGGTTATAGTGCCACACTTACTGTTGCTTGAAGTATTGGTAGACCTCGGGATCGTACCCAATTATTTGCGGGTACGTCTCAATAATGGTAACCTGATGCAGAGTCATTATCTTATGTGAACGGAACTCGACGACGACATTACGGTTGGGAGCAGCTCGAACACCTCTGAGTTACCGAGAGTTCCATCGCCGATGGCAATTTTGGCAAGCTTTACAGGCGGGTTTTCCATCCCAAAGTATGTCTTCGTAATATACGACTGTAAAGACTCCGTTTTAGTAGCCTGTGACCATGCAAGTAGCAAAACCCCTGACAATATACATTCCGGCGTAGCTTTCGCCGGTGATATAAAGCGGCCGAGTGGCAAGACTCGGGAAAACCTTCACGAGATTTTCCAGGAAGCCAAACTATAATTCAATAGACACGTCGTCTGAGGGGAGACATAGAGAGATATTCGGGAACTCACGAAGTCGACACCCAGTTGGTCTTCGTCCGCAACTGCAAGCGATGCAGGCGTTAACCTAAGTGATAGGCTGACTGGCTAGATGTACGTACCCCATGCGCCCTCGTCCACCGTCGAGAAGCCTGCGCCACTAAGAAGACCATAAGTTGACAGCATCGCGACATCTGGAAAATCGAGCTTACACTGGCTGGTCAATCCAAACATAGTCCGCAAGCGTATCCCAGCTATAGTTATTCGAATAAGCCGAGTAATCCGGCGCGATGTGTATAGGCCCGTTCTGCCTGGCGATGAGCATGTACCGACATCTATACCTGGTCCACGCCTACCTCAAGCAGAAGTCCGAAGAGACTAGAGCTTCCCGGTCTGCAGATACGTAGGTAAGCATTTCGAGCAGACATCATGGACTCACGGTATATCAGGACTCACCCGCCGTTAAGCCATAGTCCCCAAGGAGCATCACTGTTTTCGCCAGCAGCGGCGGTCAAGGAGCCGTCTGTCTTCTCAAAAGCCCAGAAAAATAAGGTATTGTTGGGATGTCCCGGGCGCTGGACGCCAATATTCCCGGCCCAATTTCTTCCGAGAGTCCAAGTGACGTTCGGCAACGCCTCAGTTACTTGGAAGTCTATTCAACGCTTTGGTTTAGCTTTAGTAGCATCAGATGACGATGCTACTTACACTCCTGCCATTCCGGACTGTAGTCGCCGGAGGGAATACCCGTGTAGTTGTGAGGATACCCTACGCCGGTATGCCGCTGAGCTTTCACTGCAGCAGTAGTGACTGCCCCAAGGACAGCATACAGTGCCAGCATAGTGGGAGACGTAGTCAGCAGATATCATCTGATAAGGTTACTGTCTTATGACTGAGAGATGGCTGATACTCGATGCTTCGATGCTCCACTACAACGAAGCGGTGTTCAAATCGGTTCAATTGTGCGACCACGCGCCTCGCACAGCGTTAGACTATCGTTGCCCGCCTACCGAGTTTCATTGAGGAGATATTCTACTGCCAAATCGTAGAGGCAAAGGCTTCTCTCGGCGAAGAGAGACCTTGCAGCAGCTTGCGTCGACTTTTCAGAAAACACTAGTAATGGAAAATCGACCAGCTGAGTCATGCTTTGACCTGTTACACTGGGACTCGTTACCCACTTACGAGCAGTTGTCGATGGAGCGCAAAAGACTCATAGAGTCCAAGATGGAAAGTACCTGTCGAGAAGTTCGTGGTCAATGAGTCACTGACCTCTGCGCTTAGGATATTTTATTAATGGCGACGTTAGGTTGCGATCTACCTGGCCCATGGATTCATATGCGATGCTACGCGATCTTCGGCGTTATGACTGCTAGTACTGAACCAAACTCTTTCTATTCTTCTCCAGTCTGAGGAAGAGTACAAGCCAGCGCTAGCTACGACATCCACCGACACGGTCGAGTGCTAAGGGACGCTCATCCTACGTTGGAAGATGCAAGGGTAACCCCATGAACTTGAATTATGGCGTTGATGTTCGTCTTATTTACTTTCCTCGTGCTGCATACCCTTGGCGAACGCGCGATTGAAGAGGTCGGACTCTTTGAGTCGAGTCCATGAGTGCACCACTTCCGTATTTCTGAGAGAGGCGAGCACTTCCTTGCCCCCACGTTCCCGGCATTCTGCATCGTATTCAGAAATACTCTCTGCGAGAGTCTTCTGTCTCTGCACGATTTCCTTCATCCGCTCGACGAACGTCCAGGAGTCGTTCACTGCGTGATTCAATCCTTGGCCACGATCTGTATACGGTACAACATCAACATATTACTGGTCCGGTTAATAAATAGAACGTGACTTTGCCAACGCACGGTAGGTCATCGGATGGGCCGCGTCTCCAGCGAGAGTGATACGACCGCTGCGGTTATCCCAAGGAAGCGGAGCCCAATACGAGAGCTTGACATGCCATACGGGATGGCTATCAGGGAGACTCATGAAAGCGCTTCGGAAAGGTTCAGAGCATTGAGCCGCTATCTCTTTGACGATCGCCAATCGAGATGGCTGATCATAATCTTTACCCTGAACAGGCATTTTCCTCGTCACGGATATCACAAATTGCCAACTCCTTTGGTCTTCAGGGTTTGGGACGTCCTGAACTACGTAGACAATATTCAGCAAGGTCGGTGCAACACTGACACATACTCACCAGACAACCAGAAAAAGTAACCATCAGGATGCACTCCAATCATGTACATAGGATGGACATCGCAAAGCATCGTCGCAATCTTCTCCGGATAGCTGGCGATCACAGAAAAGCCCTCAAACGGAATATCAGTCGGCAAGGAATCGTCAGAGCCGAATAGAATCCTGCGTATAGTCGACCTAGCACCGTCTGCGCCGACGAGCGAGCACCCAATAGCGTCTGTGCCGTCTTGAAATCGAGCGGTAACTTGGCTTCCGTCATCAGATAAATTGACGTCCATAAGACGCTTGTTGTACTGGTGGGTATAACATCGACATGAGGGGTACTGCTAGTAGGTAGCAAGCAAATAAAGTACCTGAGCGTTAACTCCCTCGCGCAGCAGCGCCCTCAATTTCTCTCGCGAGACGCGATAGACCCGCTGTAAGGGCAGCACAGTGAGTAGCTCCCCTGACTCTGCGTTGAAGAGGGGCAGCTCGTCTTCGTCGGGCGGATCCCGAAACGGATTACACAAAACGTCTTTAAATCGACACAAGAGGTCATCTGGTAGAAGCGCTGCCATGTGCGGGAAAGCCCAGTGGAGAGACATGCTCCATTCTCGGGTTTGCTGCTCGATCCATTCGTGTCCTTCTGCTGGGCCATCTCGCTCGAAGAGGATGTATGGGATGGATGCCTGAAAGGTCGCAGGTCAGTTTTCGGACACGACATCATGACCAGAGGTTCGGTTTGCGTACCTTACGGAGGCCCTGGGCGATGAGTAGACCAGTGACACCTGGGACGTTTTAATATACTTAAGACTCCTGAATACAACCACTGAACCATTCACCCGAGCCAATGATAAGAACTGGCAAGCGTTGGCAGTGCCTGTCTGGCTGATTGAGAGACATGAACTCTGCTCAGAACGAGCGACAACAGAGAGGGCCTCCTGTCTCCGCTCTTGACTTATAGAGGAGCTCGGAGAGATTATTAGATAGGAAAGCGTCTATCCATTCCTACAATGGTGCAGCCGGGGAACGATAAGAGGACATTCGCATCCAAACCAGGCCATTGGAGTACCCAGTCGAAGCAGAATTTGCTTGGATAATCTGAAGACCACATGACAGCTCCAATTCACCAGTCCTAGTCATGAACGCCAACATAGCACACAGCCAGAGAGGATGGTCCAGGACATGCCAAGGGGTCAGATTGCTGACGCTCCTGAGACCGTATACGAAGCTAAGTTGGCTGCAGCGTTACTTCCGTCAGAGCTCCGCTCTTACCTTGTCTCGTAAAGTCGGCACGCAACGTACCACGGAACAACTCATGACCTTC
Source organism: Heliocybe sulcata (assembly GCA_004369045.1). Lineage (NCBI taxonomy): Eukaryota > Fungi > Basidiomycota > Agaricomycetes > Gloeophyllales > Gloeophyllaceae > Heliocybe > Heliocybe sulcata. The sequence continues at coordinate 210,587 of ML213529.1, read as the reverse complement.
ATCGCGGCGTACCTTTGCATAGAACTATGTGATTCCGCTAGAAATCTCGAGCTTATCTGCGTTTCAGGCCTCCAGTATCGGAACTTGCAAGGCTGAAACGTTCCCGCAGACACATGACGAGCTTCTATCCTTCAGTCCGTCCGTACCACCTTCGCACAAAACGGCATCGCGAGCTCGTTCATATAGAGGACCATCCGCCACGTAAAGCACTCCGGCCAGAAGGTGTCATCCTCCGTAGTTGCATGTCAATGAGTAGCTTAATGTCTGCAGAAGTCAGCGACAGTTGTGCGACTGCTTTGCACCAACCGTGGATACTTACCAAGTTCCCTGCGCTTCTTTCAGAAGAAGGGTTTATTTGGGACATGCCTGCTTCGCTATAATGCGCGGAACAGCCTCGGAACATGCGCACTTCTTTGCCGTCGTTGCCCTGGCATCGTTTGTCTTTGCACTCAGGTTGGGACCGACACAGCGGCGAAATACTTATGCATTCCTGGCGACAAGACCATAGGAGCATCCAGAACGTGCCCTGTAAGTCCTCTGTATAAGCAATATACCGTGGGCGTACCTGTTCATAGGAGATCTCTATAAAGAAGAGTATCTCATGGGATCTCAAGCTGAAGAAGGGAAGTCGATGTTGCTGGCAACCACGGCAAAAGTTTTGGTAGAATCCTCAACCTGGGACGTACCAGCTTCAAAGCGAAGAGATAGGATACGTGGAAGGCTTCGTTGAGGATGCGTCCTCAACGAAGTATTCTCGCAAGCCGGGAAGCTCGGCCCGCTGATCGGCATGCTCCGAACCAGAAATGCAGCTAATTCAGGGAGTTCATCAAATCTTGTAGTACTTACTGGTGGCTTCAGTAAAGCCAAACGACATGAAAGATAATTTCCATTGGAATGCGCAGGTGCATATCCCTCCGTCCCCACCATCTGCCACAGGATGCTCATAGGAGTCAGGAGACCTAGCGGACACGAGGCAATCAGATGTGACTTTTCCCATCGATATGGCGTCAGTACGCAGTGGCGGGCCTCGAGGCGTTGGCTCAGCGTTGCTCTCAACCTCTATAGCGTCTCTCATCACTGTCAGCATCGTCTTCCCTTCATGCTCCTCGATTGCGGACAGATCATGTCAATCTCGTTCCTGTCAACGCAGCGATTCACTCGTCGTTGACGGGATCAATGCTACCACCGACGATCACTGTATCAGGCGTTCCACACGACTCTGCACTGTTATTGGTTGACCGCGGGATCGTCAAACCTCTATCCTGGCGAACAGTCAGGGCGACGCTTCCCCGACTGCTACGATGCTTGCCAGAGCTTTGTTCGTACGGGATACATGGAGAACCAAGGGGTGCCATGCTCTCGTAGAGAATGAGAGCGCAGAGTCAGCCATATGTCTTGGTTGATCCACCCACCATATGAACGATGTGTTGGTCTGTGAACACGCAGGGTATCGAGTCGTCTTTGATACGTGAAGGTATACCGTACGTGAAAGTTCAATCGCTACGTGATACGTGCGGCTCATACATACTCACCTTGCACTTCCAAGACATCATCGCGCGGGAGGTAGCTTACTTGCGAACCCGTGCTGGGCCGAGATTGATAGAGGCTCCTTCCATTAGAACCCGCTTCCCGCAATCCTCGAAACGCGATCCATCAGCTACCCGTTCATCTAGTCAAGCTACCTTCTATCTGAGTCTGATTCAGGGCGTCCAACAAGGTGCCGAATACTAACAGCGGTCAAGTCGGCGTAGGGAGTATCGAGGGTGACGCACTGAAACACAACTGCTGGCGTCGCGAGTGCCGGACTAGTGGCGGCTACTAGTGGGAGCCATATCCGGAACAGTCTTGTCGTGGCGTCCAGTGACCTGTGCTGGGGTTGGTGGTACCTGCGAGGGACGCGCTTCCGAAGGGTGCTCGCGGGACTATTGGTGGCAGCTTCTGGGACCCACGTTGGGCACAGCTCTTTGTGCTGTCCAAGTGACTAGTGCTTGAGTGTGCTAATAACCGCGATAGAATCTGTTTCGAGGGGCCGCTCAAATAAGCTCGTTGCGTTGCGGCTGCTAATGGGACCCACACTGGGCACAGCTCGTTGTCTTCCCCAGTGGCTAGTGCGAAGGGCGTTAGCACCTAGACCTGCGAGGGACGCGAACATTTCAAGGGGGACCCACGATAAGCTTGTGGCGTCGCGGGAGTATTAGCGCCGTCTGTTGGGACCCACATATAGCAAAACCTGGCGTAGCGTCCGATGACTGATCGCCATCGTCAGTCCGGAAGCAAATATTACGGCATCTTATACCTGCTTGGCGTATCCTCGCCTCGGTTGCGTCGCTTCTATAGCCTTATTGGGCTAACCTGACGGAGGCAATTTAGAGTTGTCCCTGCACTAGCGGCGAATAGGACAGGTGAGCACTCTGTTTGCCGACGCATAGTTTGAACCTGAGTGCTTCTAGCTCGACAGAGACTGTCGTTGCACCTGGAGTGGGATACTCGTCTCTTCAGACCGTTTGTTTCGCAGACTCGTGCCATCCGTTCGTCAGGGTCGCCGATTTTTGCAAGCAACCAGGAATCTGGGCGATGCAAACACCAGTCTCGTTCCTCAGCGGGGATTTGCTCGCTGCAATATGCGCCGCGACGTACCTTGACTATTCCTGGATCGTCCGCACAGGATACCACTAGGACTGGCGACGGGCGAGCCACATTACGACGGACGACTATTCCCCTTCTACTCGGGTGAAATTGGATGGCTGCTCTTCGCATAGGCGCAATGGTTCACTCTTGGAGCGGGGAGAACCGATGCTGGCGGCAATTTCTGCGTCTGAGCGGTTGCCCTTCCTCGGTCTGTGGGGTTGACCGACAGAGTGCAGGTTGCTTTCCATGCAGTCCACTTGTCTGGCCACGGGAGGGTGATCTGCGTCTGACTCTTAGCGGGACTAACCGTACGGTTAGCGAGGATACCTGAGCAAGGGAGTCTGGGCGTCGCCCTGTACTACTGCGAGGGAGGGACTCTAGAGCGCTAGATAGCGGGCAAGCCTTGGTTTCTCAGCCTGGGGACACCTCTCCACAGTGATACCGAGACTCGCGGCCGGTGGCGTCCAGTCGCTTCCCATCATTGTCGACGAGTTACCCCTTCTTTGGCATATCTCCAAACCCGCGAAGAGGCTTAGTCTTCCATTTGTGAACCTGAGCAGTCGTATCGACAATCACGACGTGGCTATGGAGTCCAAGTCTCCATTCCACTGCTGCGCAATTCCCGATGAGCTGGCATACGCGTACCTGTCTCTTGGGTCTTCCAAGGTTCCGGTGGTTATCGTCCGACGCGATGCCCGCGTCTCAGCCTGTCACAATTTGGTATTCGGAGACTTGCTCCAACACAAGTCTTACTAGCCGTCGCCATATGGACGGCTGGAAGAGAAGCGCCACACGAGAAGTAGCTCAGCTTGGAATGCCTTGTTCTTGACTCGACAGCACGGAGCGAACTCGGATACGGTCTTGTCCGACTCCGTCTTCTCGGCAGCTAGCCGTTAACTTTGTACCGCTATTTTCGCTCTGGCTGGATCGTCCTGACTCCTGGTAGCTTGGGATTATCATGTGCTTATGGACTCTGCCGTCTTGCTGCGCAATCATCGCCCTGCATCGTGGCTTACCAGATTTTTCATCCGCGCCACGCTGCGCAGGCGTAGTACTAAATTCCCCAGCGATGGAAAGGGGGTACGCGCGCGATATTAATCCATGAATTTTCGGTGTCGTTCATATTACAGCAATATGAACGATCTGCAGCTGTGTCTGATGGGCGAGTGTCACGCCGGTGCCGGAGGGTCAACGGTTAGTCGAATTGATGGAGAATTGACAGCTCTTCACCAAAGTACAGTCACCGAAAAGCGCAACGGGTGTGGGTTCTCGCCAGAGGTGTATGGCAGCGGCGATGCTCTCTGGGCCAGGGACGGGCGGAGCAAGGTCTGAATTGGAAGGTGCACTCGCCTCGAGGCGCGCTCTCGCACGTGGCGACGACCGCCATTGGCCTACATTGCATTCCAGCCATCGTAAATAGAAGATTTAATGTTCGCTTGTAGCGTGAATTTCCACATAGCCTAGACCCCGCGAAGAGATGGCTCGCTCACCGTTGGTGGACGCGCCGCACGCAGACTCGAAAGGCACGGGATATTCGGCAAAAATTAGGGGTGTAAAATGGTATACGTATATCCTAGAGGCGGTCCGGTAGCAATCAGACTGGGCCAAAGGCAATGACATCTCACCACCGTTCTCCCGGCCGGCGGAGCGCTCGAATGCAGACAAATGCCTGCGTACGGCCCCAACGCTATTTCAGAGGTGAAGTAAGACTATGAAATCAGTTCGACGGTGTCGCGGGTAACCAGGAGAGCTTCGTTGACTATACACACCGGAGCTACAGCGCTTGGTTTCAGAGTCTAATGTGAGCTCCTTGAGGATCCGGGCAATGGAGAGCACCGTCCGCTGGCATTCGAAGCGGTGGAGGTTAGCCAGGCCAATGACGACCGGCAGCTAGTCTATCGGGGGACCGCCTCGATCATGCAGATCCCGTCTGTGGGACGATGGGACCTACTGGCTTCGGTCACCGATCTCGAAGTCAGGGGAGCGTTGTCATGAAGAGGCCTTGTCTGGTTGAGGAAATCGTTGTCCAAAGGGCCCACCCTATCGTCATGCCTGATCTTGCGCCACTCTGGAATCTTGATAAACCCAGAACGTATTCATGTGCACATTGCGGGCATTCTGATTCAGTCTGATGCGTAAAGTACGGGCGTGTCGCACAGACCTAGCTTATCTGACCGTGCAGGGCTGCGTAGACGCCCGTGGTATAACTGGTGCCGGACGAGGAGGCGGCGGACGCTCCAAGTACTCATATGACCTCGGTGATACTGCATTGTCAGTAGACCGTTAACCAGTGTAGATAGCGTTGTTCACGTAGCTTTCCGAGGAGGATGGTGGTTGGTCGGAACTGACTTTACGTTGAACAAGGCACCCCATAAGAGGCAGTCGGCATATGCATATGCTTCCGCATCTAGGCTTGCTGATAACGAATCATGAGGTACAAATACGCGCCATTCGCTTACCTAATACTCTAGACGGAACTAAAAGAAAACACGTACACCTGCAGAAATAGGAAGAGACGTGACACCCTTGGGTACATCAGGAAAATGTCAGCACAAAATGACTTGCCTTATTTTATCTTATTGTCTTAGCTGGTCTTAAATCCGTCTTAGTGAGGTTTTAAGGCCTATTTTAAGTGTTTAAGCGCTTGACTTGCCTTATTTTCTCTGGGAAAATCGGAATTAAGACCGAAAAAGATGTCGCTAAGAAGAAAAGACGATTTAGCATTTTCCTGATGTAAGAGAAACACGTTCCCCACCTACGTGGACAATATTTGCAGTAAATCGCATTTACGCCACATCCCGTGCAGTCCGGGTACCGCAATACTCTGCACTCGCCTGCAGCTGGGAGGCGCGAATCGGGAGGAGTACAGCGTCGAATGCCTGGAAACGAATTAAAGGCAATACTCGCCGCTCAGTGTCACCTCCCGGGCATCTGGCGCCGCTAGCGAGGGCCTTGCCTACCTTTGAGGGACGCGTGTGCCGTCATTTTAGCGCATGTTTGATGGCCAGATACGCGGCGGCGAGTGCCGGGAATAGAATGAGCTGTATCCACTATCTTGGGCAGTTTCGAGACCCAAATTCGCTAGTGGAATTCGTATCTAGATGAACCCCAGTTCCGATGGCCCGTACCACGGGAACCATCTATAAAGTATGTAATCCTCGCATTGGGCCCTCTTCGTGATATCCACGTTCGGCGTACCTCCACTTTTCTTCCAAAGCGCGTCCTGTCCTCTCCCGACCCTCCAGCGAACATGCCTGCGGAAAGGACCAAGCACTCGAGGCGCAACGGTGTAGACGGTACGCGCGCCATTCCGATTCGATCTGCAGATTCATGTTCTGACCAACCTGGAAGGTGTGCAACTCACCTGGACTACACCGGTAGAGCCATCCACCCCTCAGGCCATCGCGTTCGCATCCAACCTCACCCCCGACACCTTCAACGAGTCCCCTCCTCCCGAATCCCTCCCCGAATCCACCCTCTTCCCCGCTCCCGACGGCTCTGGCGATTCTCCGCGCCCGACGCACACGAAGAAGAAGCCAGACAACCACATCCCCCGTCCCCCGAACGCCTTCATCCTCTTCCGCTCCGCCTTCATCAAGAACCAGCACGTCTCTTCCGACGTCGAAACGAACCACAGCACGTTGTCGAAGATCATCGGACTCACCTGGCAGAACCTGCCACACGAAGAGCGACAAGTGTGGCACGCCAAGGCCAAGGCCGCTCTGGACGAGCACAAGCGGAGGTTCCCAGAGTACGCATTCCGACCTCTGCACACGAAATCCAAGGGCGCGCCGACGGCGAAGCGGAAAGTGAGAGAGGTGGGACCAAAGGACATCAAACGCTGCGAGAAGATCGCAGAGTTGCTGGTGCAGGGCAAGAAGGGCGAGGAGCTCGACAGCGCCGTACGTGAGTTCGACCGCCACCACGTACCGGAGATCGTCACGCGCTTCGAGGCCCCGCTCACCGCCCGCGCCTATCGCCGCTCCTCCTCTGCACCTGCGCCGGACACAGCGTACTCCAAGGCCCCGGACTTCCTCGTTCCCTCCAGTCCGGACTCCAAACCGCTCCGCGCCTGCAGCACCCAGCCCATCCACCCGAGCCGCAACTCCTCGCCTGCGCCCACCTACTACGAGAGCGACGCGCCTTCCCCCCTGGGTTCCGACGCCACCTCGGAGGCCGACGCATACTACGACGGATATCAACACGCTCCTTCACCAGACTATGCATTCACTTCTAGCATCGATCCATCGTTCGTAAGTGTCACTGTCTTTCCTGAACGCCACACCCCGCTTACTTTCGCATAGAATTTCGGCTCCTTCTCTTTCGCCGGAACGACCCCAGCACCAGATGCGCCGTGCGATCCTCTCGTTAAAGTCCCCGAGGTACAGCACCCGAACCTGTACAGCCCAGAGCCGGCGCCGGTCATGCCCTGCCCGACAACCTTCGAGGGCACGCTGACCATCGACACCAGCTTCGTCGACACGTGGAACCCCGTCGCTTCCCCCGTGCCGAGCATTCCGAGCACGCCGCAGTGCTTCTCCGCGATGCAGCCGAGTCCCTATGGCCCGCTTAGCCCCTGCGAGCCCTTATCGCCCGTCGATTCCCTTCCCCAAATCAGCGGCTTTAACTACGCCTCATACCAGTACGCCCTCGAGAGCTCGATGCAGTCGTTCGACAACAACCAGCAAATGCCGTCCTACTACGACTTCAACAACGGCTTTAGCAACGCGGCGCAAATGAACGGTGCACCTTACTTTGCGCCGCAGTACGCCCCGTCGGACAAGGACCAATATATACCCCAGGAGCAGAAGCCCGACCTCCCACATCTCAACACGAATACCTCGACGTTCGCGGTTTCAGCCTATTGATGCGCCTCCCTATTAAATCCATATATCCCGCGTCTCTGCCCTCCACCATACACGCTATTTATTGAAGGCGTTTTCACTGGTCTCTTCCTGGCTGTATCACTATTCCGGAGCATACTCCGCACTGTATCAGTTCCTCACGCTATCTTGCCTGTTGTTTCCATTAACTCGACACTCACATCGTTCTTGTCGCACTTTCCTCTATCCTCGGCGACGAAAATCTTGTTTATTTGTAAATACTTCTATGTATTCTGGGATTCAGGTCGCTCTCTTCGATAGAGGCGTCTTCATTCCCAAGAGTTAACGGGCGCCCGCCGTATTGAAGTTAACGATAGGCTAGGATACTGGTAATGATGACGAAAGTTTAATTTGTCAGCTGAATAACATACACACACGGTCTAATAAGGAATACACACCTAGGTCTGATGAGAATGGAAGGAAGAACACGTCTCCACGCGAGGACATCTTGTTCCCTTAATGTTCACATGTTCACAAGCCTACTGACGTTCGGCAGAGGTAAATCGCCGAGTCCCGACTTGTTGATCCAGCTGTGCTTGCGTAATTGCCCAACACGTCGCCGTCACGTCGGGGACTGCGAGAGTCATAGGCAATCTCATCGACCTCGAGGCAACGAGTTACGTTGGCAAAGTAATGCAATGGACTGCACGAGGCTCGCTTCCACGAATCGTCGGCGGACGGACATGTCGGTGAGCGGATAGGTGCACTCCAAACGTCCAGAAGACGGTGATAATGCGTGGGGACCCACTCAATGTTTCTCGAAAACTTAGACGAAAGCTAGCGGGACTTTCCCGGAGGACGACAGCCCGGGCCATCGATAGCACGCTCCAGCGTCTCCCTTACCTAAAGGTCCGTCATCAAGCCGTCGTAAGTATACTCACCTGCGAGCTGTTAGCATCAGCAGTGGCTGAACAAGGTCTAATTGCTACTCACGTGGACCCTGAAATTATAAGCTTCAAAAGCGTGCTCCTCGCTTTGCGGTTCATATTCCAATCCTCCTTTGACTGGGTGCTGGAAAATGGAAACTAGTCGTACGTCAAAATTTGACTACAAGACCGACACGTCAAGTAGCGGCGTTACCTGTAGTCGTTGCTTGAGGTAAACTATGAATGAGTATGAGCTGGGATCATGACGAACCCGAGACCGGGACCATCGGACCCAATTTCATCTGATAGGCCGGTTGCGGCATTGAACGGAGATCATGAAATCGCGAGGTAACCTGAGGATATGAGAAGGCACCACTAGAACGAATTTCCACTCTTCGTACGTCTCATCACTGTTGACGCGGAAACACGGCATTAGCTCCGAAAGCTACCGATTTCGAACGTTCTGTAGTCTGACCTGAAACATCAATAATAAGGTTATATCAGCATCGAGGACCCTGCCTATGGGACTATCGCTATGGACTCACCTACAGGGTTATATCAATCCGCGAGTATTAGTATCCAAGTAAGCGGCCGTTCGAGAATTCATAGACTCGCGAATAGACGAGAATACGGAAGCGTAGTCAGAACGACGCACGGCAACGCTGAGAAGAGCCGGCAAGCCTTCTGGACTTTACCGACCAATTGGGTCTACGACTGGAGAATCCAGTACACGAACAGGCTCTCGGCAGTAGCTGGTGTTAAAATTGATATGGAAGCCGTGCATGAAGCTCCTTCGGACAGGACAGCGGAATCGGGCGAAGATAGATCGTTGTGGTCTTCGAGAGCGACGGCTCTTGTGCGCAGAACGGAGATCAACATTCCAGAAGGAGACGAAAATCCGAAATGAAAGGGTATCCGAGGGCAACGTTGGGCGTAGGGTAGCGCCCAATAATTCATTTCCACTGCATCTGAGTATCGCAGCACATGGTTCCGTAACGGAATCGATAAACCTTGGGAGTCATGAGCATCGTGGTGGAGGAGAACGGTCATCGAGTGGAGAAGCTTACCTATGTTACGGACAACATACAATGACTATAAAGCCAAAAGGAGCAGAGAATATCAACAGAAAGGAGACATCCGAAGTAGGAGACGAAGATAGACCGAACTTGCTGGCAAAAGCGCTGATAAAACGCTACGAAGTCCATCGCATGGGCGGGTACCCAACAAAATTCGTCACGTCTCAAGCATACCCGTATTAAAAAGAGATGCTCCAGCTTCCAACGGATAGGTCGGCGAGAACGATGACTTCCAACAGCTCCGAGTAGGCAGAAGTCACTCAGAGAAGAGTGTGAGCGAGTCGCATGAGTAGAAGGCGCACACCCGTCGCGGAAAAGACGAGGTCAGGACGTTGTACTACGGAAGACTGCTGGAGATGACTGGTTAGTCAGGGCGAGCAAACGAATAATATGACGCACTCTCAAACGATCCATGCGAACTATGCATGACTGAATACTGGCAGGGCGAAGGAACATACCCACGTTGAGACAACGTCCGCGCATCTCCAGTTGCAGGGAGACAGCGCTACTTGAGTCTCTCTCCTTTATACCCTCCAACACGAGTCGACAGCACGGATCACAACGAGGCTTGCAGCATGTATCGCATTAGGCGCTCACAGTTTACAGTCCAGGCGAGTGAAAGAGTAACTAGCGCGTTGCTGGGCGTCTGCTCTGTGGGCGTCAGGCAGCAGCTCGTTGTGGACAAGCGCCCGTACCCGAAAATTTGAGCTCCGATGGAATTCCTCTGAGGAACAAACATCAACAAGCAGCTCAGCCACGTTTGCCACACTGCAAGGGCGGCAACAGTTGGCAGCATGGATATTCAGTGAGACCACAGATTCAGCATAGACATGGACAAATAGGTCTCTTAAAAAGTTCTGTAGCTGTCTCTTGACAATTGACATTATCCATCTATCAAGAGCGCATCGATGAGCGAGACAGGACAATTTGGAAAAGCTTGACGAACGGAAACGAACGTACCACCACAGCAGACTGACACAATTGTAATTCCACACAGGCATGAGAAACGTCAATAATGAGCACTGCAAGACGCACATCTGCGAAGTGACTCAGGCAGTAAAGGACGCAGACCTCCTGGCACCTCTAGCCATTCCTGCCTCGTTAAGTAGACGCACACACCTAAAGCTCAATTAAATTTCCATTTTATCGTCTTCGTCCTCGTCCTCGTCGTCTTCATCATCCTCGGTATTTGCGTGCCCCGTGCCAGCATTTCCCCTAGTTTCCTCCGTCGCTCCCGCCAACTCAAGCGAGGCATTCCTGCCCGCTTCCATCCCATGGACGCTGGATCTTATCTGCCGCCACACCTCCACCGCTCCCTGCTTCGCCATCTCTCGCGCGCGCCCTAGCTCGTCGACTAGCCCCTCATCAATCTCGGCCGTTCCAAGGTTAGTGCTGGACCAGTTGCTCCATATCAGCTCGCTCGGCGGTTCCGAAGTAGGGGATGTCCCAGATAACGCAGATGAGAAGAGGAAAGCAAAGACACCTTGGGCTGTAAGATTTGGTATCTCTTCAGGTGAGGGGTCCAGGATCAAACTCGACGTTGATGCAGGAGCAGATGCAGAGGACGACGCCAGGCGACCAACGGCAACCGCGCACACGACGCCCCGTAATGGGATACTTCCCGCATTGATGAGCGCGAGACTTGCACTGTTCACCATGCTCGCGATCGTCCCTGGCCCGTAGACTCCTGCGGTTCCAGCTCCAAGACCGGAATGTCCGACTACTTCGCTCACGGACAGGGCTTGCACGACCATTTGGATAAGCGTCCTCGGATTTTGATTCAGTAGAATTGTTTGTGAGAATATCGATTTCAGAACAGCCGCTAGTTGACGTGACTGGGTCGAGGGCAGTGAATGGAGGGGGCGGACGTGGATCTCTAAGGTCGCGAGAGACGGGTGTTCGGATTGTGGGCGGGGTTCAATAGGACCAGATACGGAGGTCAATGTCGGCGTCGTGGGGCCTACACAATGTTCAATTGCACCCTCTTTGATGCCCGCGACGTGCTAAGGAACAGATGAACCCACCGAACGCAAATCGAGCAGACCCATCAGCTCTGTCTAATCCTTCGTATACGATAGACAATTTCCGGAGTTGTTCTGCAGTGCGACCATCGGCACGATCTCCCATGTTTCTATTACAAAACCTGGAGCTGGAGCAATACAGGCAGGGTTTCAGATGCGCGCGAGGAGCAGATGTACGTTGAGTTCGAGTTACTTATGGCGAAGCTTGAGCGAAGCAGAGGAATCCTTGCGGGAATATCCGACTACAGCCCGCCTATAATGGCAGGACGCTTTGCCGCATGTCGGTCTCGTATCTACTTGAACGTCGAAGATGCCGAGCCTAAAAACCCTCGCTCATAATATACAGATGAGGTCTGACTACTGGATAGCCTGATATTATACTTCTGCTACACAAGGCCTCATGACCCATAAATATTGCGAAGTACCGCCTAGCTAGCAGGCCCTGACGGAGCTAACAGCTGCGTGCAACCTGCTTTCAGAGGAGTTCGGGGCAGATGAGAAGGAACAGACGATACCTGGATTGTAGTAGAAGAATACAACCGCAATGACCGCGAAGAGACCTAGTGGAAATGGGGGTATATGTAGTCTTTAGTCACCAAATGTATGAGTCCGACTGACCTATCAGAATCGCTCCTTCAAGCCAGTTGGATCGTCCATTGGTGGTCATAAATGCCACGACGACGGCTGTAATAAATTCAGAACTTCGTTCGGTCGTGAAACGCCTTAGCCAAATTCCGCACCGGTCACGACAAGAGTAATTGCCTCCACAGGGTCAAACAACAGGGTCAGAGGTTTATGGGTCCACCATGCGAGGCAGACCACGAAGCTTTGACGGACTATGTAAATCCTTGTATACGCAAGGTATCGACACTGCTCACGGAATTATGAAGAGAGCGATTTGCTAAGCGATAGGTGAGCACGCGTGCACGAGGAGATGCGGGACCGGACGTACAATCCCAGACCCTATTACGACAGCCATAGAAAGCCGTAAGCGACCTTTGACAGCCAACCCAGTGGCATGCAGATGCTCTGCAGACGGTATCGATCAACAACAAGACATGTCGCTGGTGAATCGACTTACCAGGAACGTTTCCCATTATAGGGATGAGAATCATCGCAATAAATTCCTTGCTGACATTGCTCGTCTCAGATAATCCGTCCACCGAGTCAATCATGAAGAGAGCAGTGACGGTGATGGTCTGGATGACAACAGACAGATGCTTAGCGTCAACCATGGGACTCGCCTCAAGCGAGACGAACCGCTATTACAAGAAATAGTAACATTGTAGCCACAGAAAGATTGAGTACTGGTCTTTGCGGACGTTCTTCTCCCAGGGTTCTATTGTCATGACCTATGTTCACAGGCATGGGCAGGATGAGATGGCTTACTACCCTTTCCCCAGTCGTGATCCGTCTACGCACCATCGCTCGTGCCGTGGTCCGGACCCTGCGACATGGTCGAAAGGACGTGCTCTTGCCCTTGGGCTTCGTGATCGGCAAAAGAAGACGACCTGCGTTTTCCGTCGATATACCTATCTTTGTGCGAGATGAACATGAAGACCAAGAACGCTGCGTATACTGCGAAAATGGTCAAGCTCTACCGAAAAGCACGGCTGTTGTTAGAGCAACGTACTGCACAGGAGGACCAATGCGACCTGTAAAGAGGGCAATCAGTCAAGAGATGTAGTGCGAAAGTCACCAGCGCTTACTCCGTGGCTAACGCTTAAGATATTCTGCTTCTCCGTTGGATCCGATAAGTTGGTGTCGATGGTTGCATGCAATACGGCCGGAAACAAGACGACCATAATACTGGATATAAGTAACCAGGAGTCGATCTCCGCAGCCTCTGCAGTTAAAGTTCTGATATAAGCCTGGTACATTCTTGGAGGCGATGGCCGTACGCACTGGCATCGAACTCTTGCTCGTAATGTGCAAAGCCTCCCCATAGGAAGCACATGCCGACGCTGAGGACTTCGGTCTTTCGTTAGCTTGTTATAAAGATGAGGAAAGGGAATGACTTGCGAAGGTGATTCACGATCGCCCCTACCACTATCATGCGTTGCGTATTGGCATGGACACATACAACCATGTTGAATTTACTCACGGGAAGACTGCACTACTTGATACTCGCAGCGGATGAGTGCGACAAGCTATATTGACTGGTTAGAGTGCTATCGGAATTCGAAGAGGGAATGACGAATGGCAAACCGCTATGATAAATTCAATGCTATTTGCCATGTCAATACAAATCCGGACTATCTCAGATTGGTGTACTTACGCGTTCCCGGAGGTAGAATGCAGGATACCACGAGGGATATCCCCTACGTGCATACTGAGGGAATCTACAGCGAGTGCGAGTAGCTGTGTGACCGTCAGCGGGCATGTAAAGTAGTGATATACCAGAGGGGACCTGATTCTGACATTTGCAAGCGGAAATTTGGAAATAAAGGCACCTATCCGTCACTCAGTACCTGCATTCCGTATAGACTGCCTCACTCACATGCGAATATAGTTTTATACTCGGTCGGATGAACGAAGTGAAGCCACCACTGAGCATACCCGGATGAATTGAGACCAATGCGATTGCCGGATAACAAAAAACACACGCTGATGGGAACAAGCACAAGGAAGACGTTAAACTCTATAAGGAAGTCAGCAAGGTTCCAGAAAATTGCCAATATTGAGGATACGAACTGGGACAAACGATGGCTTTGAGGCTCTCCTTCGTGGAAGGACTCTCCACGCGAGACTCCGACTTCCATTTGAGACAGAATTCGCTACCAGCGATACTCAACGCTGTCATGGTCCGCTGAACACTGGGCCTGTGGGCACCTGGACCGGAACTCGAAGGTACAGTCGCACCGGTGGCAGATTGGGGCGCTTCGTTGGTATGAGGAGCATCACCATAACCTGATCTCATGTTATTCGACAAAAGAACTGGGATAGAGTCAGAATGTGCAGTCGTCCGGGCTGTGGAAGCGTCGTAATGATAGGAAACTCTGTGAGCGCCCGAAGACATAAGGGATGCTGGACAGGTGAAAGCTAGCGCAGAAGAGGGTTCAGTAGTATTTAAGAGAGACAGGGAGCAATCCAGGAGGCTTGGCGACGTGCTGCGCCTGCGTCGAATGGAAGTCGTGACTCAAGGTAGACGCATGGCTGGAAAGCGCTCATGTCGCCATAAATATCGGCAAGTCCAGCACACAAAGGGCATGGCAGTTGAATAAAGGCGCTATGATATTGCACTACCATTCAGCGTTTCGCGCAACGTGTAAGGTAGTACGATACTAGGCTCACCGCTATCAGAAATCCTGTGCTGTTGCACCTGAACAAGAAAACCCAACGCAAAGGTATCGACAATGCTTATCAGTGGGCACCAGATTGACATAGGTTTGTGGATGACTAGGATGAACATCAACGTCATGCTCAAGTTCTTGCGCGTCAGGTTACCCTGCGAACCACGCTTGCATCTCCTTCCAGCCTAAGGCGGGATCCCCTAGCACTGGATCGCGTCGATGGGTATTGCAGCTAGCGCTGGCATGCACTCTTCCCCAAAGTAAGCAAGGATCGTAAGGGCCTGCTTCAGTAGCAGTCAAAGCGCCGAAGATTGTGTAGCACCGCACATATGGGCCGGGTAGGTCGCAACTTGGTGCTACCAATCCTTGGCGTGGAGATCAGTCGTCACGGACATTCAACAATAACTTCCGCCTTCGACTCTGGGGATGTTGTGGGCTTCCTCGACATCAGCAGGTGAGTAGCAAGTGTAAGAGGAGAAATCCAAACTCTTACTGTTCAGACCGACACGCAATAGTGCTCCGGCCCGGCCGGGCAGCTGGCAAGTCCGACTTGGGGAAGTGTGGAAGTTTCCTATTCTCCGCTTCCTCATGAGAACGTATGCTGCTCTGCTGAGAGCATCTGTTACCTCTACCGTTGGGCAGCGGAACTGGATGTCCGTCTACGTTGTGCGAGGCGCGTGGGCGCGCACAGTCCTCTCGGGGTACCGTTACGTGATTTAGGCGCCGCGCCGTTATTGTTAGCACCATCAACCATCAACCATCAACCCGTCGCACTCATAAAGCAGCTATAGACGGGTCTGATTTTCCATCCAAATCTCCCACTATGCTGGCGCTGTATGCTGCTCTTGGGGCAGTTCTGGCTGTCGCAGGGGAAGCTCAGCCAAATACCGGTGTAGGGTATCCTCACAACTATACGGGGATTCCGTCCGGTGACTACAGTCCTGAATGGCAGGAATGTAAGTAGCATCGTTACCTGATGGTACAAGAGCTAAAACAAAGTGTCGAATAGACTTTCAAGTCACTGAGGCGCTGCCCAACGTTACTTGGACTCTCGGAAGAAACTGGGCTGGGAACATCGGCGTCCAGCGCCCGGGACATCCCAATAATACCTTGTTCTTCTGGGCTTTCGAGAAGACAAACGGCTCCCTCACTGCCGCTGCTGGCGAGAACAGCGACGTTCCTTGGGGAATATGGCTCAACGGCGGGTAAGTCCTGATATTTCATGATGTCTTTCTGAAATGCTTACCGAGGTATCAACGCAGACCGGGAAGCTCTAGTCTCATCGGGCTTATGTTTGAGGTAGGCGGGGATCAAGTACAGATATTCGTATATACTCATCGCGATGCAGAATGGGCCTATACACATCGCACCGGATTACTCGGCTTATTCAAATAACTATAGCTGGAACGGACTTGCGGACTATGTCTGGATTGACCAGCCAGTGTATGCTCGATTACCCCAGACGATCCGGTGATGTCAACTCATGGTCTTTCAGTGGCACAGGCTTCTCGACCGTGGACCAGGGCGCATGGGGTACGTACGTCTAGCTAGTCAGTCTATCACTCACGTTGACGCCTGAATCTCTTGCAGTTGCGGACGAAGACCAAATGGGTATCGACTTCGTAAGTTCTCAAATAGCTCTTCATGTCTCCCGTGAAATAACGTGTCTGTCGAAATATAGTTTGGCTTCCTGGAGAATCTCGTCAAAGTTTTCCCGAGCCTTGCGACTCGGCCGCTTTATATCACCGGCGAAAGCTACTGCGGAACATACATAGTCAGGGATTTTGCTGCTTGCAGGCTGACAAGCTACTGAAACAGAGTCTTTATAGCCGTATATTACGAAGACATACTTTGGGCTGGAAAACCCGCCTGTAAAGCTTTCCAAGATCGCTATCGGAGATGGAACCCTTGGCAGTGGAGAGGTATTCGAGCTGCTCCCTACTGTAAGTCGGCTCTCGAGTTTAATCCGTATACAGTCATAACTTGGCTCCAGGTTACCACACTCGAGACGTACCCGCAACTGATTGGATACGATCCTGAGGTCTACCAATACTTCAAGCAACAGTAAGTGAGATGCCACGACGGTGCTGTTACGACCCTCACCTAGAATCACAGAGAGCACCTCTGCGGGTATGACCTCAACCTCACCTATCCGCAGAACGGCCACTTCCCGACGCTCAACTTCACCGAGGGTACCATAGACAATGGCTTCGCCAGCAGCAAAGGCAGCCGTTTGAATCGGCAGAGTCTTCTTACGGCGATCGCAGATCGCTATGCCGCGAGCAAGAGCAAAAAGCTGAGCAAACGCGATAGGGAGATGCGACGCGAGCTGTGGAAGACGGAGAAGAGAGACCTGAGTGGTAGGGCAAACGGGACGCTCGATCCTTGGTATGGGTGCGATCTCTTTACAGAGATGTTAGAGTATGCGATCAACTTCACTTATCCTTGGTGTGAGTCGGTCATGGTGTGCTTCCGTATCCCCAGACACCGTGCTGACTTGGTTGAGCAGCCGCTGGTAAGGACGTTGATGTGAGTACCTGCGGTCTGATGTAACTTGGCATAGATATATTCACGATTTATTGTAATAGATCTACGACATCCCTGACGCCTTGAGTCCGGAAGCGCCACAAGATGCTAGTGTGTTCTTGAATGGTGAGTTGTGTCTCCGGCCGTATCTCGGATAGCCCTAAGTACTCCACCTTCATCTCATCAGACAACGCCATGCGGGCTGCGATCCACGCTCCAACAAGCAAGGACTGGGTAGAGAGCATCAACTACAATTTCACCGGCGGAGAAGATGGCAATGATCCCAGTATGTCCCTCATCGATATCAACTGTTTCTACTGCAGACCTCGTCATTGACATTTCATTCAGGCGTCGAGTTAGTCGCTGAGTCTATAGGTTTTGGAAGCGGTTACTGAGAAACCACTGTATTACAGGCCGATGGCGTTCCTGACGGATCTTGCGACGAATGCTACTGAGCGGAATGTTTCGGTGGTAATCTTTTCTGGCAATGACGATTCCCTTGTGGCTCACCGGGGCTCTGAAGGTACGCCTGCTACTGTATCATCAAGCTTGTTGCGCTTACGATCGTGCTGCTCTAGTTGTGATTCAGGTGATATCAATTCATTCAACTATCACTCTTGTTATGATATTCATTTTCATCGTTTTTGACATAGAACACGACCTTCGGCGGGACACAAGGCTTTACCAGAAAGCCTTCTACCCCATGGTACGACGATGCCGGCAATATCGCCGGTATCGTTCACCAAGAACGGAACTGGACATATGTCCTATTCGAAGGGACAGGCCACTTGGTGGCCGCCGGAAAGCCTGCAGCCGTAAGTCGTCTATCGGATCATCAAGTATAAAGCTTCCTTTTTCACCCTGACATCAAACAAGGCGTACACGTTCCTGCGAGAATTCGTCCTCGGCAATAATCAGACCGGCTTTGTTGATTCCAGCTCGGGCAATGTTGTTGGCGGGGAGGTCAGCTCCCTCGCTGGAGACTATATCCCAGGAGGGTCGGCGATCTACTACGGCTCTGGCACCACTCAGAGCACGTACTTCGCTCCCAGTGCCACTATCGCGGCATGGGAGAAATTCATACAGACGGCTGACCCAGTCACGACTAGTGCGGGATCAAGCTCATCGCAGAAGAGTGCAGCATGGAAAGATACTTTCTCTTCAGGGAGTCTGGTGGCTACCTTCGTATTTACCGTCAGTCTTCTTCGTTGCATCTAGACAGTTCGCGCTGTCAATCTGCAATTTGGAGGTGGTGACAATATCAGCTATGCTGACGCATCGTGTCACGTACACGTACGTAGCCAGTAGCTTCAGAGGGAAGGTATCCATGGAGGCGCATGCCAGGCCTCCCGTGTTACTCAAATGTTTGGAAGCTTTCGTCCAGCATTCTCTAAGGAAGCCCAGATCTTCGCGTCCGCTCAGATACCCGGAACTTCTGTGATAGCGACAGACGCACTGAATTTCGGCTGCTGTGCGAAATAGCGTAGACTTACATATGCCGTCTTTCCTGCCCCAAGGAAGACCGTCGATAAACACGGCGGTAATGGGCGGCTTTGATATCTATTGTGCTTTCTGGTACATCTGTTAGATCGATGCGCTGCTCTAGGTCGATGAAGTAAGTATGCATGTTCAGATATGCTACAAGCCCATGGGACATACCAGTAACCACATCCCCTCGAGCTCGAACTTGTAGGACCCTGGATAATACCAATGTAGGTCTGATCCGGAAGTTGGCCATCCGGGACATTTTTGACCGGGACCCGGAGTCTCCTTTTGGGGTCATTTTGACCGGGATCGCACACAGGCCCTCGGCCACAGGGCCAACTTGACCGGGATATCCTGATCAGACCTCCAAATTTACGAAAATTATAGAACAATTTTGGAAAAATCAAAAACGCGACTGTATGGCTAAGCATGTAATTCTGACCCTTGTCAACTAGAGGAATTGTGACATCTGCTATAATATCCATCAAAAATTGCGGAAAAGTCTACAGCTAGTGGTGTACATCGTAGTCATAGCCTTTTCCCCGATCAAAAACTCACGTCATTCATAATGTAGCTCTCCTCAATGTCAGCTGCTGGAGCTAATGAGAATGCCATCTGCACTGATATTGCTCACGAGAGAAATGCGCTCTCGAGTATGCATATGCCTGTGTGGCTTGAAGAGGCGGGCGGACTTCTAATTTTTGACCGGGATCGGATCCAACCTCGCGGCGGACGGCCACTTTGACCGGGACGCGAGGATCCGACAAGCCGTGGCTGTGTCACGTTTTGACCGGGACGCGACCCCGACATGGACGCTGGCGAGGTCCACTTTGACCGGGACTCGGATTAGACCTCTATTAGTATTATCCAGGGTCCTGAACTTGTCCGAAATCGGTAAATCTCAAGCCGCTGTGTCACGTGTCACAGTATTAGTGCCGCTAGGCTAGCGCCTAATTGAAGGAATACTCACTTCGTCGCCATCTTACAGCATTTCCTAGGCATATCTTCACTCGAAGACGTACGTTACGAAGCCTCCCAAGTAGCCAGAAACAAATCTTACTTATCAGTGCTGCGTCTACTCGGCCTGCTAACAATTGCAGCCTCTCTCTTTAGACATCGTGCTGGTTGGCGTCTTCCTCCAGATTACACACACCTTTGGCGGGCCCTGCCTTGGAAGCGCAAGACTCGTCTTCAGCTCGCTGAAAGCTCTAGCCTCACCGTGACAGCGCTCGTTAAACGAGCTCCATCACGGCACGTTTGGTGCCACGTCGCGCATTCTCCATCATGGCAAATCCTCATACCGACCTTTTTGACTACACGTCAGGGCGCTGGATGTGAGCCTCATACATGTTATTTTATACCATGATATATTCCGGCCCGTAATCTAACCTGTTCAGGTACAATGATGCTCTCCGCCATGCAGAGCGGAGGCTCGTTTTCGACGTCGAGGAGCTACGTCGACTTGCAGCGCAGTCCGTTGGTCTAAGTCCTGCTGATGTCGTCGACTTATCAAAGCTTGCCGAGGGCAGATTCAACCGTACCTTCCTCATCACCTCTCGCGACAACTTCCAAATGGTCGCTCGTATTCCGTACCCGGCTACGGTCCCCAAGTACTACGCTGTTGCCAGCAAGTGGCCACAATGGAGTTCCTCCGTCGATCTGGGTTGCCTGTTCCTCAGGTGTACGGATACTCACCTGTTTCGGCCAATGCGGCGAAGACTGAGTACATCTTTATGGAATTTATAACAGGCACGAAACTGAGCGATGTATGGCTGGAACTCGGGAAATCGGATATCATTTCAATCTTGCGCCGACTTGTTCAACTCGAGTCTCAAATGATGACGGTTCCTTTCCCCGCTGGCGGAAGCCTCTACTACACTCGTGACCTGGAGAAGGCGACCGGGACAGCGGCCATCCCGCTCAAGGACGGGTGTTTCTGCGTTGGTCCAGCTACGAGACTGCCTATGTGGTTTGGCAGGAGATCACAGCTCGATGTAGATAGGGGACCGTGTAAGCCGCGTTCTGTATTGTTATCTATTACTCTCTTAAACTAACCAATTACTGTAGACGAAAGTGCCGAAGCAGCGCTCGTAACACCAGCCCGCAAGGAATTGGCCTATCTCGAGAAGTTCGGGCGACCGCTGTTGCCGTTCCGCCGCGAAAGGAGGGAAGGCTATCAGTATCAAGAGCAGTCGCCCTCGGCCCACATCGAGAACTTGAAGCGCTATCTCCTCATCGCACCTTCTCTCGTCCCCGAGGATTCCGCCCTCGGACATTTCTGCATCCGCCATCCAGACCTCCAGCCGAGCAATATCGTCGTCCGGAGGTCGTCCGACTCTGGCTGGCAAGTCGTTAGCCTGCTCGACTGGCAACACGCGTCCATCCTGCCCCTGTTTCTCCTTGCCCGCGTACCCCAACGCATCCAGAACCACGATGATCCTGTCTCGCAATACATGACGCCCCCTTCGCTACCGGAGAATTTCGACGAGTTAGGAGAAACCGAGTGAGCCGCGGCGGAGGAAGTCTACCATCGCCGCCTCGTCCATTACCACTATGTGACGAGCACAGAGGAGTGCAACAAGCCCCATTACGCTGCCCTATCGGATCACATGTGCGTGCTCCGCAGCCGCCTGTTCAACCACGCCAGTGACCCTTGGGAGGGCGAGACTTTCGAGCTGAAGGTTGCGCTCATACGAGCAACGGAGAGGTGGGAGACGCTTACGGGGGGTAGCGCGCCGTGTCCACTCGTGTTCGACGCTGGTGACGTACGCGAGACGATGGAGCTGAATGAAGCCCAACGAAAAGCAGACGAGACTTTTCACATGTGCCAGAACCTGCTTGGCCTCGCGCCGGAGGGCTGGATGCCCATCGAGGAGTCCGAGGCGAAGGTGGCACTTTGTAAGCAGATGAAGGAGATAGCGGTGATAGAGGCCATGCCGGAGGAGGAAAGGGTGGAGCTCATGGGGCACTGGCCTTGGGACGACATGGACGAAGGGAAACACATGTGATGAGTCGAGCTAGCTATCCCTGCGTCCGCTCTGACCTGTGTCCGCGATGCTCGTCTCCGCAACATGATCTGGTATTTGGACTCATGCCACTGCTTAGTCTCCCGAAGCTCATACCCCCATGATGATCCTGCGCGTGTGAGAAGAGGATCGGCCGATACTGGGAACGTCAGTCCGGAGGCTGTCTGAAAATACAGCATCGATAGCAGCGTCCACTTGTAAGCCGTCGGTCTCCGACGGAGACAGCTACCTCTCTATCGTCTCGGCTCTACGCTCCTGCGGTGCACGGATTGCTCTCTTGGTCTAGCATCGCATTTGGGGGCACAACCCCGCAAAGTCTTTGGGAGTTGCCTGCCCCTGCAGCCCTAGCATGGCAGTGACTGTTATACGGACCGTGAGAGTGCTTTATACATATCTTGTGTGGCAGTGAATCTAATTGTCTTCGGGCGACTTGTCGATTGTTGCGGTGTTTCGACTAGCGCTGATGATCAGTCGCCGGCCATATAGGGCGGTACCTGCGCAGCATCAGGACGTCTTTTCGGATTTTCTTAAGTCAGTCCTGCACCTCTGTCATGCGTGGCGATCCCCCACATTTGCCTCATTAACCTTGCATCTCACCAGGTCGTCAGCAACATTTCGGGGAGCATGTATCCCATCCGCGCTTCCGATCCTGGAAATGGCTACAGCTGCCTGTCGCCTTTTAAATCATCAGTCAAGACTCGATTCCCTTCGAAATCGCTGGGGAAACGTCCCGTCTTCGATGCTCCAGGAATGCGGTTGTATGAGTTTGATGTGAAGGAGCGTGGCAGCCAATACTCCGTCGGTACCGTGGAGATAGAAAGTCATATCCAGCTTCTCATCGGTACTTTTGAGAGGTGCCGCGAAGACGAAATTTTGAAGTCCTGGGGCCGCCATAGGACGGAGAGGTCGTTGGATGTGCTTCTAAAGGTATTCACAGCGCTTTCCTTCACATTTCCCTTATACCTCTCTGGACTGACATGGACAAGATGTTGAAGGAGAGGCGAGACGACGAAACTCCAGAAGAGAGAAACATAAATAGGAGAGCCCTCCGTTCGCTGCTGAGGTTCACTCGGGATGTTTCCCTGTATCCTCCCTCTCTTTTCATACGTGACATCAAGATGGGAAAGTTTGCATCATTTGCGGGCGGGTTCGCAGACGTTCACAAAGGAAATTGGAACGGCACATCAGTGGCCGTCAAGCGCCTACGCTTCTACAGTGACGACTCTCCGGAAAAGCGACAGAAGCTAATAAAGGTGAGGTAATGGCAATGTCGGCGGATATTTTCTGACTCAAAGGAACATAGACGCTTTTCCGTGAAGCCCTGATATGGTGTACTCTAGGACATAGGAATATTCTGCCACTCGTAGGGGTATGTGTAGGCGACGTTATATCTCCACCTCTCATGGTTTCGCCGTGGATGGAGAATGGCAACATCGTCCGATACACCACTTCGAAAAAGGCTTCTCAGAGCATGATAGATGCCATGGTAAGTGTTACCGTGGTTGCGATATTCCTCAGTGCCAAGCCTAATACCCTCAATCTCCAGCTTCGCGAGGTTGCCACCGGGCTCGAATATCTCCATGCTCGCGGGTTTGTCCATGGCGATATCCGGGGCGTGCGTCCGTTCCTCACCTCCGTATGCGCACCCTGACCAGTGTCAAGGCGAACATACTTGTCGATCAAGACTTACATCCTTGCATCGCCGACTTCGGTCTCGCTCACTTGTCTGATATGTCTCACAGCAACAATGGATCAGGATCTGCCAGGTGGATGGCACCTGAACTTCACGATCCGAGAACCTTTGGCCTAGAACACTCAGTTAGGACTCGGCAATCGGATGTCTTCGCGTTCGGGATGCTCTGTCTAGAGGTAACACTGTTTTTCCGGGTCTAACCTGGAAGTTAATTATGCTTTGGATATGGTCAGGTCTCAAGCGGATTGGCCCCCTTTTCTAATCTCAGGACCGACGGAGCCGCTTTCCTTGCGATCATAAGAGGGGAACGTCCTAAACGACCGGTCGAAGGAAGCCGCAAGATGTCAGATGCTCTGTGGATGTGGGCGACAAGCTGTTGGCGTCATTATCCAGGAATGCGGCTGTCTATGAAAGAACTTCTGGAAGGAACCGTACGCGATCATGAGTACGGAACCCTTTGACTCACTTACTCCTTTCGCCATCTCATGTTTGGCAGAGTCCGCACATCAATACCGGCCACGGATTCGCTTCCTAAACCATCCAGCCGTTCTGCTGTCCAAGCAACTCCTAGTAGAAAGTATGGCCTGAAGTCAGAAAACTGGTCGCACTTGAAAAGTATAGGCATGCCGCCCACCAGCGGTCTGCTGATGGCTTCGAGGCAAACTAGCGGCAAAGACAGGGACCTCTTTCAACACCAAGCCACATTACATGATGTGACCACCGAGGATGAATGTCCGCCCGGACAGCCTGATGTCTTCGCCGAGAACTCGTATCTAAATCTCACATGGGAGACTGACTTTCCGGAAGGGTCTGGGTGTGATGCTAGCTGACTGAGCAGGTGGCGGCACATGCAGATTCAAACAGAGACGGTTTTCCGAACAGTGAGATATTGAGACAAGCTAAGCTACCGTACAAGCATAAAAGTAGAGTTCTTATATTCGTTATACGGAGTGGCTTTCTATACGCAAACAAATAGCGACCCTGAAGTAACGGGGTGCAGACAGTCCGGAGAGTAACTAGGCCTCGTTCAGCCACCCGGACTGCAACCTAACGTCCAGGCTACATACGTAGTGCGGGATGTGATGTCTCTAGAGAACGATCTGAAATTATTTCTGCTGCTGTTTTCCAGGACCAGTTGCCAGTCTGGATGATAATGTTGAAGATGTTTTGACTTGCAAATATTGAGCGAGGAACTGATGGCGCCACAAACCACGTGCATGTGCCTGCTTTGTGCCAAAACTGTCAGGAGCTGTAACCCACCTGGAGTATTCCACAGCTAAGAACTTATCTTGGGACTAGTGGTGAACCACGCTTGTACCCAATATCAACGTTGATAGCGGCCTGTGCTGCTAGTCATCGGGTAGCCGCGCTGGCCGAATACAAGGACCCACAAACTGAAGCTCGGCATCGCATCTTGCCAACCTGACACCCGAAACATAATGAGCTACTCTCACGCTCAGGAACACCCTTGTTCTTCAAAACTCCGTCGATATTTCATGTCTGTCTATACATCGAGCTTTATTGTACTTGGACGCCTCTAGCTCGCCATTCCGAGCTGTCCTTCCTGCTCTCTCGCCATCTCCCCTGGCGACGTACAGTTTGGCGAATTGTAGAAGACGAAGGCGGTATTGTCCATGGTACCTTGTTCTTGTGTTCTTTCCGGTGAAGGAGCCATGGCTGTATCTATAATGCTCAGCAGGACGGGCTACTTCCCTCACTGCATTCCCATTAGCCCACCTTCGTCTTCTCTAGTTTATCAGCCCTAGTCTCAAGACTGCGACTTTATTCTCCAGCCTTACTTCAGTGATCTGCGCGACTTCATCCAGGTCATGGCTAATCTGGTCAGGAGCTCGATAAGCCACGGAGAAGCCCTGCGGCATTTCACCTGTCTTAATGCTGCCAGATCGGCGACACTCGCAGCTGCGTCATGCCCAAGGCCTTGTCCATGCCGGGACTGCGGTCATAAACCTATTCCTGGAGGCTGGATTCCCCCCGAAGATCGTCCGGTGGCGTCCGAACAATATCGCGACCCTGTCACAGGCGCTTGCCTGCAGCGCCCACGTCGACGAAGCAGTGCAAGATACACGCCTGCGCATCGGACGACTCGTCCGTCTCGATCCATTCTCCGTGGACTACCGGATGAACCTCAGACGCCTCTGACTTCGCGAGGAGGCTTCAATCCTGGGATTACCTCGCCAGGTATGTTTTTCGGTTTCGTAATACGCAATACTAAGCGCAATGACTATCTCCAGCACCTCTCGTTATGACAACACCAAGTATGTTTTTTCGGTTTCGTAATACGCAATACTGAGCGCAGTGATCATCTTCAGCACCTCTCGTCATGACCACACCAAGTTCCACTCCTTATTTCTTCATCTCGCCGGTGCCAACAACAGGAACCGGCACATCCCCTCTGTTCCTGACTGGTCATCTCTCACCGTCAACTTCTTCACCATTTATTCCCTCCCCTGCCTTCAACTTACCTGCAGTAGATCCCTTCATCCCACCAGTCATACCGGACGGCGGTTCTCCGCCGTGTTGTCAGCCAGCTGCTATGGCTCAGGCAGCCGCTTACGCGTCATATACGCTACAGCCGAGTCTCCCTCCACCTTCCCCTTGGCTCTGTCCTCCACCACAGCCGCCATGGACACCTTCCTTTCCAGCTGTGACCCCTGCTCAAACGTATGTTGCAGTACCGACTGCAACCCCCGCTCAAACGCCGAACCAAATCGTCTACGTCACTCCGTCAGGCAACTTGACATGGACGCCACACCCCCAGCCTCATCCTCAGATCCCGCCAGCAGCCTTTTTCCCTATGAATGCCATAACAGGATCCAATCCTGCTGCGTTCTCGCCTGTCTGGGATCCGAACGCCACCATGTCGGTCAGCGGTGGGTACCCTCTGCCCGGCACTTCGCCGAATTGGACCACTCCACCTTGGCCACCCGTATCGATGCCTGGCACGGAGATGCCGATGCGCATTGCACCATGTCTGATCCCGAACCCGGTCAATGCTCTGCTGCCCCAGATTGTGTGGGACGTCTCGAAGAGCCCTTCTACCGCGAGGAAAATCACAGGACGGCATATCATCCTCGACATGGTAGAGGATTTCAAACAACCGGCGACAGCGCCTACCGTCCAGAAGCTTGTGATCGTCTGCGACTTCGGGGCTCTCCGCTCACTGTGGCCTCAGATTGAGATAGAGCAGGATGGCCCGATAACCGTCTGGGATGTCATGAATGCGATTTACGAATTCTTCCAGAAGCGTTTGAGGAAACGGGAAGTCGAGTTCATCCAGTCGCTGCAGCCGGGAAACGAGGCGATCCTGCGCGACTCGTTTTACAGGAGATGTCAGGACTCGCCGGGTCTGTACGAATGGGAAGTGCAGCAGGGGTATAAGAGGGTGGACGTCCTGGGCGATAGTCGAGTCTGGTGGGGAGTGTGGGTCACCTATAATCCGGACGATACGTGGCAGTTGAATCTTGGCCTGATGCCGCTTCGACAGCCATAGTGATATACTGCATGAGTTACGACTATTTACGACTAACGTCCTAATCGTATGCCTTAGGTTTATGATCATGTGCTAGAATATGCTTTACCATTAAAAATACAACTTGTAGTCCGGCACCTATTATATGTATATGTCAAATATAGAGGAAGGGATCTTTCACATCACGCGGGATTACAGACTTACATTCGTTGTTGCAACTTCGTAGTCTGGGTACCTTCACTGACCAGTCTTGCTTCGCAGATCATCGATGGTCTCTGATGCTTCCGCCTTGCTCATCTCGTCCGTAGAGGGCACTTGCTCACCCGCCTTCTTCGCCAGGGAAGCGACATACCCTCGCTGGCGAGACGTTGCTGCCTCGTCTCCCGTGGTCCAGTCTGACGGGTTCTTCAATAGGGAGTCGCCCCCCTACGGCGTGGTCAATGAGCCTACACTGTCTCCGAAATTCATTCCACTTACCTTCTCTGTAGCTCCGTGCCCGCTGCTTCCACCTGATTGTTTCTTCAGGTCGTCTATCATTTCGCTCGCGTGCGACTTGGAGATTCCCTCGCTATCCATATTGACCCCCTTTTCTGCCATGAGCTTGTTCAGAAAGGCGCCTTGCTTCTCTGTCATAGGCTCTATAGACTGTAGTTAACGATTGTTTCTTCATGCGCGTACTGTTATGATACTCACCGTCTCCAGTCGCCCACTGCTGGGGAGGCGGTATCGACGACTGTCTACGAGTCAGATTCTCTTCGCATCTGAGACCGTGCCAGCGCACCATGTTCAAAACGATGTTGAAATATGGTGGTTATAAGAGACCTGCGATATTGGTATGTTGTGGCGGAAGGGTAAATGCGGAATATTCTTTCCCGTGCCGTGAGATATGTACTGTATGCGCGACGCGTCACAGGCACGTGACCAATGCTGCCACAACCCTGGGTGACGAATGCGTTCGTCACCGCGGCTGGCGCCAAGTCTCAAGAGGTCTTGACGTTGAAGAAACAATATATGGTCATTAGTATGTTTAGTTATATGTTACTAGTGTACGTGAATTCGTAACGAGGACAACTGGGTATCTCTGATGATTACTGTACAAATGTTCTCGTAATATAGAATATACAGCTAAACCACGTCAGTACGACCAGTCCTGCCTGAGATCTCTTATAGGATTGTTGGAATAAAGTACGGAGGGGTATATCATAAATCAGGCGCTCCTATGAGCAGCTTGAAATTATCGTCGCCAGATCGCTTCAGGCCCTTGAACATATAGTGCTTCTTGAGGTAATCGACTCTCCTCACTCCCTGCCGGGTCTCAAACTCTTCCACGCTGGGGAACGCTCTGCATCTCCGAGTATACGCCCTCGCAACGTCTATCTCATCCGACTTGGAGAGACGGGCCCAGTCCATGTGCGTGATCTGGGTCTGCATCGCAACATGGATGGCATGCAGAACGTCGCCTAGGGTGATAGGTCGGGACGAGTCCGTCCCAGGCACCTGGAGGAACATCGCATTCCCCTCCTCTCTCCTATCCTTGAGCTCGATCGGCCACTGTTTGACTGCGTCACACACAATACGCATGTGTGTAGTCGCGGGCCACGTCGCAGGCTGCGCCAACTCCTCATTGGTCAACAGCGCCTTAGTTGTGCGTCCCGTGAGTTTCATCGGGCAGAACTTAGCTATCGACATATCGAAGAAGATGGGCGGAGACTGGCTTTCCCCGTTCAGAAGCGGGTGAAGTATCGGCTGCGGAACATAGGGCTGCGGAGGGTAGACGTATCCCGGCCAACCTCCCCAAGGCGGAGAAGCCATCCAGGGTGGGGACATTACGGGCGAATTACCGAAGGAGTGTCTGCGCCCATGGGTATACAGAGGAATGGGCTGCGGTTGGGGAGAGGGATAGTAGAAGGGAACCGGGCCTGGAGGGGGTGAAGGTAGCGTCATCCCAGCGTGCCAGGATACCACCCTCGGCCGGACTGGTGTTGGATCTTCATCCTCGAAATGCACTGTTCGAGTTGGGGGAGTTAAGGGCTGGAGGCCCTGCAGGTTTACCGGAGGCACAAATGGTGCGTGTTGTTGATAATAATAAGGATCGAGGTAGGGGTTGGACGGGTAGTAGATCGGAGGGTAGAGGTAAGGGAGTGTCGCCATGAGTTTAGCACCGAAGGGAGGATTCCTCTTTTATATCGACTAAAGAGCCGGTGTGGCTGTATGAAAGACCCAGGAAAGTGGTGATACGCGGAGCCGGCGCGCGAGGCGGCGAAGCGTGAACCAGGAACTTCCGAGTCAACAGCCTACGAGCAGAGTCAGCCCAGATAACCATCCTTGTGACATACTGCAGCCGCTACCTACTTAGGATGGTCGAGAAGTGCGTTAGCGCTCTGAGGTGGCGGTGAGAGAAGTGGGCAATGTGCGGCTGTACCATCGTCTGGAGCTCCGAGAGTTTATACCGACATGACTTTGGCCCTGAGTTTAATCTATAGGCACCTGTAGTCAGTTAGCAACACCCATCAAGCCACGACACCTGCTTGGCGATCCAGTAGTGGCAGCTGAGACTCTTCATCGATCTGCCAATAGCAGTCAATCAAGGCATCATTAGCGGATTTAGCTCGAGAGCAACAGACGCCCTACTTACGTGCCCACGTTAGGAGGTAAGGTTCACACCGCATGAGGTAGGCGCTCGCAGTAAGCTTTCTCCATATCGTTACCAACTTTGTTTCTCATGTAGTCGCAACCTAGGGCAGCCTTTGGCAAGACGGACGACGATGGCGGAGGAGCTGCAACCAGAAAATTTGTACAGCCACAAGTCCGGATCAGAGCGCTTTGACTTTTTTCTTGACGCGTTTCCCGGAGCATTCCACTACCATTCGCTTGTCCTTCTTCAGTTCCTCATATTCCGTCTCTCGAGCTTACTCGTCATCCACCGTCGCCTTCACTGAAACGAACCAGTGTTTCTGAGGAGTTATGAGGAGCGCTTACCTGGAACGCTGGATTCGCCGAGGCCTGCAAGTTCCTTGCTGTGCAACGTTCTTGCAGTTGAGCAACTGGATGTGCGACTCTCCGCTGCGTAGGTGAATCACACTGTATTCAAGCTCCGTATCCTGCCTCGGTCACTCTGTAGATCGCCCGGTTGACGATCGAGAGCGCGCTCCTTTCAGAACAACGCCAGCACCGCCGATTGCAGCTTTCCACTGCAAGAGATACATGTCGGGTGCTTACAGCTCCGCTGACCACTGGATATCACGTTCTCTAGAACTGTTTGGATGCTCTTATTGGTCTCCAGGCTAATCAGCCACATACCCATATACTGGACAAGCCGGAGATGTTTCTACGCTGTTCCTGCGGCGTCCGCAGTCTTCCCTGAGCCCTCAGATACTCCGCCCCTCAAGTGAGCTATATCTATCTATACTGTCACCGAGACGCAGCCTGGATCTCACCTGGAAGACGATTAATAATATTTCACGGCGCTTACGGGTCAATAGTGGTCGTCGGACGTTCCTACATCCCTGACGCTGGAAGTACCCAAAAATATCTTTTCAAATGCTTTCAGCGGCAGACGAATCCATGGGGTCTACTTCGAGGGACTGCCTCTGGGGCTGGATACTATGAGACAAGTAGAAGTTTGTGGAGCCTAGAAGCTGAAGATAGGGACCCACCACTGCACCTTCCCGCGAAGCCGCACCGCCGCTACTCCCTCATAGATACTAGGCTACTAACTCTATTTCATCTAACCTTAACAAGAGTTGGACATGTGTGCTAGACTCACCGGCGTAGAGGCTTGCCTTTAAGCGCTCTACGTTGTTCAACCATGTTGGCATCCAGCCTTCCGGGACTCAGCAACTCTTCAGCGCGGACGACTCCCAGGCTGCGGCTATCTCAAGACCTTCAACAGCCTTACCAGGGTTGCCACTTTCGATGGGTTGTCGTATGGATCTCTCCGAATTTGCACGCTATACAGACCCGTCATTATTCTCTACCGACGTATTGGGCTCCGATCGTCGTTCCATTCAACAGCTCTCAACTTGGCGATTGTTCAAGCCGATGATTTCCAGCCGTTGGCTATTCAAGCCCTTCTACAGCTACACTATGGATTCGTAGGCGATACCGGGGAGCTGGCCCTCCGATGTACTGTCGCTCCGAATGTTTTGCAAGATCCGTGCTATGCACGCTTCGTCGTACTTCTTTACGCCACGCTTGAGCTGCGATCTTTGTATCGTCAACTGTCCTACATGCGGTATCTTTCCACGTCAATGGGCCCTACACCGAGTCCGCGCAAGGTCAGCTGCGGCTGTACCAGTGTGGCCTACGTCCTCAGATGGCAAGGCCCTCTGGGTGAACCATATTCCAAGTGTCTCGGAAGATCCGACGCTATGCATACCTCCTATCGTCCTTCTCTGAATCGCACCGCAGCCAGGTCACCTCAAACTGAGTCGCCCGTTTCGAACCAGTGCTTCCAGAGTCTGCAAAACTGCTATGAACAAAGACTTGAGCATTCTCCATCCGAGCAGCCGCTTTCCATTTATTGCCCGGTCGTATGAGTTTGAACCCGGACCGTCCCATTCAAGCTATACCCTCACATGCGCAGCACCTCGGGCTACTCGGGCTTATTGTGGAGAGCGTCCTGCGGAGTTCATGGTCTTCTGTGCTCCACTGCATACACGGTTTTTGAAGGGATCCAATCCCTTTGGTTGAAGATATTTTCGCGGGCGTGCAGACGCAGCCATGGCCTGTGAATCGACAGGGCGAAATCAGCATGTGTGCGACATGCAACGCGAGCGAAGTATGAAGTATCCGTGTGCTCAATCATACGAGCGTCGCGGTTGCATACATTCATTGCATTCTTCCTGGTACACGTGCCGCACACTGTACAGATGCTTAGGATTCCACGCTCTTGCACATTCGGGTAGGTCCACCTCCCCGATTTCGTTTCCGCTGAGAATAGCTTTCTCCCGTCTACAATCTTCTCCTCGTCAAATGATCACGCTGAATACCCTAGTCCTAACATTCATCAAACCTAATACACCATCCCAAATACTACCCCACCTTCGGCACCTCCACCGTATGCTCCCACAACTTCTTCCTCTCCTCCTCGCCGCCAAATAGCTTCTCCCGTCCAATATCCTCAGCCTTCGGGTTTCTCCTAAATAACCCGCCTTGCCTGCCACCCTCCAGTAGGGAGTGCAGCATAAACTGCGCGGCGTCCTCGGGGGCGGTGGTGAATGGGTACGCCATGAGTTCGAGCAGGGACTTCATGGGTAATTGGGAGTTCTTGAGGATGTCGGTGCGCACTCCGCCCGGGTGCATGTGCGTGAAGCCTATGCCAGGGTTCTGTTCTGCGAAGGACTTCACAGAAATGTTATCAATTTTCCGTGACGGTTTAAATTACGCAAAAGAACACACCTCCATCATAAGGTCGTTGTACGTGTTCGCAGCTTTGGCAGCATTCGCCACGGTGTACGTGTCCTTCAGACCCAGATCGTTGACGTCCATCGGGCCTCCACGTCCTGGCCCAAGGATACTCATAACGCTCGCTTCCTCACCCGCGTCCTTCGCTTTCTTCAGAAGCGGCATTAAATCATTCGTGAACTTCCACCTCGCATAATAATGCAACGCCATCTTGCGATCAATACCCTCCTCCGTCTCCGTCCTTCCCGCCATGCTCACGACACCCGGGCTGAGCACCAGGAAGTTCAGCTTGCTCGAGCGCGAGCGAAGACCGGACGTGGTCTTCTGGATGTTCTTCATAAGGGTAACGTCGCATTCCACGAATTCGTGCAGAGACCCATTTGAAGTGGGCTTAGGGAAGGATGCAATGATTGATTCGGCAGCGGCCTTGTTGCGTCCACAAAGGATGATATGTGCGTTCCCGTTCGTTATACACGCGAAGGCCTTCGCTAGAGCCTGGCCAACGCCGGAGGTTCCGCCGACGAAGAGCGCGACGGGGATATAAGACGGCTTGAACGCTGCATTTGACGCGCGGACGGCACTCAGAGAGGGCATGTTGTAGTGAGAGAGAAAGCGAGTATAGTGCTACATTCCGGGATTCGCGTACTGGAACAGAATCATCCATGCAATGATCGCGGATGGCGTTGATCGAACGGCGTTTGCCGTAGTAGTCAGTGGCTGTGTACGGCCGCTAGGATATGAAGCAGCACGAGAGCATGCTGGTTAGTGAGATGCAAGAATAACTACAGAGCATGATAGCTAGCATAGTACAGAGAAAGGTAAGTCACGATACTCCAGGAATCAAGGTACAAACGTCGTCTTAACAGTATGCTCCCAGACCGCCTTCCTCTTCTCATCACTTCCAAAGTACTTCGACTTTCCAATATCCACACCGTTCGAATCTCTCCTATAGACGCCGCCATTCTCTGCGCCACGAAGCAGTCCATGCAACAGATAATGGCCCGCATCCTCAGGGCTCCGAGTTAACGCGGCAGCAACTGGGTACAGCATGAATTGCATGATAGATTTGCCTGGGATGTCGGAGTTCTTGACAATGTTGGTATTCACGGCACCAGGGTTCTGGTGCGTAAATCCAATGTCTGGATTTTGCTCGTGGAAAGACTGGGGAGACGATATCAGTCTCATAATCCCAGACCTTATGTCTGATGGCGCACCTCGAGCATCAGGTCGTTGTACGTGTTGGTGGCCTTCGCCGCCTTGCCGAGAGTATACTCTTTCTTGACATCTAAATCGCCGAGGTCAACAGGGCCACCTCTTCCAGCACCCAGAATCGTCATGACGCTCGCGTCTTCCCCAGCGTCCTTCGCCTTCCTCAGCAACGGCGTCAGATCGTGAATGAACTTCCACCTTGCATAATAATGCAACGCCATCTTCCGATCTATCCCCTCCTCCGTCTCCGTCCGTCCATTGAGTGTAACAATACCAGGAGAGACGGACAAGAAGTTGAGTTTCGTCAGGCGCGAGAGGAGCTCGCTCGTCGTCTTGTGGACGTTCTTCATGAGCGTCGCATCGCACTCTACGAATTCGTGCACGGACCCCTCCTTCGTCGGTTTTGGGAAGGAGGCAATGGTAGCTTCAGCAGCTGCTTTGTTGCGCCCACATATGATAATATGCGCATTTCCGTTCGTGATGCATGCAAAGGCTTTGGCGAGCGCCTGGCCTACGCCGGAGGTTCCACCAACGAAGAGAGCGACAGGGAGATATGTCGGTTTGAAGGCAGCATTGAAGGCGCGAACTTCAGAGAGGGACGGCATGGCAGAAGCAGACGACGACCTGGTGTTGAGCGTCTGTCCTTGAGACAGACGCCCATCCTCTTCACGCCACCCGCATGCCACCCGGAAAAGGGCGAAGATGGGATCGCCTTGTGGCTGTGCATGCCATGCGGCCGCTAAACCTGCAACCTCGAGTCGGCTCTGCAAAAGAAATGCCTTTGAAGGAACGCTCCAATGTGATAGAGACGACAAGAGCTCGAGATGCCGTCTGTCGAGTGAGTTCACAATACTTGATGATTTTGTCGTACTTGCAGTAGGCAACAACTTAATGGGACAGACGCCTCGCAAGATATCCTCCTATGTTTTATGTCTCGCTTTCTAGCCCAACGACAGAGGACAGGACGCAATAGATGCAGGACCGACAAGGATGACGATAAGTAAAGTGGCAACGGCACTGGATGGTGGCAGATAGACCCGAGCGCTAGCCGTCGGGAATGACATCCCCACCATGCAGGGCGGGACGGAATACTCTCCAAGTCGACTCTACCTGGCGGCAGAACTTTCGACGACAGGAAACGAACCTGTATTATGCAGATATGGCAGAGACATGGCAGACAACCGTGCTGTGATGCACTCTGAGTTCACTCTGTATATACTCTCTTCGCTCCTAGGTACGAGGGCTTGCTCTAAATCAGTCCGTGGTTATTTACGATGCCTCGAGCCAAAGGTTTGAAGACGTCGAGTCCTCTGTCCATACTAGTCCAAAGTACGTTACGTCTCTCTTTACTATTGTTTCACAGTAACGGAACAGACTCACATTGATAGCATCAAGCAGTCATGATTAACTTATAAAGCAATGAAGCAATGAAGCTCCCCTCCGGACAGAAATATATGTCGCGCTCTACAAAACAGAATTACCTAGTGCGAACTCTCAAACCCCGATCCTGGTTATCCCGGCCTTCTGAGTTCGTCGAAATCATTCGCGCCATTATCATCCATCTTCTCAGATCACCATCGCATTGCGTACGACTACGAGCGTCACCGGAAGACACCCTGCGAACGAAGGCGGTTATCCTCGATTTCCAGCTTCCGAGGTAGACTGGACCCTCCGCAAGCTAGGCTACACCAGAGCAGATACTGTGGCACATGCCACACTCGGGCAGATGCCTGATTAATGCCATGCAGCACTAGCCGGCTACCCAGACAAAGCTCGACGCCTCGTCCTCATGGGCCACCCTCCCGTTTCAGTCCATAAGAACACCCTATTGTCACGCGTACGCACGGCCGTATCACAAGCTATCGATTTATCAAAGGACTGGCCAGGCACACGCGCAAACGCGGACGCGCAGATCCTCGCCGCCTTTGAGGAAGAGAAGTCAGGCGTTGCGAGGGTCTGCGAAGCCCTCGAGTTCCGTACACCGCTGTCATCATGGGAAAGGAAGATCCCTCCGCATTCGAGGCCCTCGAGAAGCGGGAGAAGGGGACGGTGACGTTCGTGGAGGTGAATACGGGCCAGGCACTAGACGTGGATATGTATCTGATGTCAATAACTACCGCTGTGTGTATGACCTCACGTCGAAAGAATAAACTACACCCCTCGTTTTAATTTGTACACGTGAGCGAGGCGGGCTTTTGTGGACACAGCAGAGACATCCCATACTGTACCTATCATAACGATCGTAAATACCGTAGACTACGAGTGCACTGTCCGCGGACGAAAGCCAAATAAATCAAGTTCCCCATAGTATTACACCTTCTCAGCGATCATGGACCGTTGAATACCCATCGTCATCCGTCGGGGACGGACTCGACTCGAACGCCTCGCTCGACCCGGGCGACGTCGATCCCGACACCTCCGGCGTGGTATCATCAGGCGGGAGCGTCATCGACAACCAAGTCGACAGCGTCGCGAGATTCAGCGCCTCGTTGCTCGAATCGAGCACCGGCATCTGGAACGGCAAACGAGATGGCTGAGCGTACCCCTCGTGTACCGGCCATGCCGAGCTTGCGTGACCTTGAGACGGCTGGTGGTAGCGTGTCCTGTCGTACTGGCCTGTCTGTGACGATGTCGGGTAGCCCATTTGCTGCGGGACGTACTCCGGGCCCGCACCTTCGGCTCCCCCGAGCAGGCTACCCATCCCGTCGTCCACATACGACCCCTGGTATGATGGGGGAATGTTCGGCATGTAAGAGCGCCCCGCGTCGAACCCGCGATTGCCCGGGTTCGGAACGTTTGCCGAGGAGAACGCAATGTTGTTCATAGTCGTGCCACGGTAAGGCTGTCCCTGCTGCATATTGCGCATGAACTCCTCCTCCTGGGACGTGCTGAAGAGGAATATGTCGTCGCCTGGCTGGGGATACCAGCGCCCTTCTCGGTTCCGCACTTGCGCGTTGTCGTTGAAGAACGCTTCGATCAGGCGGTGCGAGAGCTCGGGCTGGTTGGTGACGACTGGATAGCGCGACTGCAGAGTGGGGTGTGTCGCAGGCCCAGCGTGGTGCGGGGAAGTGGGCGTGGTGGGCGATAGCGCTGAACTGCTGGGGACGTCGTAGACAGATGCTGAGAGGGGCGACATACTGGTAACGCCACTCGATGCGACACTCGGGCCAGACCCCACGCCCGCGCTTCGCGATGCTGATGCGCTGGTATCCACGTTGAGTCGCAGCAATTCATCGGGCAACCTCTTGCTTCGACTGTCAATCTGATTGCAAATGACAGAACGTTATACAGTGTTGCACGCAACTGAATAGAGAACGTACTGGAGTGGAATAAGAAGAGGACGGGTCAGCGGGCGAGGATCGCCCGGACGGCGAGGAAGCCCTGGAGCCTTCCTGTTGGGACGAGGTGGTGTCGCGCGCGCGTCGGAGGCGGCTGTAGCGATTCCGACAGTGCACGGAGGCGCGCCCGGGGAGCAGCGTCGAGATGGTGTTCCACTTCTGGCCGTGCGCTCGCAAGGCTTCGAGCAGCGTGCGGTCCTCCTCTGGTGTCCAAGGCTCCCTCGATATGGACGGGTCGAGGTTCTCCCGCCACCGCTTCGCGCACTGGTCGTCCGTCCGGCCGTCAACGTGGCGAGCGACCTTGGACCAGTTCTGACCGTGCATCGCGACCGCATCCAGCAGCACGGCGTCCTCTGCCGACGTCCAGCGCCCCTTCCGCAGCGTCGGGTCGAGCGAGTGGATCCATCGCTTTCTGCAGCTCTTGTTCGAGCGACCTATAGCTCGTCGAGACGTCAACCACATTGTCCGAACGTCGGACTCGACGAGGTCTGCTCGTTGCTCACCAGGTAAGCAGTCTGAGATTTTCTGCCAATTAATCTTGGCTCCTTCTGAACATTTTAGGATGTCGTTAGATAAATCTGAAGATCAATTATGATGCTCTTACTACCGTATTCTGCGACAGCAGCCCTGAGGACCTCGTCTTCCTCCTCCGTCCACTTCTTCTCTGACTTCTGGGCAAATGACATGGAGACTATCGCGTCGTACGTCCAGAGGGAGTATATATTGACTTCTCACCCCGGTAGTGCTGAGGTTGTTCACGGGATTATAGGCGGAGGTATAAGAGTACCAGCGCTGCTCGGACGAAATAAGAGTGCGCCACAATTATCGGTCATCTTTGCCATACCTTAAATAAAGGTTCAGCTCAACTGAATTCCTGCAGAGATATTGGTACGGATATTGGTACGGAACATTTACTGCCAGTGAAATAAATACTTACTGAGCAATGTTGTCGCGGTCTTTGAGCGGTGAATTTGACTGTTGTAGTACAACATGCAAGCTGTGAGAGTTCGAAGCAGGTGTCTAACTTCACCTCAGCCAAATTATCTGATTAGATTATTAAGTACACGTGCAAGATGACATCGGGCGGCTGGGCCATCGGCGTTTCATCGGCCGACCGGCTGCCGAACTACGGCCGGCTCAATATGCCTAAATAGGGAATCTAATCTGATAAGCAAGGAATTACCCGACAGCCACCGCAAGGCCCAACTGCCACAAACAACTCCGTGCCACAACCGATTGGACCGCAAGTATGTGCGCAGCAGTGGTACGATCCGGATGAAACGGCACTCGTACGATGTCTTCTGCTGGCTGACTCGCACTACCCGGGCCAAGCGGGTGTCTTATGTGGGTGACAATAGGGCGACCGGAGCCTTGTATACGGCCATCATCTCACCTGGAAGTCTCGAAAATGAGGGTCCAAATATACTTCCAATAACGTTTGATGAAAGTTACGGCCGCCATCCGGCACATAGGTTTGCGTGCTACTTTCTCGCACGCAGCCAGTCTATCAGTCAGTCGCAGCAGTCATGTTGACTTGGACTAGGCAATGAGGTCATGCTTGTCATGTTCCAGGTCAAAGAATTGTGTCCCATGCCATGTCGCCACGGAGGGTACCCCATCCAAGGCGACCTTGCGGGGATATATCCCTAATCCCGTTCGTCATCATTGTGTGCAGTCCAGCTCAACCCGGCGATCAGCGAGCGCAAGAGCATGCGGTATCGGTCTGACCGGCGACCAATGATAATATCCTCCCGCTCGGAACCGAGCGTCGCACTTTCCCAAAATCCAATGCAACCGGCTCTCGCGTCATGCCAAGTCTCTCCCCACCCAGCAATTCAGCTCCGCGAGCTCAACAAGCTCGTGCAAGTGCTCGTGTAACCTCCAGCCTCGTGACTAGGCGGAAGCAAAGAAGCACGTTGTGGGGGATTCTGGAGATCTGTAATGTGTTCAGTTTTGACAGCACTTCCAGACTGATCTCATCATGACCGCACCAACAAAATGAAATCACTCGGACGGACAGTCTGGTTGTCCGCAACATACGTCAGAGCACCTCGTTGTATGAAGTACACTTCTGACCGTCGACGATCGTTTTGCTTCTACACGAGAACTGCCTCCCACTTCCGGGACTGCGGCCTGGCTGCACTAACAGGTCCAGACACCGGTGGAATAAATTGAGAAGCAACGGAGGAAAACCCCAGACGCCTGCGCGGTAGCTGGGGCGGGCATTCTGGGGCCGAGCGGGATATCATACATCATCAGCACTTAGCTCGAGCGCCATGCAAGAGAAATTACCCACAACAAGGCTATAATAAGAACGCTGTGCAGTATCGGAGCACAGTTGATTCCGCAGGCCAGCATACGCCATATGGTCAAGGAGACTCTGTTTCAGAAGGCCTTGATGAATAGGAAGAATGAACATTGGTGCGCCTGACTTATCTCCCGTAACATCGGTCGACAGCAATGGTCAGCCAGACACGTCTGGCCCCGTGATGCGACGCATGATTAGGCGACGTCCACGGAGTCAGTGCTGTTCCGTGACAACAGATGTGCACGAAAGACTACAGCACTACTGTCCCGGTAGGTAGCGCAAACACCAGAGTTTCCATTGGCCTCGTCGATACCTAAAGATAGAAGGATCATCGCCGGAGGCCTCAGGGGCGATCGCTACACGCTTCGAAGTGCTCTTCCTAGGCTATACTGCATAAAGGAGGAGACAATCCAATTACTTGAACGTCATTTGCGAGGACTAGCCTTCCTCGGGATCACGATATCACCTGCGCCAGCAAGTTGGCGACAGGCAAGTATCGAGTCATCGTACGGCCGAGAACAACCTAGGAGCGCACCAATGTCATTGCCTAGACTGTCATTCGGTCCTGAACTTCGTGCCTCGCAGAAGGATGGCTGTCATCGGTGTAGAAGAGGATCGCGCGGGAGACGGCGCGTAAGAACCGAGCACGCAATCGCCGGCCTATCCTGTTGCGCGTAGAGAGCTGGCAAGACACAGCGTTCTGGGTCATCACGTGGTCATGGATGACAATACAGAGTGCAGAGGCTGAGTCGGCGACTATCGTTACACGAATATTCCGGCACATAGAGAGAAGGAGGGCAGGCGTAGTATGACCAGGTCTTGCTTGGACGGACACAGTTCGAGGATTCCATCGCTAGAGACATGCCGCGAAGGCTCGTAGATACCACAGCATGGAGATAATTCCTAAAGAATTGACAACGTCGTGGAAGGGTGGTTGCTATCGGCGTAAGACGGCGCGCACATGGTCGCAGCACAAATACCGCGTAGAGTCGAGCAAGAGATTATTTTGGCATTATATCCCGCGAGTATAACCAGAGGACGCAGCGCTCTGAGACTCCCAAGGCAGCGGAACGGTTCGGTGATCATAAGCGAGAACGCCGAATGCAGAGCCCAAGTTCAA
Source organism: Heliocybe sulcata (assembly GCA_004369045.1). NCBI lineage: Eukaryota > Fungi > Basidiomycota > Agaricomycetes > Gloeophyllales > Gloeophyllaceae > Heliocybe > Heliocybe sulcata. Next base: position 170,219 of record ML213529.1, on the reverse strand, counting down.
GACCGCCATTATCCGACTCGGGGTCGCCCAAGTCTCTTGGCACGCAGAGAACAGAAGAGCAGGAATAATATGAACAGGCTTGCTAGGACGACCATATTTCGAGTATCCCGGTTCGCAAAAAAGCCGGACAGCCAGAGACCAGAGCGTGCAAATTATTTTTGAGAGAGAGCGACAACTTCCGGGGTCGAGTCGGGCCCAAGGGAGAGGCTAAGCATCCAGACGTCCAGAGATCAACGAATAGTTGCGGCAGAAGTCAGGGACGCGAGGTAAAGGGAACGAGAAGGAGATGCATTTGCGCGGGAGCTGGAACACCGGAGCCGTCGTGGAACATGTGTCAGCGGGCCATAACACCCGCGCTAGAGAGTCGAGAGTCGGGTAGAGCGGCTCCGGCCAACGTAGGCTATGGAGGATGGGTTTCTAGAATTGCGATACGTGAATTCGTCAGCTAGCTCGCACGGATTTCCACGGCTGGACTGGCTGAGCATCCAGAGCGATTCGTCAGTTGCATGATGGTGGCGTTTCCTACGGTGTAGTGTATGAATAAACATAATTTGTGACTATAGCAGTAGAGAGAGATGCTTACGGTAGTTCATGACACGGACGGGCCCCGACGCGTGTATCTTTACAACCTGCCCCTACTCACACCGGGCATTTGCAAGCGCGGCGTTATCTTTCCTACACTGGCCTGGCCAAACCTGTGCATGCATAGTAAGTAGGGCGCATCAGCAGTCGGGCAGTCGCATGAGCGCGAGCTGTATGACTTGTCTTCTCGTAAGGATTCGGAGAGTTGTGATCATGATCGAACCGGATACCCACCGGTCGATCTGGGTTACTCATTGCGCAGCGGCGAGCCACGGTACAGGACCAACTGGCATACGGCACGGCCGGAGTCGCCACCAGTGGATATTCAGGAGGCGAAGGAATCTGGATCCATATCTGCGATAGTGTGCAAGTGGATAGTTTTCCGGTGTGTGTACATAAGCCAGTGCACTTGCTGCATACTAGTTGTAGTCTCCTGCGCCTACTTCAAATCGCATTAATCATCTGGGAACCAAAGTAGTTACCTACCCTCGATGATGACGGGCGAGGCTCCGGTCAATTACAAGATGGCTCCGTATCGAAGCATCCTATAGATGGCGAATCAACTTGACGGGGAGTGTTTGGTCCCATCAAGGAGAGTGTCAAGGGTAGGTGGATCGAGTGATCGAAAGAACGCACCACTTCGTGATGCATCCAAAAATACGTCGGTGCTATGTGGCATGCGTCGAAACGCCCTAACGGGCCTTCCTACTGAATGTGCGGCACTCTCCGAGTAGCGTCGTTCCTTTGGTGAGGAGGATGCTGCGGAAGGAAACGAATACTCGCCACCGATTCGGGCGGCGGGTATCGTAGATTAGCCCTGCCCCTCTAACTCCACACAGCGATGCGCACTGCTGCGTCTACACAGAAAAGATTTTGTACATTATCTCCGATTGCGTGAAGACGTGTACCTTTGACTTGGGTCGGACGAAGCGCAGATTGCCATCGACCCACATCCTGCGATCATTCATCGGCTAACGAGCTAGTGAAACTCAGCCTCTACTTTGCACGACTTGCTAGCGCTCGTTACTAACGCCGCCGTCACGTGTGGAACCTGGGCTTATGAAGCGCAGCCAACGTGGCTGTCACGAAATGGCGGCCTTTCTGGCCTTTGCACCTAAATTAGACGTTCGAGAGGGGAGTAGCGCGTCTACGTACCTGCAACGGTTCACAGACGGCGGTCATCTGGGTCTGTGGCGATGTTCTGATCGGGCCAGCCTGGGGTCCAATGCCCGAGCGGAGGCACACGCGATTGTATTCATTACGACAAGCGCTTCGGCGGCGTGCGTGATCCACAAGCCTATCACGACCCGTCCCACAGTCATGGTGCGTCCACGTACGAAAAGCAGTCAGTGAAGCTTCAAGACTTCAAGATAACGTTGCACCTTTGAATCTATAACATGTCGGTGCATGTAGAATTGCCTGGAAGCCTAGGACATGAGAAGAGCGATTCTCATGACGTCGCACATCATGAATAACGACGTGCCGGACAGATAAATCACCGAATGATGGTATCTTGAGACTGTCTAGATTGTCTTCCTTAACAATCCGCTGGCAACAGCGCAGGCCGAGCTACGGTCCAGGGGAATGGAGCGCGTTTCTTTGATGGTCGCCGGTAACATAGGGCGGAGCTTTAGTCCGCTGTAGTCTTGACGCCGAGATATCTGCAAACAACCTCCGTCTCGAGCAGCGACACTGATAACCTAGCTGATACAGCAAGACAGGTCTGTGAAAGCAATCGTCATGAGGCAGTTCTATCAAATGTGGTCGGAAAATTGACTTGAATATATTGTGTGAACCAGCAATCTCGAGAGACTGAACGGCTTAGAGATGTGCAGAGTATTCCAAAACCTTGAATATGTGTTGCAACTGTACTCGCTTGCGATGAGTACGCTGCAATGATTGAACCCCGCGGCGGTCTGCAGGGATAAGCATAAAGTGCCTGAAGATGTGGTGGGTTCGGTCTTCTAAGAAGCCCGACGATCCAGATCTGAGTTCCCACGATCTACATCAGCTTCTGCAGTCTTCGCTTACTCCATTGGTTCATTACCGATTTCTAGTATGTTTGTCATTACACCTTATGCCTGCGGTGAAACTATTTAATTGTAAGCTCTAATAATCCATCATTTCCGCAGACCACTCCCTTTGCTAGATTTCAGACATGTCTCAGTTATTCGTGAGCGGAGGACATTGCAGTAACGTCACGCACAGAAATGTTCGCATTCCCATGCCCCCCCGTTGCCGGTACGTACTACGTATAGCCCAGACCGTATTGGTATGCACTGTCCACGTTGCTTTCTCCGGAGAGAGCGCACGAAGAAGTCGATGCCGACCCGTATTCGGGCGTCGGCGGGGTTGCTTGATTGATTAGCACCGTCTGAGGAGGCATGCGCGCCCCGTTGCCACCCACAGCGCCATCCACACCCAGCAGAGCGGTTTCATTTCCACACACGCTGGTGATGTGTGAATGTATAGTGACAGTGTCTGCGACTTACGGTCATTGCGAGGCCACCTGAGCAGTGGGAAAAGCAAGCTAGCCTGGTAACGTAGTTTGTCATAGCGTTTGTCATGATCCGAAGCATGATCCCGCTGATGAGCCTGAGTCCATTTTAGGTGAGCGGCAGGTGACAATTTACGGCAAACGGCGATTCAGCCACTGCCGGCGGATTGCATGTCAAGAAGGCGCGGCGCGTATGGCATAAAACCATGGCCATCTATATTGTCAACTGAGGTAACTTCCCTTACACTATGTCGTCCTCTGCCAAACCAGAGAAGAAATGGACTCCTCAAGAAGACGAGGTTCTTCGAGCAGCAGTTGCTCAATGTAAGCCTCAGTCCGCAGTCCCCGGTCGTGCCGGCACTGACAGTTCGCTGCAGTCGGTACTAAGAACAGTTGGCAGAAGATATCAGAGCGCCTACCTGGTGAGTAGCCCGTCCCTTCTTCCTATAGTATTGGTTCGACCTCATGTTACTCTCGAATGCCACATGCTGCAGGCCGCTCAAATAAGAGCTGCAGAAAACGTTGGATTCACTCACTCGATCCGCAGCTGAAGAAGGGTCGATGGACTGCGGCCGAGGACGCGAAACTCAAGGAAGCGATTAAGGAGCACGGCCTGCAATGGTGGAAGGTGGCACGGCAGATTGAAGGCCGCACTGACGACCAATGTGCCAAGCGGTGGCGAGAGAAGCTGGATCCGTCTATCTCAAGGCGGCCGTGGTCTGCGTTGGAAGATCAAACTCTCATGGACGCTTGGAGAATCCACGGTAAGAAGTGGAATATCATCTCTACGATGCTCCCTGGAAGACCTGCTGTTCACTGCCGTAATCGCTATCAAAGTCTCACTCGTGTATCACGGCGTGCTACTGCTTCCGTCGCGTCAGGCGATTCGTTGACGCCCGTCTTACTTGCGTCCTCGCACGCGCATGATGACGGCGACGACGACGATGACACGAAATCGTCCAAGGTACGCGTCGATGCCGCCTTCTGCTAATATGCCACTGAATGTATTATTGTGTAGTACGACATGGATTCACCGCTGATCAGCGACCGTTTCATGCCTGGCGGTAGCTCCGTGAACTCGCCCTTGGACCTAACCGGTAAGAGCATTCGTAGCATAGTCTCTCAGCTTCTGATGTCTTCCGATAGGCCGTCGTCCGTCATGGCAGGGCCAAGGGACCAGTGCAGACCCTTTCCTGGGACTACCGAGATATCGAACTGATCCTGGGCCTTCTTTGGCTTTCGACTCACCGAGGTCGAGTTCGGGTATGGGAATGTCACCAGCCTCACATGCGACCTCTTCTCCTGCGTCTTCCGACGAGCTGCAATTACCTCCGGTATTAGGTCTCGATTACGATCCCCGAATCGGGTTTCCTCAGCGCAATTACGAGGGGTCTCGATATAAAAGCAATGCCATGGGCCTTGAGGCGTACGGCGGCGGGCAGTACGCGCAGTCCATACCATCTGCCGCTTCATTACCACACCATTCCTTCACCAGCGGCTCGTTGTCAGGACCCGGCCAGGACCCTCGTCGCATGTCTATGCATGCTGTGACATATCCTTCACTGCTGTCAGACGCGAGCAGGGGCACGCAAGCCGGCGATAATGTCGACGTTCTATTACAGGGACTCTCGTCACGCTGGGCGTCGGAGAAGGCTGTGAGCGTTCCTCAACCAAGTCAGCGCTTGGGTTCCTTCTCCCATCTACCTGGTTGCACCAGCACCGGCGGCGGGCCATGCAGCTGCGAGTCACTCGCGGCGCAACCTTCCAACCTCAGGACGTACATGGACTTGGCCGCTTCGAGAGGAACAGCCCCGTCGCCCATGCGGGGATTATGGCCGGCGCAGTCCTCCCCTGGCGGGGATCAATCGAGTTTCTACTCCCCGAGTCTAACTCTTATGCGTGATGCGTCTCTCTTCCCAGACAGCATCGCCCAAATGAACCGCTAGCTCATCCTGCGGTTTCCTCCGCCGGCGCATCCCTCTCGGCATTCGAGGCTGAGATCCGTTCTCATCCTGCTACGTCGCCGTTTGCATCGAACAGCGTGGGGTCATCTGATGAAGGAGCCTTTCTCATTCCTCAGTTGCCCGTGATCGTTCCCGCTATACCCGTTGTTATGTCCTTATGTCTATGACGACCCTTGACGGTGAGAAGTTCTATGTTAGCCCGTACTGCAACCACCCTATATAGAGCATCATGTTGTGTAGCATTGTCGCTTGCTTTCGAGTATCCGTATCGGACATTATCATACAATTCTATGCCTTGGGATAACGTGGCCTAATACCTAACTGTATATATACCTTTTTTTGGCGGTGTCAGCTTTGTAGCCTATCACGAGATATTTATGCGTTCCTCCACTAGACCCGTGGATAGTCACTAGTCAACCTAGGCACACCTGTACTACTTACGTGAATACGAAAGCTCTGTTCTGGAACAAATCTTTTCTGTCTTTATCAAACTGGGGCCGGGCGCCATTGTTTCGTGTTCGTTTCACCCGCTTCAGTCACCGAGGTGGCGAGACGGCGAGAGACGCGCTGTGTGATACCCCCGTTGCACATCGCTATATAATTCCCACCAGCGCTTCTAATGTTAGCACAATTGACATAGAAGACGGTCTCGCTAAAGAGCTGATGGCCACTGGCATTACGAGCTCCATGGGGTGCTAGGGTGATTCGGCCCCGCCGGAACCTAATATTGCAATGCGTACGAAGAAGTCTAAGAGCCGATATCTGGGCCTCTCACAGACCCTTGGGCACGCTACACACCTACCACGCCGCCAACGTACCAATGATCTTCATGAACCTCGCATTTCGGAGACGTGCCAGGCGTGCGTCGAGAGGCGGGATAGATACGAGCCGCTAAATGATCTGCATCAAGCGAGCTGAGTTTACGCAGTCGCGGTCAAACGAAGCGGGGTATCACAGATGATATTTTTGGAGTTCGGTAGCAGGATGCATCAGACGGTCTCGACGAGAGCGAGAGCGATACACATCATCTGCACACCTTTCTTGACGCCGTAATAACACCAGATCGCAATTGTATATCTTGTCATGGTCTGATCAAGAATACTCGTGACCGGTAACCCACGGCATGATAATGACACGCCTGAGGGTCCATATGTTCAGAAGCATGTCGGGCGAACTTTGTTTGTTCATGATCAGTCGGCTCCAAGAATAATTAGAGTGTAGGTTCTCAAGGCACATGAAGGGACGGAGACAAGCAGGAAGCAGTGATTCGGTCATGATACAAGCGGATGGCAAATCGGAAGCATTGTGACAAAGCCGCGGGAAACAACCGCTAGCGACCCGACTGTAAAGAGACGACTCGGTGGACGACACTATTTAGTATTTACGAGCAAATTATTACCGGGGACGCTGCAGTCTTATAACAGACGTTGTTTACGCTATGTGATTCACAGTACATTTCGGAGCCCGCAAGGCACTCAAAATAGCAGTCCAGCTTATGCGGGGAAGTCCTGATACACGAGCTTAGACATCAAAAAATCAAGCCAAGCACGGAAGGAAAGCCGAATCAAAACGTCTCACAAGTTGACGGCGACTGAGCTTCTGCGCAGCTGCGAATAGCTCGGAAGAAGTTTGTAGATCGTCGCAGGGTCACGATGGCACTGCGGTGGGTCAAGCCAGTATATTCATAGGTCGTATCCAGATGCCGCGCAGCCTCGTAACTTGGGACGTTCGGCCAGTTTGACCAGATAGTGGAGACGGCGAAGATACATATGAGGCCACAGCAACGCTGTGCAAGTCTCGCGCACCGCAGTAGGATAGTTGGGACAGCCCGATGCTCGATCTCTAGAGAGTCAAGCACTCGCTGCCTAGGAGAGCTCGCAGCAAGTATCCCTGTAGTTGTTTGACAGCGCCGCGGAAGAGTATCGGAAGTCCGGATACGACTGATGCCGAATGCAAGGAGGTCGCCTCCGCGACAGCAGCTTCGCAGTGCGAGTAACGAGCGGACAACGGAACGGAGACGCAACAGGGGGGGAGACAGCCTCGGACATTTGATATCGATAGAGTCTTGCCTGCATTCCACGGTGCGGTCACTAGGCCCGATGCTGTATGAACACCCTTTCGACAGGCTCCGTTCGCAGGCCTGGTGTCGGACTCGTCGAGCGACCATATGCCGTCCTATACCACAAGAAGCAGGCGCTCGGTCTATACATAAACGTTGTTGTCAAGCGTAAAGACCAGAGAAGGAGAACGACAATCGTGTCAACAAGTTTTGAATAACGTCTCGATGCTGGTCCGAATCACAAACACCCCGCGTGCCACGATTCCGAACACTGGAGCCGGCAGAACCGACGCGTTCCGCAAGATAGTACTGGGCGAGCAGCCGGGTAGATAGACGTCAGAATTCTCTCGGGACATGTCATCCACTGACCGTAGACACCTTTACGTCGTACCGGCGATATTATGGACAGCAGCAAGATGTCCACTCGTCTGAGAAGACAAGCCAGCGTGCGGGCTCATAACAGGCCAGTCGTAGAAAAATCGCAAGGGCACGCATAAAGATAATCCAGGGAGCGTTCTGGAACTAGCTGGCGGTGGACCGTACAAAACACCCGTTCACGGTAGATCAATCCAGCACGCGTGATGATAAGCATGACATGATAACTGGCGCCGAGTTGACCATGCGCGCCGGCTTTGGCCAGGATCACTGTCCGCTGCCAGATTCAGAGGCCGATCTCTTACATGTACGACCAGCGAGCGTGGAGCGAAGAAGACCATATACCTCCCATTTGAGCAGGTGCACAGAGGAAGGCAACTGTCACTTCAAAAAGCCTGGTTCTCTGGCCCGAAAACGGGGACAGTGCGGTAGGATTAACGCATGAAAATGATCCTGTGAACTCAAAGCAGAATTTTGGCACTTCCGGCTTGAGAGAGAATGGTCGAGTAGACCGACCTGTCTTGAGGAGACTGCGGGGCAGAGAAACCGGGACACGAAGGGGTAGAACAGGTCAGATGCTGGGATCTGAAGATGTCGAAGACGAGCATTCCAGAGTCGAGTCTCGGGTATAAAGCACCCGTTAATTTTGGAGCGATCGAGCAGCCATCCCGAGGGGGAAGGGCCGCACAGAAGAAACGCCAAGTAGCACATGTACGAGATCAGGGAGCAGAGTTGTTCGACAGAGAACAGCGGCTGAGTGTAGGAGACCGTCTGCATCTTGGGTCAGCGGACTGTCAGGCTGGTGGCACGAGACAGCGTGCTACGAAGGGAAGAAGGCTGGAAAGAAAGTGCAATCTTCCCTTAAATGGAAGAGCTGCATGCAACGAGAGAAACACCATGACCCTCTTGACAAGTGAATTCGCGAAGTACTTGACGTAGCGCCTTGCTGAAGGGGACGCTGCTGTCAACAAAAGAGAGGGCTATGAGAACTCTTCCTTGAAGTATTACCGTGCAAATGGCACAGGCATCGAAGACGAGGCTTTGAGGCTGACTATGAGGAGAGCGCATCTCGAGCAATGGAGCGATCGAGCATCACAATGACGGGGACTATAGCGTACATAATTGTGTCAAGTTGGCGCAGAAATAGCACGACATTATACGGGCCGCGGCGAGCAGGAAGAAGGTCCAAAGAGTGGCGACAGTCTACGACGGCTTCCAGCAAGTGACACCGACTCGAGGGTTGTATCTATTGGGAAGACAGCAGGCTTCAGTAGAAGAATTTGCCGGTGAAGAAGATTCAGCCAGCTGGCGCATTGTAGCCGCAAGAAGTGGCCCGATTCGAACACCAAATTCTTTGAGAGACATGCAAGGAAGTCCGCCGGTGCTCGTCAAGCGTAGAAAGGCGCCCTAGCGAGTCTCAAAGTCGTATCTCCCTTGAGTACTGAGTGCCAGCGTCTTGACCCCGCCAATAGGAAATAATCCAAGAGGACAGTCGATAGTGCTTGAGACAATGGACAGCTGGAAGTCCCAATATCCCCCGAGTTATGACTCCATCCAGTCACATCCGAATTAGTTGCCCGAGACCTCTAGTACATGTGATGCAAGGAAGTACTGAGAGATACAGCAAGAACGAGCGGTGAAAAATGAAGTGGACGGCTGCTGACAGGACTAACAGAGGTCCTCAAGGCCACAATGCCCAGGACCCTGGACAGCATCCGTGACGTCGTACGCTGCGACGCGCTCAAATCGTGTGGCTCTGCCGCCCGAGATAACTCTATCCATGATCCTTGCTTCACCTTAAAGCTTAACAACACTTAGTCTCCTTCTCCTTTTACTATGTCATTTATTCGACGGTGGTTCAATAAGGTGCGACATTTTCTTCTGTCCCTACCATAAACTCTAATGCCCATTATCCCAGTCTGAACCAGAAGACTACGAAGAAGTCCTCGCTTCCCTCGCTGACGACATCCAAAAGCGCCAGACGCGCCTCTCCGAAATTCGTCTGCGCGAGCGGCGCACGACGCTCCTCGTCACCCTTTACACCCTCGCGTCATGGATCGCCTACGGGAGCCTATGGTACATGGAGTTCTTGCCGGACGTGCAGCTCGTGGGCGGAAAGGGAGGGGGCCAGAGGTGGGGCAGGGAGGTGACGAGAGCGAGCAAGGCGCTGCCTGTGTTCATTGGTCCGATAGTGTGCGTGCTGGTTCTGTTATATACGCGTGGAGGTGTTGTTGATGCGTGCGGGACGTAGTATTCTGTTCATACGGCGGATAGTGCAGGTCTGGTACACGCGCATTGGGGATGCCGAGGGTATGCTTCCTCCTCCACTTCCTGACGCATCTCAAATTCACGCTACTCCTCTACAGAGAAGACTCTTAAAACGCTGAAGAAACAACAACACGAAAAGATTGAGGAGATCAAGAAGAAGACCAACTACTACTCCACGCGTAATCTCATCGAGCGGTACGATGACGTGCCAAACGGTACACCCCAGGCGCTGCGACGCAGGAACGTCCCTCCCGCTCCTCCATCTCAAGGTCCGCCCGTCACGCCCCAGAAGGCCCCGCAACAGCAGGGCCAGCAGCCCCCATTCCCTATATCTCCTGCCTTGCAGAGTCGTTTAGCAGGTACGCTGTCTCTCCCCCTTCCTTCCCATGCATCACAACACATGTTAAACATTGGTGCTCCGCGAAGCGGCACAGCAGGCACCCGCGACCCCGCCGCGCAAGCAGTGGTACGACAAGCTTGCGGACGCGCTGTTGGGTGACGACGAGCCCACTACGAGTAGCCCTGCAAGCAAGTATGCGCTGATTTGTGAGAAGTGTTTTGCGCATAATGGGTTGGTGAAGGAGAGTATTTGGGAGGATACGCGTGAGTGCTTTCTCTCTCTCCCTGTGCTCTTGCCATTTTGCTCCTCAGTGATCAGTTATTTACATTTCACTCTATACTCTTTACACCCCCGTTCTCGGCTCTTGACTCGCCCTCCTCCCCCGTTGCACTCTCCCTCCGCTTCCTCTTTTCCCTGATGCTTATTCGCTTATAACCACCTATACAGAGTATGTATGCCCGAAATGCGGCCACTTCAACGCGAGCATGCGTGCGAGGAAGGAGAGGAGCGCGTCTGCTTCACCGCGGTCGAACGCGAGCTCGCTGGCGCCTTCACCGCAGCATCGGGCGCCCGCACATCCTGCTACGTTTGCGCCTGCACCACCAGCTGTATCGTCCGCTGCGTTCCCGTCAGTACCGCAGGGACTGCAAGGGCCAGTGGGGAATGGGAGCGGGAGGGAGGAGGAGAGAGAGAAGAGCATGGAGGTGGATTCATAGTCTTAAGTAGTGGTGTTTTGGTGTCGCGCATATCTTATGTTATTCTAGGACAAATGTTGTCTTGTCACTGGAGTCTTACTTTCTATGCCAGTTGTGTGACCATTCGTTCAAGAAGGAAGTACTATGGGTGCCACTGCAGCTAAATTGGCATGGTTTCTTTCAAGGTTGCGTCCGTGAGTCTTAGGGCGCGTACTAGCCCTGCTGCATGTAGATACTTACTTGCAAGCAAGTTCTGCAGAGTCGTGCCACCAGAGGCTGCGCGACGCCATCTCAAACCCTCGGCAGACCCCGTTCTACACCAAGTTAACGCTCTACCATCTTCGACCAGCTTCCTCTGCGCTTCCAGAATCCTGGCCATGACAGTGTATACAGCCTCAGCGCTACCAGGCTCAGTGATCAGGAATATAGCCAGAGGTGCTCTCATCGCTGCATACAGTGAATTACTTATGGAAGCATAGCCGAGATGGACACGTGCCGTGCTGTACTCTTGTACTTAGACGCCTAGCAAGCTGTGAAGCGCTCGGGAACAAGCTTATAAGACTATGCTTCCCTTCCTCTACTTTGTAGCGTCTCTCGCGCAGGCCTATCCTCAAAGTTGCAATCCCTGGTCCTGCCTACGCTCTCCATAACCTTCTCAGAGATCTCCCGCAACTTCCCATCCTAACGCGCCTCGACGAGTTCAAGCGACCGCGTCATGTCCAGCACTGACTGCAGCAGAGGACCTACGCCCAATCCAGATGTCAGCGGGATCGGGGTCCGCCTGTCGTTTTACATACAAGCTGTGCTACTGGGTGAGCGCTCTCCGGTCTGATCTGGACGGGTTCAGTCACTGATATGTTTATGGACCCCATCTAGCGGTTCTGTCAGCGCGGACGTCCTCTGCAGACGAGATCACCCAGAATTTGGGGACACTTATTGTCACGAACATGGCCTATGCCGTGACGACGCTCGTACTCGGCTTTACGAACCAGCCGAATCAGCTCAATCTATACGAGTATGTCCACCATACACCGTTTACTTTGTCGCTTGGATGTGGCATGCTCATCACCGAGTTCCGCAGCGCCCTGGTTGTGCTCTACCTCCTTACCCCCTCATGGGCCGCCATCTTCTTCACCATGCCACAATACAACCGGCACAAGCGTTCCGGCAGCATCATCAAGTACCTCGCGATTCTGCAGTCCTACCTAATCTTCGCCTGTGCTTTTGCGGTCCTCAGATACGCGCCGACGTTCGGGACTGAGGTGGAGTGCAACAAGGACCTGGTGTTCGTCATATTCAAGCCGTTCAAGGTGCTTTATGCCGGGCGGAACGCGTTCCTGGTCCTGCTTGCCATCGTGACGCTCGCGTATACGGTGCTGCTGTATCTTGATTACAGCTCCCTGATACATCCGTACTTTAAGGAAAGGAAGTATAAGAGGATTCCGGGGCAGATGATTGGCATGATGAGGAAGATCTGCGTGGCTCTGCGTATCCCGGGCATAAGGCCTCTGCCGGAGAAGGAGGACACAGAGAAGCAGGATAAGAATGCTGAGGACAACTCCGCGAAGCCGCGAAAGACTGGGCAAGGCAAAAGCGGTAAAGGGGCCCGCAGCAGACGCTCCGCAAGCACGTCAATCCCTCGCACGTCGCCGTCCTCAACAGCGGCGTCTGATACCCACGGTCCTGCTACCTCGGGTGTCTCATCGCCTGCTCCTGCGAATAATCAGCAGCAGCCTCCTGCGCAGAGTGGTAGTAGTGACCATGCCTCGCCCTCTCCTCCTCCATTCACACAGGACATGAACCGCCAAATAGTGTCCTTCGCCCCTCCTCCCTCTACCTCCCCACCTACCTCCTCCTTCACCTCGACCGGTTCTACAGGGCGCGAAGAGCCTCTCTTCACCTTGCCGATGTTCGGCGGCGCCCCGTTCGGGATGTCCAAGGCCCAGATGAATGTATCCTTCGACACTAGCTACAGGGCGAACATCAACGGCCGCCTCCTCGTGAATCTCATACTCATACTAGTCACGTCGATGCTGGCGATCTTGAATACGGAGCTGCTGCGGCACCTGAACCACCCGAACGACAGCGCAGCGTCAGAGGGGAGCTGGGGGTTCGGGCAGGTGCGCTCCATCCATTCCTCTCGGCAGTGTCGACTAGGACGCTGACCCGAATTTCCAGATTCTCCCGCTGTTCCTCACCGTCCTCCCAGCGTGGAGCACCTTCCTCGCCTTCCGCAAGCACGGGCTCGGCGAAAAGAAAAAAGAAGGCCGCAGAGTGCGCGTCAAGGCCGCGGGGCGCAGGCCACAGGTCCGCCGGCAGGCCTCCTCCCGCGCGTCGAACAACCCCTTCGGCGGGGGAGGGGGGGCTACGGATATCTTCGGCTTCCCCACGGGCCCACACTCTCCTGGTGCGACGACGGCGGATGATGGGAGGGTGACGCAGTTCTGGAGCGGGGCGACGATTGAGGAGGTAAATGACGAAGAGGAGTGGGAGAAGAGCAGTGGGGAGGAAGGGATGGCGGGACCGTCTCGATCGGCTGTTTGATTGAAGGAAGAAATGGGAAGAAATGTTGTATGACAAGTAATTGTGTAATTTGCCGCTTCACGGGACACTGGAAGATTCTTTTGCTAGACAAGAATGCTATTAACTTCCGCTGCTGATAAGCGCGCCCCGCGATGTCTTCCATGAGCAGCGCGCACTCTGGATTCTATCATCTACACTGACTTCATTGCTGCCCAACAGGCTCCTTCAGCGTCTGACGGATCCAGTCCTTCCAAGTAATAGGTTCTCTCCCAAGCAGCCACGTCGTAACGTTCGAGTTACCAGGTATACCCCTACATCCCATGCATTCACCAGTAAGAACATCAAGTAACGGCGTATGGACGGTACCACTCACCTCCTGTCGTAGTGGACCAACATAAGCTCCCATAGCTCGGCGCAAAAGTCTCCGTTAGTCTCCTGCTGTTGCGCCAAGAATGACTTTCTATCCACGATCTCGCGTATGACCTGCTTCCCAGTTTCGCTTTCCAAGGTCTGAGCGAGCTGCTCCAGTGTGCAGTTCTCTCCTACGACGAAAGTACCTCCGTCAATACATGCCCAGAGCCGTCCTAGCTTGTGTTATCAAACTGACCGGTGAGCTGATAGGTGGCGAATCTGTGTCTCTCCGGGTTCAGAAGGATTGAAGTGGCGACCGCGGCGAGGTCGCTGAGGTGAAGGAAGCCCTGAAGGACGTTCGTGTTGTACGTGCAGGGAAGCTTCGCAGGAGACGCAGATTCTAGAATGGCTTGAACAGGGAAGTTCTGCATGAACGACGTCGGCTAGATGTGTTCATCCTCAGTAACCGATTAGCCTTGGGGCATCTCTGGGACTGACCTGAAGGATGGTAAAGTCTAAACCGGACTCCGTGAGATACTCTTCGATCCTGTCATGGTCGTGATTCAGCTGAGCATGAAACACACAGGAAGATGATAATAAATACCTTCCCTTCACCGCATGGTGGGGCATCCTGCTGAGGAAGGGATAGAGCACGCTACAATAAACAAAGTGCTTCACGCCCACTTCCTTCGCTGCGTTGATGACGTTGATGCCCTGACCAATCTCGTTTGGGTGGAATAGTGCGCCATTGTGGAAGACCACGTCAGCACCCTTCATGGCGTGCACTAACGAAGGGTAGTCCAGATAGTCCGCGATGACGAAGGCAGATTCAGTGAGAGATGGGTGGGCGGATAGTAAAGACGGTATCGCAGCCCTCGATCTGACGAGTAGACGGACTTGTGCTGGAGACGAGTGGGAGAGCAGGCTGCGCAGGACGTATCCAGACGTGCGCCCGGAAGCAGACGTGATTAGGATGGTACTGTCCATAGTGAAGAGAGTCGCGAGATGACGCCCCGTGGTAGCAGAGCACGGACATTATATAGTCCAATATCTGAGCAACGATACTTCTTTCGTCTGTACGGGAGCCTGGTGCTTCAGATTGAAGTAAGTCAGACCGGACGAGAAGAATAGGGGTTACTATCGCGTACAGAGGTGCACTCTCCTGTGGTTAACACTTCCCGCGCAATCAAAGTCTCGACCCGCACTGAGACGTTGATGGCGTAAGACCGATTATCGATGCGTCCGGCCGCCACGGCTGGAGCACCTGAGGCAGTTCATGAGCAGTGCCAGACGAGTGGCAATTGCGTCTGGAGCTGAAGATCACTCTCTAGTATTGTACCATGAATATAAACTGCAGGTCTGTGTAGTACAACATCAGTATCTGCAAAGGAGTCAGGTGTAAAGCGAGTATTTCGACCCAGGCATCGTCTTGTATAGAAGCATAAAGATGGACGAGGGTACACACTAGCAATTCTTGGAAGGTTTCTTTTAGCACATCCCGCACCGCGTACGTGTGCGAGTGTATGCGAAGCAAGCATCAGAGATCCTGCTCTTCCAGGTCCTGGTGGTCGTCTGACGGCGGAGGAGAAAAGATGTGCTTCGTGTAGTGGTATCCAACCATCGCCTCCATTTCGTTGATTTCCGGACTGAAGTGCCTTTGAGATGTCTCCTTCTGATAATAGATAACTGCAGAGACAAGCCGCGATAAGCCGCGCTCCATCTTCAAATTCGCGGGCGTACGACATAAGGACAGTGTCTTTAATGGAAATCCAGTCTGTATCCTGGTTTCAAGAAAGCGGAGAAGGAGACGTTCCCGTGGTGTATAAAGCGAGAGGTGCTCCAGATTCCGCCAAACGACACGGCCATTGGAATGGGCCTCCATAAGTAGTCGGAGACATGTGTTGCCGGGGGCTCCTCCTAGGCGGAAGACTTTGATGTTTGGAAGACTTTCGAACACGTGGGGTGTCATAATGGCACGGAGGTGGTCCGCAGGGAACCATCTCAAGGACAATATATGCACCTTAGGGTACCTCGGCGCGCCTGACGGGAGCTTCAGGCACGAGGCAAACTCGTGTACTGTATCGACTGGCCACGACAACGGCTCAATCTCGACGTGGATACAGGTCAGCGAAGGAGTACAAAGAGCAGTGCAGAACTCTGCCATGCCACCGGTCTCCAAGCTGAGACATTCGAGAGCAGGGAGACGGATCGTCTGTCCCCTTCCGTTCTGACCCATAACACCATGGAACGTGAGATATTGAAGCGTCGCCTTACAAGGAGACAGTGCTTGTTCCAAGGCATCGAAGTTCAGGGTGGCATGGGGCCGGAGGTCCAATGTCGTCAATGCTGTCAAGGAAGAGTGATAAGGAGGCAAGTCGCAACCATCGAGACGTAGACATCTTAGGTTGGGCATTCCTGCTGCGAATATATGCTTTCGTGTCCGTAGAAAGAGGGGTCGCACGACAGTGTTGCTCCAACCTGTCAGACTGAGATACACCAGATTTGGTGCCACTCGTGCGTTACAGAGCCTGCGCACACGCCCCAAACCAAATCGCTCTTGAGTCTTGAATGTAAGCGAGCGGACCCGATCCCAGTTGCGCTCGACTGTCTCTAAGACTTGGCCCGCCTTCAGGTGGGTCTTGGCACCAATCCGCCAGACCCGTAAGTCCAATTTGACGTCGATAAGACACCCCTTCGACCTCTCGATGTACATCAGCGGGCGGAAGACAGGAGACAGAAGTGAAATCTGGATGTTTGTCCAGAGAGAAGGCGTAGTGAGGGCGACACTCCTCCAGTGGTAACAGACATGGGAGACAGTGATTTCAAACGGCGTTAGTGGCGCCGCGTAGATGGATCCCCATTCGAAAACGACGGACAGTAACTCATCCGGTAGACATTTAATCTTGAACCGCTCGGCAAGAACGGGGGACGCTGGCACGCTGTTGTCTTCAATCGATCCGTGTGGGCTCTGATTAAGATTCGGTGCCATTTTGACCTAAAGCGCCAAAATATCTCGGTCAAGACAGGCAAGAGCGCTCAAGGCAAAAGCGAGCTCATACGACACTTACGAGGAGACCTACGGCCCTTATCAAGCCCGATTTTAACAGCAGCTTGAGGTTAGCGCTCACATTGACTCGAGCAACTTGCAGGAGCGCAAAACAGCGGCAAACAAGCTGTGGCACTTGGTTCGTCGATTCTCTGATCATGAGCTCAGCGCTCAGCTTTTCAGACTTGAACAAATTCGGTCGTGTAGAAACATCAACGGTAGGACTATATGCACTCCATTATCCTTCACAGTCAGTCGACTGAGACCTCAGATCTCAGAGGTCAATAGGACAATTGGTTCGCAAATTTGAAACGATCTCCGTTATTGCATTCATATAGTGAAGTGTTGCATGCGAGGGGATACAGACCCGATTATCGAGATGACTTGGACAATGTATCACCAGCATGGACTGAACCTGACCCTTCTCACACGATAATATGACTTGAGAAGGAACCCGCACTTGCCTGTCCTAGAGTCCGGCCTTTAAGAGGGCTCCTCGTCGTGTCTACAAAGAAGTGAACAAATAATGGATTATCACAGCGAATCCGTGTATGCCGCGCCCTTGCCTGCCACGATTGACAAAATGCAGGCATTTATCTCCTTGGCTTCTCCCTCGCTCTCATTCATCGTGGTGCAGGCGCTCTGACTTGCAACGCCATCGGCGATTTTTTGCCTTAGGCCGCATAGCGTGCCGCAGACGGCCTAAGGCGCCGGGTGGACCAAGCCAGCAGTTTCAGGCGACTATATGCGAGGGCCGATCTCGACGCCCAGACAAGTCAAGGTCCAAGGAGATAGTATTAACACCGCCCAGAACTGGGACGTACCCAGGAGCTTCAAGATGAGACACTCGAGAGAGGAGTCGTCGGGCCTCTCGGCTCTCATCGACATTGAATGCGCAATATGAGATACCGAAGACTGGTCGTGCGCGGAGAGTGCGTGTGCAAACGTGCGGAAGCCCAGCTCGGCCTCGAACGGGAGGGCGATATACGATATTGTCAATGCTGCCAGGGAAGAATGATACGGAGGCAGTTCACAACCCGCCAGACGTTGGCGCCTTAAAGCTGGCACTGCCAAAGAGAATATACGTGTCCCAGTTGGCAGGAAAAGCGACTCATCGTCGCGAATCGAAGTTGGATCAGATATACTGTGACTTTCCGTCACCCGGGCACGACAGGACCTGCGAACGCGCCCCAAGCCGAGGGGATCCTCTGTCTTAAGCGTGAGTGAACGGTCCCGATGTCAATGGCTCTCATTGACTCCAGTGCATTAACAAACCTTGAGCGTCTCTTGAAGGTCAGCCACGGATTTCGCAGGCCAAGCTGGTATGCCTTGGACCTCTCCATGTACAATAGAGGGCGTGCGATAGGATACGAAATCGGACCTCCAATGTTCGTCCAGAGAGCAAGTGCACCGAGGGCTATGTCTCTCCAATGGCGACAATTATGGGATATCGTTATTCCAGATGGCACCTACGAGTTCCAGCTTCGAACATGACACACAGTAGCCCATTCAGCAGATGACTGACCGGAGACCGAGGAGCTAGAGTCGCACAATGTCCGTGTGTTTTCCCTTGATTTGAATGACCTTCTCCTGTAGACCTCTGGCCGCCCGCTAAGAGCCACAAGAACCAGGCACGCGCGCGTCTCAGCCTAAACTCTGCCGTTCGACTGCTAAGACAACACTGAGATTGTGAATCACTGCGCAGGCGGCGCTGTCCGTAAACCAGTTCGTTGACCTCGGAGTTGAATTGGAATTAGCGGCACATGAGGAATTACCAGTATAGCCCGCGCAGCCGTCCAAGCACTTGATGCTGTCTCCGTGTCCAAGAGTGACATGCCCGCGAAGTACCGTGTGATGCGTAGACTTGCACAGATGTGGTTTCAAGGCGTCATTCCATCAGTGGCATATTGTAAGGTCGGATGTGAGCTGACCGCTCTGGATTTTCCAGTAGACTGATGCAATCGACAACGTGTCCAGCGATTATTCCGGCCAACTGAAAGGAGCTCACGTAAATCGCCAGCGACATCATTCAAAACGGTGCTTACCACAAGCAAACGCTGCTTCACCAGAAAGGGAGCATACGGAGGAAATACTGGTGGAGACGTCGGGCATACGGCGGCCAGAGTTCCGCAGGGACCACAACTAGACGGTTTGGCGCGAGATAAGACGTGGTGCCGCAGTAAACATTGCAACACTTCCACGCTCACTAATCTCGGGAGTATAGTAGCTTATGTGCGATATGAAGAGGTCGTAATCCTAGCAGAGGGGCAGAAGCCAGGACACTTGACCGAAGCGAACAAGGCAAGCCTGTTGTCTAGACCACCGTGCACCAAGAGCTGCGGTGGTAACCTCCCTGCGCACCTGCCCTATGCACAGATGAGCGAGGTAGACCAAGGTAGGAGGGCGATATATAGCAGTGACAGCGACGCGTAGGTAAGCCAGGCATTTCATTCCCAGGATCTGAAAACCGTGGCAGCCGCGAATGACGAACCTTATATACCCTGCCCTGAGAAGGCAAGTCCGGTCAGGCGTCGAAACTTGGTCATGCATTTTGGTGGGAGTACTGAGATTCGAGCCAGTTCAAGCTCTTGCATGAGCGAGACCTAGAGGAGTATACCGGAATTGACGGGACGCACGGTCGAGAGATGTCGACATCAGAAGGGGAAAAAATGAAGCGTCCAGGACGTGCTGAAGTGACAGGTCGGGCTACAAACAGAGCGAACGTAGAGCCGACATCCACAAATCCAGAGCTCACTGGCTATCGGCTATGGAGTGAAGCTTGGTCTGCTCTTGAAGATTGAAGCTTGAAGCTTGAAGACCCAACAGACCTTGGAATGAGACGCCGAGTCTTGGGCAATTGAACAATCACATGAGAACGTTCCGTGCGACTCTCAACGTTCCCATCTGCATGAGCACCGAGAGAAGAACACAAACTAAGACATGAGTCGATCGTCATCGATCACCTCCGTCCGGAGAGGCCCAGTTTGGTGCGTAATACATCAGTGACGAGGGAAGAGCCATCCTCGCGCTGCGGACACGTTCTGGGGGCCTTGACGAGTCTAGGGAAGCTAGCTGAGGGAGGCTAGTGAAACACTGGTGGATGCAAAATGACAGTATTCGGGGAAGTTGATGGTCCTAGCAGAAGATACGCAATATCGAGAGAATGTGGCAGCCGCAATATTTTGACAACATCAGTCACCTGAAAACGACGATTTTCTGGTAGCCCAAGACCAAAGACGAGTATGCCACCTCGGAGTCACAGTACCGGCTCGAGCAAGCCTCCAGTATTAGCATTACCAGGTCTAGTTCGTCGATTGGAATCAGGAGACAAAATACGGACAGTGATATTTGATCTCCTTGAAAAAAATGCACCATATTTCTCGTTCCCCGGCTTGAAATAAGGACAGAGACGACGAGAGGCAATGCGTCACAGGGTCCGATGTCCAGACCCAGAGCACCTGCCCTACAAAGGAGGTAAACGTAGATCATCCCGTTCACAGGCGACGGATCAATCATCAAGAACGTGACGTCGCCACCTTTAATTTCGGCGAGTTACGACAGACGTCACAGAGCTCGACGCGTGTAGGACAGCTTGCAAGAGTCGGCCAGGAGACCCAGGCACCACGTCAAGCACAGGGAGATGCGAGTCCAGCTGAAGGTCCATGCGCCGTCCTATTTCCAGCGCTCGGTCGAGAAAGGCATGAGCCGAGTCTGCCGGGAGGAAACAAATGAGAAAGACGAAGGAAAGGATATGCGATAGATGTTGACAGTTAACGACTGCGAAGATCATTCATCTCGGCGCGACAAGTAGCTTAACCGCGTAAGCGAGCCAAGTTAGCGACGAAGGATAGATACATCAGCATTCCTAGCGTAGCGGCAAAATCCGCTCGCGCCAGTCGACCTCCCGGGCCATGGATCTCAGTAGGAAAGCCAGATGACGTGCGCTGTAGTCGAACCCATATTACAAGCGCGAGCCAGGAACGCAAGCAAGTATATATACCCCAACCCGAGAAGGCAAGTCCGTCTCGACCGCCAGAGCGCGCTACTTAATCTCGGCGGAATCGCTAGCTTAACCAGTAGTTCGCTTCTCTGTGGAGGCAAGCGGGAGACGAAGGGAGGGTAGTTGAGGAAACACGTTGTTGGGACAGATACGAGAGGGTTCTGTCTATCGCCTGCCGCAGCAGCTGAATCGAGAGAAGGGATGTCCATTTGTCGTTAGAGAGAAGCGATATCTTCACTGAATATTAAGCTGGACCGTCGCGATTTGGAAAGAAAGCAAGGGATGACATCTGCGGAAGCGTCAGGTATTGCTCACAGAGGGCCCGGGCGCGCAAGGTCACATGTCCCTCGACGTCTTCCCGCTGGAGACGAACCAGGTTCGGAGGGCAATATACCAAAGACGAGGGACGGACTGCCCAATCCCAGGGAGTTGGAGCACTCAAGCTCAAGCTTCAAGAGCCGTTGGCAGACCACGTACGTGGTTCTTTGACAGAGTCGGAAACGATTGAGCATATATACGTTGAGATAAAGAGCGCGCTGCTGAATATCGTTGGGCTAGAGCTAGTCTCACTAGAACCGACGGCGTAACGAATTGCTCAGATCCGGAGAGGGCTCGGTCACGTGGGGTCACACTTCCTTCGATCGTAATCATCGTCTTCCCGCTGGAGACGATCTAGCTCCGGAGGGCAATATACCAAGGACGAAGCACGGACTACCCAATCCCAGCGCGCGAGCGAGAACTCCACTCTCCCAAGCCATTGGCAGAGCACGCCTGACAGAGTCGAGCATTGAGCATACGTAGGAGAGAAACAGCTGGGTGCGCTGTGACCAGTCCCGAGAGCGCCGCCCCACGTCAAGAACCAGGGCATATCACAACCAAGTGTGTTGTTAGCATGCCAAACTGGAAGGTCATAAAGCTTTGATGAATCGCCAATGTCCCTCCTTTGCGCCGGAAGCGGTCAGACGAGATGAAGGCCACCCCGTCGTTCACGGGCAGGGACGGGATTTCCATATACATGTACCGTCGAACGAAGCGGGCGCTCGTATCTCCCGCCACCCGTCTTCGCGGGAGGGCAGGAACCGGACTGCAGCCTTAACTTCCGTAAATGCAGGGACGACTTGCCAGATGATGACGGTCTCATTTCCGGGAAAGAAGCCAAAGAAAAACCGATCGTAATAACCGCGCTCCGCTGTTGCCGCGAATTAGGGACGCTCGGTCGGCGAGCGCGCACTCGACAGGACAAGGCTGGGAAACTGGGATTTCAGAAGGGTAGGGTGGCGGTGGGTGGTCGTCGGTATTCCGCGCCTCTGCTGTGCGTGGCAATCATCAGGTGGGACCGAGGAAGGCGAGCGCCTCAGCCCTGAGAGGAAGACTCAGTATAGGGGAGAACAGGCGCCGGTGCTTGCCTCTGAACGCGATGGAGCGTAATTGCGAGAAGAAGACGAGAGACGGTTCGAGGTCGCTGCGTCAGACCGGGCGATACAGTCTCGTAGGAGCTGCGTCTCCAGACACCCGGAAGGCTCACACTGCTTCATGCGCAGCCCGTGGATCATGGAGCAGCAGCAGCCCGACAATGATAGGGTTCGCGATCGACGTCGTCCAGTGGTACTCGTTATCTGTGTTCCGAACGAGATCAGATAAACCTTCCTGGAGAGATAGAAGGGGGTAGCGAGTAAGCGGGGGTCGTCGCCCGACCTCCTTTCCTCGGGCTCAGGCGAGCACTATTCAAGAATCCGAGGTCGCGTCAGTGGCTCGCAATAGGACTCGAATAGCGTGAACGCGAAATGAGTCGTGGCTGGGCTTGATGGGACCGCGTTCCAGGTGCGACTGTTCAAGGGTGCTCTGGACGCGCATTCTGATAGTGGCACTACAGATGAATTGAGATTATTCATGCGCAGCTCTAGCTTTCCTAGGGTGTTGATAGATGACGTTCCGACTGTATGCGCTGCGATGCGGCTTGGCGCTAACATGGACCCGAGCGCGCTGGAATATCGCCGAAGGCTGCGCGAGCGAGCGTCTGCGTTCCGAGTTCGTCTTTAGGCGCTATATTACGCTGGTCATTGTACACCTGATCGAGTAAGTTTGCCGGTGGCTCGAGGCGACTGAGAAAGCAGCAGAGTGTATGCGTTTGATGGCCAGGATAAGCATATTCTAGGGCTATTGAGAAGGATTTGAATGGAGAGAGCTTGTGGGATGGTGTGGGAAAGAGGGGCAGGGTGCGCAGGAGAAGATCAGGGCAGGGTAGCTGTGGACGGGTCGTATGATCACGTTCTGATAGTGGCACTAGGCCGTTGAACTGAGTCCAGTCCAGTACGTTCGGCAGGTGATTGCGTTTGCATAGCATTGGACGAGTCTGAGAGGCATTACGGTATGCAGTGTAGCCTTCCTATGATAGATGACAGTACTGTGGCTGTCTTCAGATCTAAGTAAGGTTCTGATAGGGCTGAATGGTAGGCTGGAACCGAGCGCTAGAGGCCGTAGGTCAGAGTGTCGGTGGTGGCTGGTCCGTTACTGCAGTGGGCCGGGCTACAATTCAGATCGGTTAGCGTGGAGTACTAACGTGCTTGAATCGTCTAATTTGGGATATCATTGAAGGCCTACTTCGCGGAGGTGAGCGGATGCGAGGTGAGCTGGATAAGATGGGAAGAGGCGCACGTTCATTCCGGGACATTAAAGCCACGATGTCTAGTTTATCGGCGTGACGTCGTCCATTCAACGCGTTTGATGCGGGTAAGTATGCATTCGGGGGCAGTCGCAACATCACTGGCTTAGATAGCGCCATCATAGCAGAGCAGGCTCGCGATAAAAAGGTCATTATTGACACCATAGTACAAGTTCAAGCGCCGCAGGAGTGGCTTGTTCGGGTACGAGGATGTCCAATTTAGCTCTAAAGGGACGTCGACACCCATCATCAGAGAGAAGAACAGTACTTGACGTGGGGGAAGCTCGAGATACGGGGTGCACAGATCTTGTATGAGGAGGCCCAGGCTCGCACGGAGGTGTAATGCAGCGATAGGTGGGAAACGGACAAGAATAGACCTGTTCATTACAGACAAGGATGGGAAGTCCACCTGACGTATTAGCGCGTTGCTATGCCTTTCAATACGAATGAAGTTGGGCCTGGTAAAGAAATCAGAGCGGTTTGTTGTGACTGCACCATAGGATGTGTTCAGGACGAGGTGATGTGGGTTATTGTTCTTGATTGATAGTGATAGCGACGTAGATCACCTCCGGGGTAGAGGCAACGACTACAACAACAAGATTCAACAACAAAGCTGCGGTGAATATGGATACGGGGTTGGACGGAGAGATGGGTCCGCGTTGTATTTTTGTGACATGGCGAGAATCAGGCTTCGCACTCTGCGTGGGAACTGACTACGCTGGCACTTCGTGGAAACGTTACACGCCACTGTTGTCCCGATATGGCGTTCTCATTGCCTGTTTCGTTACGTCTTCACTCGCCACTTCACCTTGCTTCTGGTGTAATCTCTCGTGTGTTCGATGCTCAGCCGGATGTACGTCACCTGTAGAAGTTGGTTTTGCTTATAAGCCGATTCTTGGCTTGCTCGTAGACCGTCGCCCTTTCCCCCCTTCCCCCCACTCCTCTTGTGCATGTTATTCTGAAGTGTTGCGCGGTGGCCGAGTCATTCCACCGTCATTTGCCAGGGCTTAATAGAAAGCTAGTCACAAGATACACCTTGGTTAGTGCGGTACACTTCTATCTTTCTCTTGCATTGTTCAGGGAGATTATCGATGCTTCCACTAGACCTGGCTGGGACAGAGGGGTGTGTCGAGATGTAGTTGAAAAAAGATTTACATTATTGCAGTAATGCTGGACTGTGGTTTGCATTTTTTTTTTTTTTTTCATTTCTTGCTCTCAGAGCCATCGGAATGACAACTGACGGTGAACTCGTAGCAGACTTCGCCACGGAGTAGGGCAGCGAAGTTTGACCCGCGGCGGTCTCGGTGCCGCAAACTGGTTCACTGTGAGGAGCGGTCGGTTCGCAAAGCAACGGCTTGTCGTCATCTCACGTGGAGGATCGAACAAGATCGCTGTTTTGGAAGCTGTGCGCCAAGGTGCGCCGCCTCGACATGCCAACCCGAACAAGAAAAACCAACCTCAGCTCGCCCCCTGAACTGCTCCGACGTCCCCCCACTATTTCATCTCCCAACCATTCCGTTGTCCGACTTGAACTTTCCCGCACCCCTTGACGCCCAACCATCTTGGTCTAGTTGCGTACTGCCGTCGTCGCGTGCAACGACCGCGCCCACGTCAACGCAACAACTCAACAGCGAACAAAGGAGAGAATCTGTCACGACGGCGACGCGTACCGCCTTCACTGCAGTGAGTGTCACGCGCCCCAGATCTGCAGCCTATAATACGCGCCTCATCTGACGACCCCCACCCAAGTAGCCCTCCCCGCATCCGGCAATTCCTCAGTGCAACACCGCAGCCACAGCTTTCTCAGTGCTCGCCCATGCGATAGCACCCCGCCCGCGCCTCATCTCTACTATATAAATGGACTCTGTCCCTCCGCAGATCACCAAAATCACTGCATCGCTCGCATCATAGCAACTCGTATCGTCAGCCGTCCATCAGTCAGCCACCGGCCTCAAATACCCCGCCTGTATCTTAGATCGCCCTTACTGTAGCCACCATGCCCACACCACTCTCAGCCCGCAAGGTCCACTTCGACTCGACGCGGAACCTGGTCCACCCCATCTCCCCCTCCTCCTCCAACTCCTCCCTCGACACGGACGGTCCTGAAACACCCCCTTCCGACTATGGCATTCTCCCAGCCGTCGCTCAGTACGCCCGTGTGCCGCCCACCTTCTACCCGAACGCAAAACCCGGTCCCATGCAGCCGTTCTCCCCTGCTCTCTCCTCGCAGTCCTCGTCGTCCTCCAGCTCGTCCTCCCCGCCCCTCGTAGGCCCCATGGCCATCCATCCCCTCCTTGCCCACTCCTCGCCCGTGTCCTATGACCTCTCCCTCCCTTTCGATCCATCTGCCCTCCTCATTCACCCTGCCGCGCTCCTGCAGCCCGCAACCTCACCCGCCGTCAAGCACCTCTCCGTGTCCCTCCGTCCTGTGGGATGCGCGCGCGACTGGGTTGTTAACATCCAGCCTAGCACAGCAACCGGAGGAGGGGGAGGCGGCGAGTATGGGCGCGCACCGGAGCTGGTGCCGTACGTGACCGTCGCGGACGTCCTTGCGCACCTGTATACTAGCCTCCGAACGCCTGCTAGTAAGCTCGAGTGGAACATGCTCGATGAGGAGAAGCAGAAGCGGGTGAACGCATCTTACATGCGGCGGTACCAGCGCTACCTCACTAGCTCTCCAACCGACGCGCGCGGCCGAAGAGGCAGCGTGTCGGCTCCGGGACCTCAGGGGAGGAGCGGTAGTCGGCAACGGAGCACCAGTATGACTGGTGTGGACCCGCGGTTTGAAGAAGAAAGAAGGAAGGGCGTGAAGAGGGTTGACTGGTTGGCCGGGAATACGCGCTTCGGAGGCCTGATGTGGACGGGAGGAAGTCAGTGGGAGCTGGTTCCTGCTCAGTGGTGATACGTGAGTTTTTTCTCGGCTCTTCAAGGACCCTATGCTGACCCGCATGCAGCCAACGCCAAAGTAGAAGCAACTTACGCATCGTATTACCAGCAAGTAAAAGCAAGACGCCATTAATTTTCCAACAAGAATATGTTATCCTTATCGACTATCGACTGTAAATTATCCCTCCGTTATCGATTTATCCTTCCCCGGGCCTCTTCAAAACTTATGCACTGGAGCCCGGTGGTTATGGTTATGTTATTACTAGACGAGCTCATGGACTTGGGTATCTATGCGTCGCGCTTTATGGTTTGTAGGATAGGGAAGCCGAGATGGACGGTGTGGGTTTTGTTATGAGTATTATGAGGGTGGGATATGTAGTAATGATTACGAATGTATGACTTGATGATTTATGTAGGAATGAAGTGGTTTATGTTATGGGTGGCGGGAGATTGTCTGGAGGTAAACAAGGACACGATATCTGACAGCCACAATTAAAGCGCGTTGTGGGCGCCTTGCATGAGCGCTTCGGTTACTAGCTGCCAGAGCTATACGAAGGTATGGTCTGTTCACCGAAATGAACGTGCGTGTCGTCCATGTATTATCCCGCTGCTAACCGGTTAACCTTTGGACTCGATATAGGAACTGGAGATATAGAATCCTCGTTTTAATCGTCTGGGAGGGATCATGGTACGCGGCGATTATCGTGGCTACTCTTACTACGGCTGTTGGGTGAATTCGATTAATGTCCGATGGCTTGCTCGTGAGTATTCCTGGTTGAGATGGGCACAAGAGCCACTGGCTGCGTCGTTTTAGCAGAGTGGCCGCCCCAGGGCTTGTGGATTTGCGTGTCTTTCCTTCGATCCCCCGTCCATCCGAGGATCTTCGTCTACCAAGCGTACTGTGGTCCATCTTATCCCGTTCACTAACCTCAGGTGCTACCTCCCCCGCTTCCCCGCGCCGTACCCCGGAACGTGGCAGCGCAGGGGGAGAGCTTGGCCCTCGCCGGTGGTATATGACGCGCCGAGCTTGGTTTCTCCGGACGGAGGTGGGTGATTACGATCGACGGAGGGATGAATCCGTGCGCTCGGTGTTTGGGTTGCTTGGGAGGGACAGGAAGCTTACGCCGATTGAACGTTGAACATGTGATTGTTTTGCCGTCTCCGCCGTTCAGCCTTCTACGACGATCTGTGGGTGGACTCTGGGAGCTGTGGATGGCCCTGAGCCGGTCTGGCTGGCCGCTGTACCTGGTATCCCAGCATCTTTCGCCGCGAGGTACGACTCTCTCTCCTTGCGTTCGCGGAACTACCGAGTCCTCGTCGACGTCTTGCCAACGCGCAAGTCGAACTGGTTCTCCATCAGAGATTCCACCGACATTAATGGGCGACCTTCAATGCTTGAGACGGACCTGCCTTTACCGGCCAGGGTATAATTAGCGCGCCTCTTCGTCCGGGTCTCGTCATTCGCGACTGTCACGATCTGAAGCCTGGTTCCTGAGTGTCTTGCCTACCTGGTTTGCATAATGCGCACTCGTTCGGCCTTGATCTCGGCGTTTGGATCTGCTGTGGCTACTACCTACGGCAGCTCTTGCTGGTCTAGTCAATCGTATTGGATCATTCGGCTTCGCTGAAGCTACTGGCGCGTGCTGCTCTGCTACGGTCGCACCGCTTCATATCGCAGATAAGCTACTATACTCCCGAAATTAATGAAGAGGCACGTCTTCTACTTTTCTCACTGCTTCCCATGTTGTCCCTTGCCACGTCGTCCATTCGCAGTCACTGTGCCATCCCGAATATTTCATCTGGGATTGCTTTATTGCCGCTCAGATCATAGACTCTGTTCTCTTGAACGATAGTTTCTTGTCGTCATCGGTATTTATTTGCGCTCCGTCATATCCTCCTCTCGCTACGCTGCTTGCTTCTTGGCTACGACACTTTTCTCTCGCTGTTCTGACCGCTCGAGCGTAGTCCGATCTACTAAAATGTCCTTGGACTGCTTCGACAGCTTCAAGTATATATGGTATGCATTCTGACGGCCAAGTACTCGTCCGTAAAGTCAATCTCTTCAAAGCCGCAAAAGACATGGTAACCCGACAGCCAATCAATCGGCCTTACTTTCTGCTTCTGTGATGGTAGGAGCGGGATTCCTTCCTCCTGTAACGTTTTCGAGCTTCTCTTCTGATCTGCCTCTCGTACGCTCCCAGCTCGTCTTCTCCATCCTGCCGGATGGCTGCCTCGACGTTCCGCACGTGAAGAGTACACCGTATGATTGTTGCCCTTCCCCAGAGTAGTTGATCTAGCCCATCCTCAGGTACTTAGGTCCCCCTCTCTCACATCCGGGGACTGCGCTCACCTCCGCGATCTCCAGCATACCTATACACTGAACCTGGCATACGTTACGAAGTTCAAGACGTCTTCTATCCGAAGAGCAACACCAGACATCCAGTATCGATCCAGTTTGCTTTGCATGGATGAGATTGAACCCAATCGGCAAGAAGGATAGAAACTTTCTTGAAAAGAGAGAATGCAGGGCCTCTCAACCGCAGTCGGAGAGATAATAGACCCAGGATCTCTGTGAATAATGCGGATCCTCGAGTGCTAGGGAGCTGGTACCATGGTCAGCCCAACGCCATGCCACGCTGTCTGGCCCAGGGCAATTATATCGTCGATGGCGTTGCAGGTCAGAGACGGCACACTAGTGATGAACAAGGAGGCGGACGCGTGCATCTTGTAAAATCGTGGCGATAAGGGCACAGCATACATGACATCGTTCCGATGGTGCATTGTTTGTCAGTATTTTTGTAGACACGACGACGAGCCCTTCGGCACACCGCAGTCAAGGAATCGAGGATCAAGCTCAAGTGCTGCAATGCCACAGCTTGTTTGCCACTGTTTTGAGCTCCTGCAGCTGCTGCTCCCGCCAACGTATATCCGAGCGCTACCTCAATCTGCTGTTAAAACCGGGCTTCCCAACGGCTATCAGGACTCCTCGTAAGTCTCCTGTGAGCTCGCTCTTATTTTGAGCGCTCTTGCCTGTGTCGACAGAGATATGTTCGCACTTTAGGTCAAAATGGCATCGAATCTCAATCAGGGCCCACACGAATTGATTAAGGATATGAAGACCATGACGTCCGACCTTCTGACATACTTTATGTCGCTCCCTGAAGATGCGCCATGGGAGCTCGAGAAGAATTCACGCAGCAGAGAGCCAAGGTCTCTCGTCCTCGCCCAGCGGGCATGCATTGAGCTGCACAAGAACATCCTAGTGATCGAGGAGGAATATCGCAGACATTGGGAGAGTATCGCTCTATGGTCCAAGATCAAAGGTCTACCGGATGAACTACTGTCCGTCGTCTTCGAATGGGGATCTGTCTTCACGCGGCTCGACTTGCAACTCAGTCCCGAGGAGCCACTAATGCCGTTTGAAATCACCGTCTCCCATGTTTGTTACCATTGGAGGAGCGTCGCCCTCAGTACGCCTTCTCTCTGGACAAACATCGATGTTTTACTTGCGTATCCTCTCCTCCGCCCGCTGATGTACATCGAGAGGTCGAGGACGTGCCTTATTGACGTCAACTTGGATTTCGAGATCTGGCAGGCCTTTACATGCAAGGACCATTTCAAGGCCGGCCAAGTCTTAGAGACGGTCGAGCGCAACTGGGATCGGGTCCGCTCGCTTACATTGAAGACTGTAGAGAGATTTGGTTTGGGGCGTGTGCGCAGGCTCTGTAATGGACGGGCGACACCAAATCTGGTGTATCTCAGTCTCAGTCTGTTAGATGGGAGCCGTGGCGCGAGACCCCTCTTTCTACCGACACGAAAGGATATATTCGCAGCTGGAATGCCCAACTTAAGATGTCTACGTCTCGATGGTTGCGACTTGCCTCCTTATCACTCTTCCTTGACAGCATTGACGACATTGGACCTCCGGTCCGATGCCACGCTGAACTTCGATGCCTTGGAACAAGCACTGTCTCCTTGTAAGGCGACGCTTCAATATCTCACATTCCATGGTGTTATGGGTCAGAACGGAAGGGGACAGGCGATCCGTCTCCCTGCTCTCGAATGTCTCAGCTTGCACTCCCATCGCATGGCAGAGTTCTGCGCTGCTCTTCGTACTCCTTCGCTGACCTGTATCCACGTCGACATCGGCCCGTCGTTGTGGGAGGTCGATGTAGTACGCGAGTTTGTCTCGTGCCTGAAGCTCCCGTCAGGCGCGCCGAGGTATCCTAAGGTGCATACGTTGTCCTTGAGATGGTTCCCTGAAGACCACCTCCGTGCCATGATGACAGCCCACGTGTTCGAAAGTCTTCCAAACATCAAATTCTTCCGCCTAGGAGGAGCCACTGGCAACACATGTCTCCGACTACTTATGGAGGCCCATTCTAATGGCCGTGTCGTTTGGCGGAATCTGGAGCACCTCTCGCTTTATACCCCTCGGGAACGTCTCCTTTTCCGCTTTCTTGAGACCAGGATGCAGACTGGATTTCCATTAAAGACACTGTCTTTATGTCGTACGCCCGCGAATTTGAAGATGGAGTGCGGATTATCGCGGCTTGTCTCTGCGGTTCTTTATTATCGGAAGGAGACATCTCAAAGGCACATCAGTCCGGAAATGAATGAAGTGAAGGCAATGGTCGGATACCACTACTACACGGAGAACAGCCTCTCTCCTCCGCAGTCAGATGATGACCAGAGCCTGGAAGAGTATGATCTCTGATGCTTGCTTCGCATACACTTGCAACCCATGGTGCGGGACCTGCTAAAAGAGACCTTTGTGGAATTACTAGTGTGTACCCTCGTCCATCTTTATGCTTCTGTTCAAGACGATGCCTGGACCAAAATATCAGAACTGGCTCCTTTGAAGATACTGATGTTGTACTACACAGACCTGCAATTTATAGCCATAGTACGATACTAGAGAGTGATCTTCCGCTCCAGACGCAATTGCCACTCGTCTGGCGCTCCTCATGAACCCAGGGGCCGGACGCATTGGACGCATCGTCACCAAAGTCGCAGTGTGGGTCGAGACTTTGATTGCGCGGGAAGTGTCCACCACAGAGAGTGCACCTCTCTACGCGACAATAACCCCTATTCTTCTCGTCGGTACTGGCTTACCTCAAACTAAAGCACAAGGCTCCCGTACAGACGAAAGAAGTGTCGTTGCTCCGATGTTGGAGGACTATATAATGCCCGTGCTCTGCTACTGCGGCGCGTCATCTAACCCTACTCGTCAGATCGAGGGCTGCGATACCGTCTTTGCTATCAACCATATAGAATGCCCCCAAACCGCACACCAAGTATCCTGCTGTTTATGTAACCTCAATTATCTGGTAGTAAGAGACCATTAATGAAACGCACACAGTTCTACCTTGATGTCTCCATACGACCAGATTTAGTCAGAGTGCAGCCACTCCAATGAACGCAAGGGTACGACTCGGCAGCCAGGTGACTAAGTACGTCCCACTGGATAGGTAGTGATCATTATATTCCGCATTGCAGCCGCTGACGCCACCTCCCCTGGTCGACACCGAGTCACTACTTGATGAGACATTAATACCCCGGAGGGTATCGCAGCCCGCAGGCTCGGATTGTTGTACGTCGGCACATTGCATTGACAGTCAAAGGAAGTCTCAAGGACTGACACCCGAGCCTCAGGAGACAGATCAGAGAATCGACGGCCGGAGTAGATGATATGTCGTGTATTAGAGGATCAAAGCTTAAGCATGATTGAAGCGTACGTGAATTCAACCCGGTGGTACGTTAATCTGTATCGAGGACATACATACCCTTCCAAGCTTCGTCTCGCAACTGCCAGTGACATTTCACAGTCTCACCATCGCGCAGTCGCGTGCCGCTGTACAAGGTGACAGGCGATTCATACGCAGGGTTCACCGCACTGGCGTAGATGCGGCCATTCTGGATTGGGGTACGACCTATATGGCTGCGAAAAGAAGTTATCATGAGCGACCGGAGAGTGTCAGAATCGACGGCCGGAGTAGATGATATGTCGAGTATTAGATGATCAAACTTAAGCTTGACTGGAGCGTACCATTGATAGTGCGTATATTCAATGGATGCACGGGCGTATGCTCATGGGGGACATCCATTCACTTCCGAGCTTCTTCTCGCAACCTCCAGTGACATTCATTCCAAGAGCCGCACCATCGCACAGTTGCCTGTCGCTGTACAAGGTGACATGCGATCATACGCAGGGTTCACCACACTACAGTAGATGCGGCCATTCTGGATCGAGCTACGACCTATACGTTTGTAAGAGGTTTTCGTCAGCGGCCGGAGAATGTCCCTATGGGAGAACCACTAACCTCATGCAATGCAAGCATACGATCACTCTCCGTATGTCACCCACCAGGATCGGGGGTGCTGACATCCTCTTGCACCCTAGGTATCAAAGACCTGTATCACGTTCTTCAGCGAATATATGTTGACGGTGGCAAGAAGGTGCGAATCGCCTTATCTGCGCCGCTTTGTACGACAGCATCGGTCTTCGATTTCCGCTATCTGGAACAGGCGGTTGGTTGAGATACTGCGCGATAATCAGCGCAGTGCGTAAGATGCGTGATGTAGGAAAGCGCACGTATTATCAGCCACTTGTCTGCATATACTGCTCGGCTGTTCTTCTATGTGTGGCTGGTGGAACAGCGCCGTCCATCCGACCCTGAGCTACGAGGCGTTTCTCAGCTTCGCTCAGTACCGTCCAGCTTCGGCGGACAAGCATTGGGTTTTTTGGAGAATATGAGACACTTCATTGCTTCGTCGTATTCACGGTCTGGAATTCGTTCGAGCAAAGGGTACCATGTCGCAAAGCATTCGCAGCTCCTGAAGAAACTCGTGATATTCGTAGCTGGCTCCCGGTTATTACGAATAGCGCACTGGAACAACAGGTCAAGGACAGTACCGTATGATGGCGCGAGAGCGAAGCGATACGGAGGAGATTGAGCGGCTGGGTCTTGTAAAGTGGCTGAATAAAGGCACAGCATAGACAGCGTCGCTCCGGTACTCAAGTGTTTGAGAGTTCTGTGCAGAGCAGCCAAAAGCCCTTCCTGAGCCCTCCTTCTGGAGAGGCAAGCGTGCTCTCCTTTTCGATCATATGACAGCCCTGGCAGAGAATAGATTGCGTCGGTGCGAGTGCGGCCGTGCCCGTGTGTCCGATCCAGGCTCGATGGGTGAGATATCCGACTTCTCGCAGGCATAGATGCGGTGTTCCCAAGGAAAGACGTCTTTATACTCCCATATCCAGGGACATCCTAAGGCTTGGGATGGTCAGTAATGGTAGATAATCGAACGCAGTAGGTACCTCTTAATTAATGACCGGATCATCGGGGGATTTTTAATTACACCGAGACATTGTGTCGAGTCCCGAGTAAGGCACTAGGTGCCTAGTGATCCATAGACAGTATTCTAGCCACTTGCATCGATGAACACACGTCCGAGGGACAAGTTAGCCGACGGAACAGACATGCACGGTGGTTTCCAATTTGCGGGATTGTGCGAAGGAAAGCTGCTGTATCTTGCCTAGTACTAGCCAAAGTAGAAATATCCGAGTACTGAGCATACGGGATTCCGTGGAAGGCCCTGGATAGCTGACCAAGTCGACAGGCAGACTTGATACTTTCCAAGTTCTGGATGAAAGAACTTCGGATATTACCGATGTGGCGGAGGCATGTGATACCAAACGGATGCAAATACGCTCCTGCGTTCTGTACTCCATCTGCACGTCTGCGCTATGCTATGTACTGGCTACTGCTGCTGAGGGTTCGGCTCCGATTCGGTATACTAGGTGGAGGGCTCTGCCGGCAGCGAGCACATCTGCAGGCACCTCAGTGCCACCATGAGATTCTCCGAGTACGTGGACAGGCGCCCTTGGATATATCACGGCAGAGGACCCTCCCAGGAACAGATCGTCAATCAAGAGGAGGCTATTATACTTGAGGAACTACTCGGTACCGTCTCTGTAATAAAAAATCGAGCCTAACCCGGTAGGAGGGCGTACTCTGCTTGCTGGTGCCAGCCTTCCTCTCTGGCTTGAGCGCAGCCGCTCTGAGTCCGTCTGATGCACCCTGCTGCGATTGCTCAGCACGAGAGCTAATCTAGTGAAGAAACCAAGGTCCGGGATCCTGTTGTTTGCCCGAATTTACTGCGCGTCCCTCGCGTGCATCATCTCCAAGAACTCGCAGCTCAGGCGCCAAGGCTCAATTGGACCCGTTATAGGTACATGTCAGCTCTATACCCGCCGCGGGATTGATAAAAATTTTGTACCGCAGCTGAGAGTGTGACGCACGCTCTAATTGCGCGGACTTTGACGGGCGTCCTCCCCGTCTTTGTCTCTGCCGGTACCGAAGGTTAGAAGTGTCGCTGATTGAACGGTGCCCAGACAGACTTGGGAAACGAATATCAGGAAACGAATATCAGATCCGTCGGCTGCTAGTGCGATCCGTTGGAGGCTCGATCTATGCTCTGTTTTCCCTCAAATCTTGGGCTTTGTACGGCTTATGGCATCGGCGCCCCTCAATCCGCTTTTGTTGGATCCTGAACAAGTGCCGGTCCCGGCCAAGGTCACAGTATCCTGTACCCTCTTCCTTCCACCACGCAGGCCCTTCCCAAACTTCGCATGCTGGAATACGTTACAATATGGAGGATTTGCCAGTGCAGAGCGGTATAGTATAACAGAACCGTTTTGTCTTGGTCCGCCCTCTCGGACGATATTTTTAACTGGCTATGACGCGCCTTGCTCCCTTTCCTTTCGTCACTTTGCGGCAGCCGCTTGATCAGATTGTTCGAAATTTCGCTTGTATGTGTTACCGGTGTCATTGACTTGCAAATTGCTTATCTGACGAAATGAGACTTAGACAAGACGCCAGGCTATCACAACCCCTGTACGTCACACCCTTCTGGATGGATACGACAACGGAGCGCAGTCCGCCAAATCGTCTCTTCAGCCAATCCTGATTCCCGAATAGCACCGCCACTTCGGCCGCAACGACGTTACGTAGGGTTACTACGGCCTAAAAAAGCGCCGCGGCATGTCAACGGGCTGCCAGCACTCTCCCATTAGGACGTCGATAACCAGCGATTGTCTGCGGTGGCAAGACTTCCCTTCAAGTCAAGGTACCAACACTATTTATGAATGTACAAGATTACTTTACCGCAACCTCGGGGTTTCCGAGCTCTGGGATGGCGGTTTCATTCCCAATGTGTGACGCTGATACGGCGGAGATGCGTCTATCAAGTACCCCAGCGTTTGCAAATAGTGGCTTCTCCCCGCGTGCGTGCCCCGCGCCAGTCCTCGTTTTCTCTTTCAGGGTCTTACTGCCTCCGACGATGTGCTGGCCTTCGGTCTGCTCTGTCCCCGGCCGTCCCGGCTCAAAATTGCAGGATTGCATCAGCCATCCCTGCGCCGGAGAAAAACTAGTGAGATAAACGCTGTCAGCGGAGCCCAGACGTCCGTCGCCTGATCCGGTCAGATCTGCTCCACCGCGCCCGGAAGAAGGCATTCTACACGTACGCACCTAGGTAACAGATGAAATTCCCAAAGCCCACGAACCTAAAGGATTCGCCGTGGCTTAGAGTCGCGGCTCGCCCAATAATGTGCGGTCCCGAGTCTCCACCTCCATCGTTCGTCAGCGCCCTCGTTCCTGCCTCTGGAATGAATATGCTGTGCGTCATGATACTTAAGGATGGGGTCTGGCAAGGGATGATATCTCATCGCCCTACCTTCTTGTCGCTACAGCCATGGCTACAGTTGTCGTTCCCGCCCTTGATTCATCCTACGGGACCCGCTCTTTCTTGACCTCCTTCTCCGCCCTTACCCTCATTGCTCTCATTGCCGCCGGCGCATGGGTGATATGGTCGTTATTCAAGCCTCGTCCAGTATGCCTCCACGTCCAGTCTTCTGCCAGTCGTTGTACTGATGATACACCCAGCTTGACACCATCCCAACCATCGGCGGCTCAGGCCCTCTCTCTTCCTATATTAGCTCCGTACTCTTCATGTTCCGTGGCTGGGACATGCTCCAAGAAGGTTACCAAAGAGTGCGTATTATCCGACTGCGAGTTGGTCATAATCTAATGCGACGTCTAGCATCATGATGGAGGCATATTCAAGATCCCTATGCTTGATCGCTGGATGGTCGTGCTGGTCGGCAGGAAGCTTTCAGAGGAGCTTCGGGCTGCTCCGGAAGACGTCTTCTCGCTTGACCAGGCTATGGTCGACGTACGTCCTTCTCTATATTGATTGACGAGCAAAACCTGATTTTCCTGGGAAGTTGCTGCACCTTGACTTTGTGTTCGGGAAGAAAGTCTACTTGAACCCCATCCAGACGCATCTCATGAAGACGACCATGACGAAGGCCATCGGCGCTTTCACTCCCGATCTGTACCACGAATGCATATCGGCATTCGAGGAGCACATGCCACTCACTGACAGCAAAGGTTAGTTTGTTCAATTTTGCGGCACGCGACTTGCATATCTCATTGCCTGCCATCGCAGAGTGGAAAGCCGTGCCGTGTCTGGTAACCGCCTCTTGGCTCTCTACCAAGATCAACAACCGCATCGTAGTCGGTTACCCTCTATGTGAGTTCTTTTGTGACAGCACCTTCCTTCAATGATACGATGTACGACTGTTACGTAGGCCGTGACCCTGACTACGTGGACTTGAACATCAACTTTATTGTCGAGATGTTCAAGTGTCGCATGCTGTTCTGTCTCTTCCCGCGTTTCATGGAGCCGTAAGCAGCATTCTGTAGCTTGTGATGCATCTGATTCCTGATCCTTAATTGCGTAATAGTATTCTTGGCCACGCCGCGACCAACGTCCCATCCCAAATTCGCCGTGGAATGCGTCTCTTAAAGCCCGTTCTCGAGGACCGTATGCGGTTACTCGAGGCAGCCAACGGCGATTGGTCGCAACTTCCAGTACGTGCTGCTTAAAATCTCCACTACGCACTATATTAATGTGCCATCTCGACAGAATGACATGCTTTCTTGGCTTATGGCGTCAGTACCCAAGGATGAGACTCTGGACACCATGACTCGCCGACTTTTGGGCGTCAATGTCGCCGCCATTCACACTATTGCACACGTGAGTAGATCACAGCGTTCCCCCGTGTCCGACAGGCACTAACTGTTACCGTTGTACAGACCTACTGCCACGGTGTCTTCTACCTCGCTGCCAACCAAGAGCTCATCGCGCCTGTTCGTAAGGAGGCCGAGGAGGCCATCGAGACGGACGGCTGGACCAAGGCGGCCATGGGCAAAATGCACCTGCTCGACAGCTTCCTGAAAGAAGTCATGCGCTTCAACGGCGCGCAGGCGTGGTCGCTCAACCGGATCGCCTTGAAGGACTGGACGTTCTCGGACGGGACCTTCATTCCCAAGGGCACGAGTATCGCTGCGTGCGCCACGCCCGTGCACATGGACCCGGAGGTTTACCCGGAGCCTGAGAAGTTCGATGCCTACCGGTTCTACAAGATGGCCGAGCGGGATGGCGAATCCGGGTCGCATTTGGCTGTGAAGACGGGTCTTGACTACTTGCCTTTCGGACACGGCGCCCATGGTAAGCGTGATTTACCGACCTGCTGGACCTCAATTGACGCTAGACTATCACCAGCTTGCCCAGGTCGCTTCTTCGCTGTTAACCAGATGAAGTTGATGATTGCGCACCTGTTGATCAACTACGATATCGAGCTGGAGACGCCGGGCGTTATGCCCGAGCGCGTCTGGTTCGAGGCCGCCGTTCGCCCCAACCCCACCGCCAACATCCTGTACAGGAAACGCCAGACATAGACTTCCCCCCCTTTCTCCCGACGACAACACATTCCTTCGGACAATTTTGCATAACTGTTCTTGCTCACGTAGATATGAGAGCACCCCACAAATGCGAACATTTGTTGTAATTTCTTATACCTCCCTATCGCATGTCTACTGCAAGGGTTGTTCGCCCTGCATGTTATCTCGTAACTTATGGTCTTCATCGTACTGTATCTCTGCTCTATACTGCATCTTCGCTTTTAAATCGAATATTAGTTGTTCAACGTCACCTACTGGAGCAATGCCCCCAACGCCACGACCACCGCGTGTCACTGCAAAAAAGTTTTTGGTTGTCGCTGAGAATGACTATTTTTTTTTGCCGATATGAATGATTTGATCCGTGCATTGTACAAGCAATGTGCCTTGGACAAGCTCAAAGGGGACAAAGCGGTGATACACCGCTACATGCCAGGGCCGTAAATCGTGATAGCGGATCCATGAGAAAGCGATGAAATAGCATCCGCTCGTCCTCCCAGAAGTCTGAATTAGATTATAATGCTCACTCGGATCCCCAAAGTCACAAGACATTACATGGCGGGGCAGACGTCGCTCTGCAGCGCTGGAAAGCACTCCAAACTTGCACGTCGACTGTCGCTTCCCAGAGTCCAGAACAGGAAACACGCCGATGCAAGAACGCTCGTTTAGAGGGTTGACACCTGTCACATATGGTATGCAAATCGACATGCAAATAAGCGTTTTCAATCAGTTTGAAGAACCGAAGGAAGCTTAAGGAACAGGTTTATCGTACATGCTCAGGCAACGCTGTATTCAGGCTTCTTTCAGCAAGCTCCTTACCCACACCTTCCAAGTCGTTGGTTCTCGGCCGAGCAGCCAGCGGGCAATATTGGTATTACCCGGGATTCCACTGCCGATTTTCATTAGCATGCAATTTGCAGTGAAGGATAGACAAGACGCCTGGGGATGTCTGCCAACACGCACCGCTTATCATAATAGAATACCATCCGTTCCCATGCTTCTCCGCACCACTCACTGACGGCTTCACCGTACATCCGTGCAGCCTTTTCCCTCTGGACCGCCTTGCCATGTTCCCTGTTTGCCAGAATACAGGTCGCTGGTCTGCCTGTTTCTTCGCTGAGGATGGCAGACACAGCCTCAAGAGATATGTTCTCTCCAACTAGGGGGTAAGAGGCGAGCAAGTGGAGCTCGGGGTCTAGAAGAATGGAGGCTGCAATCTCCGCCAAATCAGGGAGATACAGAAATCCTTGCATCGTCCGTGGATTGTATGCACACTCGAGGGAGATTGAGTCGCTCGAGTTGTCTTTGATTAGGGTGTCTATCGGTATGTTCTGCATGAGGGATGACGGCTGAAGGATAGTATAGGGCAGGCCCGATTCAGTGAGATATTCTTCCACCCTAGGTAAGAGTCAGACACACATCAGCACCGTTTCGGAGGATCCCAGACTGGGGAGAGACATACCCTAGTTTCGCTTTGTGGTTGAGTAGGTTCGTAAGGTAGGGATGCAAGACGCTACTGTAAACAAAATGCTTGACGCCCATCTGCTTCGCAGCATTAATGACGTTGATACCCATGGCCGTCTCGTTGGGGTGGAACGCTGGACCATTGTAGAACAGGACATCCACGTCCCGGAAGCACTCCGACAGGGACGAATAGTCGAGGTAATCCCCAATCACGAAGGATGTTGGGGACAGCTCCCCAAAGGTGGATACAACTTTCTGGATGGATGATTTATTGTGGACGAGCAGTCGGATCTGGGGAGGTTGAGAGAGCGATGGAAGGCGATCCAGGAGCGCTTTGAGGACATAGCTGGAGGTACGCCCGGACGCGGATGTGATCAATATTGTTGCAGGAGACATCGAGGTGAGGTTGGTGCTTTGTTGCGTAAAAGACTCGAGCGTCACAGAACAGACTGAAATCAGAGATAGAGATGGAGAGCAGCTTGAGTGTGTACTTGAAGGTTGCGGGTATACCACGACGGGCACAGTATCCCTAGGAAATGACGTCAGCGTCCTGTGATCGATCCTGCACGGTAATTACAAGTACGAATCACCTCGGCAGACAGGACGATATCACAAAGGCACGAGAAGTCTTTGAGCTATAACGCAATGCACTCGCATTGGTAAGGTCCTTGTTAATGCTTGAATCATCGTATCGGAGCAACCCGTGAAGTTACCGGGGCCACGAACGCTTTCGGCAACCCAAAATATCCGCAGACAGAACTGGGAGTGACGATGATAGCACTCTATCCATACCATTATTAACGGCAGACGTGGCTCGGCAAATCTGACGAATAGAAGGGCCCCAAACTCCCTCTTTGATGGAATATCCAGACACGAGATATGGGAAGTCCGCCTTCAAGGCTTACAAGTCATCTCCTACAAAGAAATGCAGCATGAGATTCAGTATGATGCGGTTACTTCAACACCGACCGAAATCATGCCCCAAAGATCTGGCAGCTCATGGGACTGGGCAAAATCGACCGTCGTAGCGATGATGTCAGAGCTCGTCTTGGTAGCTCATGGTTACTGCTGCGACCAAGTGATCATTGACCGCCGGTTATCACGATGTCCTCGCTGTTCGCAAGCAGGATTACTGTTTAGCTGAGTTGCATCCCTTAGAGCAACTGGGTGGAGATCAGTCGTCCAGACCGCATCACAGGCCATCATCATCAGGTGGGGAAGGGCGGGGTTTTGTTGGGATCGCACTATTTTCCGATTTGCGTCACGAAGACGGAGGAGATCGATCGACTCATAACAGCAACAGCAACAGACTCACTTGTAGATCAGATACTACAGCCTGTAGCGAGCCTCCATCGCAGCAGAGGATAAATAAAATACAGACAGCCAAGAGATTACGGCATAAGGACACCCTAGCTCTCAGTCCATCCCTTAGGCTGCAACAACAGTAAGTAGACGTCTCAATGCAGGTATGCGAATACGCACCTTGACCTCATCTCCGAGTGGGCGAATGTAGATACTATGCTTATCCATGGGCTGCGCACCCTCCGCCCCACCATCCCAATTATAACCAACAGCAACAGCAAGCCTGCTCCCATCGCAATTGAACGCGATGGACGGGATGGCCGAGTGATACTTCGGGAACTGGCGCATCCGCTTCTTCAGCTTGTGATCCCAGATCGACACGGTGCCATCCGACCCTGCTGACGCGAACGTATTGTATCTATGGCGGCATCAACGAGAGGAAGACGCGGGGCTGTAGAGATGCTACGTACACGGGGTGGAAGGCAAGCGAGTTGACGGGCCAGACGTGATCGACGTCCTCGATTGTTTGGCGGTGGCATTTGAAGGCGTACTTCTTCTCCTGAGCCTCCGGGCTGGGATCGAAGTACTCGACAGCGATGCGGCCCTCCACCGATGCGGTGGCGTATCCTGATTCCGAGTTGATGGACGAGATACAAATAATATTAACGCAGTTAACTTACCTTGACCGTCATTCATACATGCCAGCGCGCGTGTCATAAACTTCAGGCTGCTCTCTCGGGTCTGGGTAGGCTCCGGCATTTTTCGGACGTCGTATATGTGGAATAAGCGGCTGGCCATCGCGACGACAAGGGTATTGTTGACCAAGTCCATCAAATAGACACGCTCAGGGACGTCAAAGGAGTCCTGCTGTGGGGTCGACGCGCGGGGATCCCAGAATCGTATTGTGCGGTCCCACGAGCCGGTTATGAGGTGATCTAAGTGCTCAGGAGAGGTAAGCAAGGCAAATATCAGCAACAGACGGTGGACACGTACTCGTATCCTTCGACCAGTTCATACTCGACACAGCGTTCGCATGTTGACCAAGTGATACGGCTTTCTCAGCTTCAAGATTCAGCCTGCAAGCGCATCCCGGGCGTATCAGAGAGTCACTCAAAATACTACAAAGAAAGCAGGCGCACATACTGTTTGACCGACGTGTCAAGTCCACCACTATACCCATGCCCGCCATCCGCGAAACAACATGTCAGGACAGCTGCCCTATGGTCAAATTTGCATATTTGTTCGTTTTTGGCAGTATCATAGAAGCGAACCGTCTACCGGAAGATTAGCTAGGGCTCGCCCAAGCAGAAATGTGTACGCACGGTGTCCCATGAAGTTGCTAATAAGTGGTCTGGATTGGAAGGGGAGAACTTGACGCTGGAGATACTATCGTAAGGGACAGACTGTAGTTCGTATTGCTCTAGACAGTGCTCAATGACGATTCAAGTGAGTCGTGGTTGCCAAAGACTCACCAGGCATGTTTTGTTGAAGCGGTACTGCAGCGGGAGTGCCTGTCACGGCAACAAGCGCGCGCGACGCATAACGCGTTGTTTGTTAATGTTGAGATTGTGGCATACAAAGACGCTCGAAACCGATATTCAAAGCGTAAGCAGCAATCCCGGCATTAGTTAGCAGGTAAG
Organism: Heliocybe sulcata; assembly: GCA_004369045.1. Lineage (NCBI taxonomy): Eukaryota > Fungi > Basidiomycota > Agaricomycetes > Gloeophyllales > Gloeophyllaceae > Heliocybe > Heliocybe sulcata. Next base: position 127,764 of record ML213529.1, on the reverse strand, counting down.
CTATGCCCCTGCATAATAGTGCGGACAGCTTATTATCATTATGAAAAGGACCATTTTGAACAAGCCTGGGGCGCAATCCGTTATTTCTGGGAAAGTCTCGAGCAGCGGCCTCGTCAGGAGAGCTATGTCGGTATTGTATCAAGTAGCTTCGCAACGCCTTGAGACGCATTGCGCAGAACTCATTGACAGTGTACATCTTACAACGATAATTATATGCAAAGGGGCACGAAGATGGAGCGTCCTTGTACGCATAGCGTCGCCGAGACTGGAACATACGCACCTAGTACCTGAGTCTTTTTATTGGCCCTTCTTCCAATTTCGCTCTATGGTACAACTTCTTCCAGTGTACATGACTCTAGATCCGTACTGCTACAAGTACATCCCATACTTCGGAAGATCCAAAGTACCATTAATACAGCCACCCGTCAGACCCGCACCTGGAGATCGATCCAGCTTCACAGCATGGCAAGTGCCGGGACTCGTTCGCAAGGTCCGGGTTTGTGGGCGTCGCTGCTCCCCATTATGAGAACCATGCTTAGTATAAGGTTTGGTTGCAATTTGCGCTGAATCCCGATGGCTGATTCTGGCGCCTATGAATATACCAGCGACCGGTCCCGAGCATGGCATACGGTTCCGCCTGAGGGAATACAGGGGCCTTAGAGGGTGGGATATACTGTGGCATGCGAGCCGGCCCTGAGGCCTAGGTGAGGCCTGAGGCCTGATGAGTGAGTTGAGGTATGCACCGAGTCGTAGCACGTACCGTCACACACGCTTTCCGAAACATCTGTGAACACTCACCCTCGGAGGTAACCGAAGGGTACCACGCAGTCAGTGCAGTGCAAGACTCCCCTTATTCCCAACACCCAACCAGTATCCTCGATAATGTGCGGGGCCATCGACCCACGGGAATAGGCGGACCCTCCGAGTCGGAACCCAGATCAAGTAATCCTAACCATAGACACGAGAAGCCTGGATCCCGATGCAGCCCGAGAACCACAATATTCCTATTCATTGACACCAGTCTCAAGTCAGAGGAGGGGAGCCTGCTACTCACGAGTTCCACCCAAGTACGCTAAGTTCGCCTTCACACTAATATTGTCCGGCGGCGCGACCCGCTAAGTTCTGTCAGAACAGTTCAGCGTGGATACCTGCACCCTAGTTCCTGACCACTCAGCAGACAATATCACCCGCGAAGGGATGAACAGCCGTAGCTATACCTTACCAGGACCTAGGTCGCAACCTTGTTAAACGTGGAAGAAGGGTGCTGGGTGCTCCCGCGAAACCCGTAGCACCGCATTCCAAGTCCTTGAAACAAGAACTGCGCCCGGAGCATGGCGAGCGATCGGCATGGATAGGGTCAAGCTAGCGGATCTCAATACTTGGGTCGCCCTTCTTGATTCGGCAACGATTGCTACGGCTGGGACGGAGTACGCGGTTCCTAAGTCCGTGCAGTGTGATGATGGCCGGTCCGGATAGGTAGTACGTACGTGAACACCGTACCCGCCCCGCTGTCAGAAGACCTTGGCCTGAAAGACACGCTGAGTCAGTCCCGGGCTATGACTCGAACCAAGAACAGTAACTCACCGCAATCTTCCGTTCCGCCAGCACGGGGTTCGGCGTGCACCCCGCCGTAGAAAATCGCTCTCCGAGGTCGCCGGGAGGCATACGCGTTAATATCCGCCCTTATCTTCATAGCATCAGCTCACCAAAGGTCATATGACAACTGGGAGTAGCAACTGCATGTGGAGTGCTTCACAACTTACAAGGATGAAACGAGAACCAGCGGCAGCATGCAGTTATCGGGCGTCGCTGCCTTTGCTACCCTTGATGTATGAAGTAAGGTCTCTCACCTCTCATATCGGCCGTAATTGACGCACGCCTATCGCAAAGCGGCCCGGCGTCTCGGGCGCTCAGCTTTGTTAGACCAACTGTACTTACAAAGGATCTTAGCAATCGAGTTCATACGATCCTTTGTCGTGCAGAGAGCTGCCTAAGAAAGGGAATTCCTGTGGACACTCGGGCGAAGCCCATATGACCAAGCCCGCGGCAGAGGATCACCACCTCCGTATTCGTCCGTCCATGTAGCGAATAAATCTCGTAGAGATATGCTTGGGGGAAGATTCGATGCTGATGCTGATGCCGAAGCCGAAGGGTTTCCCGACTGCAAAGTGTGAACCGCGGCGCAGACTGTCGTAAGAGTAGATTTCGCTATTACTCCGGGCAGCCGACAAGCCCAAGACAATCTCCAAACACTGTTTGATACATGCCTGCTGATATCAATAGCTTGACGACCATATAAACCGGCGCAGCATGGAGTAGAGACTGCGGCGAGCAATATAGCCAAGTCCGTCCTCGCGTGTTTGATATGTACGGGGCGCCAGTATCGTAGCTGTAGCGTCGATCGGGGCGGCGGAAGCAGAATCTCTCTAAACTTAGGCACGAGGAGTGGCAGCAAGCGTGTCGGAGGAGGCGGTGCCTTCTCGGTGCCGTTCCCACTCATGGCGAGTCAAAGCCACAACTCTTCTTTAGACGCCCACCTAATCCAGTCAAGCTGCCATCTCAGTTCAAGTGGCGGCGAGCGGAGACTGGTACTCTTTCTCGTCTCTAGGGTATACGTTGCCATAACGTGTCAAGCAGTAATCAACGTGCTCCCGCCAATCTACGCTGCGGGAACAATGATATCTCCCGAGATGGCAACTCGTAAATCAAGCTCCAGAGGTTAGCGCCCGTAAGCGCCCAGTTCACAGCCAGTTCACAGCTCACCTTCTATCAAGAAAACACCTGCACTCGGCAGTGCGCAGTCACCTCCAGTCACGGTCGCAGTAGACCCGATCCGGGTTGAATTGCAGTGTAGGCTCTTGTCCTTCGATGAACATGGCTGTAGCTCTTCTCTTGCCTCCATCCTATATAATGCCTGGTCCTGCACCGTGTCCGTCCAGAACACACCTCTACCACACACCACCAGCACCCAACTCAACCTCACCAGCTAACAATGCAGGCCAAGTACGCGCACACCATCGACCCCATGTGGTCCCCTATCATCGGCACCATCCCTCTGCCCGGTGAGGACACGTACCCCGCGACGCCCCCCATGCCGCCCTACCACTCGCCCGCGCACGGGTCGCACCTCGGCCTCTACCCCCACGCACCCTCCCCAGCACCCTCAGCCGCGTCGACCTCGTCCACCTCCTCCCGCAGCTCGCGGTCGCACATGTCGAACGGCCACGGGTACGGCAACCCCAACAAGCAGCTCTCCCCGCTGCACTCGCCGACCGTCAAGGTCATCACCACCCCTCCCATGACCCTGTACGCCACCATCCCTCCATCCCCTAAAGACGCGCAATCGCGCCCCGCCCATGCGCGTGTCCCGTCCCGCACGTACCCCGCGCACGCCCCGCTGCCTCACCAGACGTACCCCTATACCCGCCCTCCCACATAGGCGGGTCCGCCAGCTCGGTATACACAACAACAGGACGCGTGTTCCGCGCGACGGTGCATCAACCAACTATCTCTGGATGGCGCTGAGCCATCCTAGTCGGAGGGACGATGGGACGCTCGAGGCTCCTTGACCTCAACCTCTCTGGATACCCATCTCTATTCAAACTCCGCTCAGGGTCGGAGAGTGCGAGGCTCACCCCACCCCCGTCCGATTCCCCCTCATCTCTCAACTCTATCCTTTCTACCCCGAGTACTGCGCCAGAGGACGGCACGTCGGACAGTACTATCTATCTTGGGACTTGGGAGGCAGTCTGTAAGGAACTGTATGTACGACTATGACGACGGGCACGACGAGGAACGAATGTTTATGTATTAACTTTATGTACTATTATGTCTTCACGAATGACCTACCATGATACTCATTGTCTGACGCGGAGGGTCGACGACTGAGTACTGACCACTGGCTTTCTCGGACACGCCGTCGTCGCTCAAAAATATCAACTGAGCAAGCCTTCCAACGCGCTACATTCTGGGAAGGCAAGTCCTCCCCGTAGTAATTGACTTGTACGGAAACTGCGGCCCAAGCGAGTAGAGCCCCATCAAGCGCCAGGAACGGTACAGCCGGGTCGAGCCGAATAGAATGAATTTCAGACGCAACCTCCCACTGGATAGGCTGAGCTGGAGAGAAGATGTGGTCTGGACTCTGGAACGTATCCGTCGGTTCGGGAGGCGCGTAGGGCTAATTGAACGCGTTACGTCACGCGTTGTGTCTCGGGGTTCGCCGGGCGGCTTATTCCGATTGGTTCGCCGGCCTCCCCTCCTCGTCAACCAACCTCAGTCTCCCCGGCATGTATAACCTGCGGTGACTTTCTCAGTACCCACGCGCACGGTGGAAAGGGTTCCGAAACTCCCGTTCTCCGCCAACGAAAGGACTCGTACAGCACGCAACGCCCTTATGGGTTAAGATCATCAACTGGTCTAGACTCTGCGCCGCTCGGAGCTGCTATACTGACGCCCCACCATGTACAGGACGCTAATGTCAGTCTCGGCTTCCCCACACCCGCGGACAGTCGATTCTGACAGCATGGTACTGCGCTGCATCTAATATTACAACAGTACTATACTGGTGCGCTATTCTTGCTCACTTCCGACAGAACGAGTAAAGTCTGTTCTCCTTGCGTCTCCGTGCACGCCGTTCCGGTACGCGGATGCAGGATTTACGCATACTTGATATAAGCGGAGCTCTTTGTAAAGCCTGATGCGAGCCAGACAAGTATGTATTCTGGATAAACATAACCACGACTGGTCCCCGAGCTGCGCAGACGAGCTTGATCCCACTCTTCCGCTCATCAATTCATCCAGTCCCCGGTCTCGCGAAGCCGGCCAAACCTCGATTTCACATCCAACGCGAATAACGGCGGCATACCTACCTGCCCTTCCTGTCCTCCGCAGAGGCGGGTTCTATTCTCATCACAAAGGCCACGGTACAGCGTGCACGTCACCGCATTACAAACAAGTCCTTTCGTCCCGACCAGACACGTATGCAACTCTAGGTTCTGGGAGCCAATGCGAGACGTCTGTCAAAACCCTAGCGGTCCTCCCGAGCTGACGCGTAAGTGAGCGCCCGCACTAGCTCGTCTGGGGGCCCTTATAACAGACAGGACGCACTGACCGCCGAGAACCAGACACGGGATGATCGAAGCTGTGGTCGGTTATATACCCCGAACAAGTCATTGTGCAGTGTACTCGCTCCCTCATCCATGGCCATCGGAACAGAAATGTCATATCTCGAGGTTGAGTCGGGAGTGGGGAACTCGTACCCTCCTTACCTTCGAGCTCTGTATCAAGCGCGTGCGCCGGGTGTGTGGTGACTGTTCAGTGGCAGATATTGCTTCACTTTCTCTCAGCAGGAGACAATTATACGTACTCATGCTATGGTCGGCCGCACTCGAATTCCAGGCGACTTCGACGTCCGGAGCAACACTTTACTTTTTATTATTTGACGGCATCGCAATGGCGTGCATTCAACCCAGTACTGGTACCCATGCTTGCAGGAATAGCAGACACTTACAGAAAAACCATGTTTCTACTGCATGTGGAGAAGCGTAAGCCTCGATTGGCGAATCAAGAAATAAGGAAGGTGTCCCGTGGGGTAGTGATGTTCAAGTGCCTTCTCGATAAATTCACCCATATACCGGTGGTGCTCAATCTGTCAGAGCTGCACATATGATTATGAGCTTAACGTCACGACTGCTCGCATTCAAATCCGGCATAGATCTTTCTTCTCGTATGTAAGGCCACTGGCAAGAAAATGCGATATTCACAGATCCCACTGATTCTGCTGCGACGCGCCCGACGCGTCTTTCAAGGAAACGCGTGACGTCACGCGCTGGCATGAATACGTCACCGCCTAAAATAAACTACGTCGAGCAGCCCGCCATGACGCAGACGCTCCCGCATCCTACTCACCTCAACTCTGACTACCGCGACACGCCATAATGTCGTCCAACGCAAACAACCAGCCTCTACCAAAACAACTCGAAGAGCGCGCCAAGGAATTCGGCACACATGCCTTCCAGGCCGTCTCGTCCTTCTCCTGGCTATGGCCCTTCCGCGGGGTGCTCTTCGCGATCACCAGTACGTTCACATTAATGCGTAAATTTGAGACGCGGGTATTGACGAGACCTGTTAGACCCCAGCCTGATCGGGTCCGTGCGCCCAGCGCTCATCAAATCCCTCATCCTCTCCTCCATCATCTTCCTCGCCCTCCTCATCTTCACCTACCTCCCCCAAATGACCATCCTCGTCCTCCTCACCGGCCCCCTCGCCCCGCTCTTCGCACTCATCCTCATCGGCGCAGAGTCGCTGCTCATCCTCACCTTCCTCGCGAAACCGCTCTTCCTCGAGCCGGCGCTGACGCAGGTCTTTGACGCGGCGCTCGTGGCGAGGGGACAGCGCGAGCTCGTGATACAAGGGAAGAAGCGGATCGGCGGCGGGGGGAGCTCGAGTAAAGGAAAGGATGTTGGGAAGGCGCTGGTCAGGCCCTTGCAGGGGTTCACGCCGAGTGGGATCGCAAAGTATGCGCTGTCGTTGCCGTTGAACTTTATTCCCGCGGTGGGCACTGCGTTTTTTATCCTGTATAATGGTACGGAGCTGTAAGTGCGGCATTGGGTGATTGTTGTCCTGACGCTCTCGTAGGCAGTAGGGAAGGCCCGGGCTGGCATTCGCGGTATTTCCAGCTCAAGGGGCTCTCGAAGCAGCAGCGGCAGTCGTTTATCGAGTCGCATCGACCAGAATACACTGCGTGGGTTCTCCGATTTACTAGATTTGGAATGGAGTAAAGGACTCATGATTTCTTTTTCGACAGGTTCGGTGCGGCGACTCTGCTACTTAACTTGGTGCCCTTCGTCGGGCTGCTATTCAGCTTTACGAACACCATTGGAGCTGCGTTGTGGGCTGCTGATGTGGAAGCGAAGGAGAACTTGATAGGAAGTGAGGGGGAGTCGGCGAAGAATCGGTGATCTACCTAGGCGTGGAAAGGCTATATGATATGATTTTGAATGTGCGTACTTTGACTCGTTGTTCTTAGATGTTTCTCGCTGACGGGTGTGCTACAAGGTATGGGTTTACTTGGAGTGACATGAACGTAGGATCTTGGAGGTAAAATGGCGTCCTGGATTCGGATAGGCTACATGCATCGACGAGGTTCAGAGAAGTGTGCTCGACAACTCCAAATATATCGGAGCTTTTGAAGATATACTGACAAGAGTACTAAATTTATCCCGCTGCTTCTGGCTCGTCTTTTATCCTGGTCACGGCACTTGCGTTGGTCCGGATCTCCTTCACAGACGAGGGGGAGGGCTCCAGAATCGTAAGTAGTAGCCTGCGCGCTACCTGCATGCCTCCGCCGGACTCATTGCATTTGCATCGGGTAACCAGCTCCCAGTATTCAAGGTGTTGTATGCCGTCTTGCGTTCAGGACTCGGCAAATCATACGGGCTCTCTGTTCGGACTTTGCACGTCTACCATCGGTGCCGCCCATACGGTGGATACCATCGCAGAGTAAGCTAGCGTGGTAAGGAATATTGTCGGAAGCATCGGTCACCAGAGTGCTCCGTCTCTTTCTCCAGGGCCCGTGAACGGATATGGGCGTATCTTCGATTGAAGAAGCAGAGCGAGACCATTCAGTTTAATAACTGAGGCATGTGAATGTGAAGGAAGTGCTATTACAAGCTCGAAAGACCGCCCATATATCCTCGAGCGCATCTTACGCGAATATTGCTGACAAAGAGGCCCTCGTACCGGCTCGATAATGGTAGATCTGCATGGAATAAAAAAAGAAAAAGAAAGGAAAGAGAAAAAGAGAAAGAAAAGAGAGAAATCGGGGGAGGTATGTCATGCATCATGGTGCGTCTATTATACAGCCTGTGTTGCTAAGAATTCGGTATATTTTCTTCCCGGCCTACGGCCGGGGGGGTGAACGCGACCATCTGCAACAATATTGAGACCCCGCTCAGTATCTGGTAAATTGAGACTCCGCTCATTATCTGGGACCTCTGCTCGAGCACTTGTTTTGGCTACAAAAAACACTGACACTTTTATCAGACCTTCATAAGTGTTACTAGACTGTCTGAGCGCGTCTATAATATCTCACAATGTGTTTCAGCTTTATAGCATTTTGCATGCTCTCACTACTCCTACCGGGATTTGCCGAGCATCCAGCCATATTCAAACTCCGATATCATCGAAAGCGATCTTGTTCTCCTGCAGCGGCAGCCATAAACCGCATCTGCCAGCTAAATGAGGCATAAAGCTTAAAGGTTTGTAAGTATAGCTAGGTGTCAAAATGTTCATCAGAGTGGCTTATGAGTGCTGAAATAGATCAGAAATCGATGCAGTGGCTCGTGACCCTTTTTGGTACTTATTGATGTTGTACGTAGGTACCTTTATACTAATATTAATCTCACTTTCACAAGCATTTTCCACTTCTTCAGTCCATTCAGAATCCTGATAGCCGACATACCAGAGTCAGAGATGTTCAGCCATTCAAGCTCAAGCCTGTGGGAATACTTACGTAACTCCGCTCATTATCAGAATCATTATCATGCAGCGCCACGAGTAACCTCCCCTCTGCTGCTGACTACGATGCTGCCACCATCTTCCTGAAACACTTTCGGGAGTATTCCTCTAGATCTCTACTAGGCTGTAGTGGTAACTGGAACTTGCAAGGCTGCGCTCGCTTCGTGATGGCTATGCAGACTTAGCTCCGATTAGAGAACTATCTTTGCGCGCGGGCGTCAGTTTCAAGGTTCAAACACGCTGGCAGCGTTCGCAATAGACTCCTGGATCATCCCGACAAAGGTCCATTACTCCTGTCGACGCTAATATGGCCCGCCATGGGAAGGGCCTGCGCTGATATAAGGTGCACGATGCCAGCTCCAACGCCGCTCCAACTCACACTCTGACCTTGACCATGCCAGGACTCGTACAAGCCTCGCATTCCGGCTCTCCTGGCCCTTCCAAGGGTAGGAAGAGGGCGCTTCTTATCGGGATCAACTACACCCGTGCACAGGATAGTGGGAATATCCTCGAAGGACCGTGTAAGGACGCGCGAACTTTCAAGCAGTTGCTTACTGGTATGTCATGGGCGTAGCCGGCTCGGCCACGAAGCTGACTTTCCTACCTGACCAGAACGGTATGGGTATTACGAGGAAGAGATTACCCTCATGACCGACGATGATGGGACACCGAAGCACCTAAGGCCTACTCGCCGGAATATCGTAAGCATTACCCGATATGCAGAGCATATAAACCTGACTTGCCTCTGGTAGAGAGAAGAAGCCGCGAAGTTAGTTTCGGGAGCGCAGAGCGGGGACCGCTTCGTCTTTTATTGTGCGCGGAGGCTCCTGCACTAGTCGCGATGAGTACCGCTAACCAGACTATAAATCGTAGATGCCGGCCACGCAGATCAGGAAGAGGCCCTGAACGATCCGGACGAAGACGATCAGCTAGACGAAGGTAAGCGCTGCGATACCACTGACCCCTTCAAACCGCTAAATCCCTGCCTCGTCATCAGAGATCATAGCTGAAGACGATCTATCGGACGTTCAGTCGCCTACTAGCGTCCAGTCTCCGACTGGGCCTCAGCAGCGGATAAGAGATAATGTACGCATCGCCCATCCTCGCACGCGTATTACGATAGGAGCGGCCTCACGCTGAGTAGGATCTACGACGAATCATGATCGATCCTCTCCCGGCTGGGAGCAGTCTGATCGTGAGTCCCCCGGGACGCTCCCTAGTCCTGCTGCTGACATCCGAGCCCCTAGGCCGTCTTTGACTGCTGCCACTCCGGAACGATGCTAGGCAAGCACCGCGATAAAAGGCTCGCTTAACCCGACCGTTGATCGTATCCCCCTGTAGACCTTGAACATTACCACTGCAACTCGCCTTGGAATCCTTCCTGGAAAACCTCGCCTATCGGTGAGTACCACCTCCCATCCCTTCTGTCCCCGAATTGCTGACCAACCCCGCCCCGCCAATAGCGCCATACGATCTAGCAGGTACCCGCTACTCCCCTTCTCATCTCAGCAAGTTACTAGTTAACACCAACCCATAGCCCACCGCTACCGATCGGTGCGACACCTCCCAACGCCCCCTCACTCGCGCCGACCGTCCGACGAAGGCCCCGGCCCCGACAAACCCTGGACGAGCACCGCAGCCGTCTTCCCCGTGTCCGCCGCCGAGCCCAGCCGGCCCCGGAGGATGACATGGGCCTCTCTGACCAACCAGGACGAGCAGCCGGACTGTCCCATCGCAGAGGTCATGTGCACCGGCGAGTGCGCCCAGTCCGAAGACGAGGTGCCCCAGGTCGTGCGTCCTTGCGTTTTTATGTAGGAGGGTGTGTTTGGTTGAGGAGTGTGAGGTAGATTTCGGTTGCGGCGTGCTTGGACTCGCAGTTCGCTTGGGAAGGTCCTGATGGCGGGTCGATCACACAGGTGCGTCGTTACATTTTCCGAGGCTAGGCCTGTCATGACCCAGTCTGTCCAGGTGCTCGTCAAATTCCTGCGGCAGAATCCAGATTGTACACTCTACGACGTCGTACTCGAACTAAGGTACCCCTCCCCCCTCCCCACTTCCCTACCACCCATCCCTAACCTCCACCCAGCCGGAAATTACAGCATGCAGGATTCCTAGTTGAGCAACAACGAACAAGTTCCCCAGACGACTTCAAAGACATCCCGCAGCCCGCTTACCAGCTGCCCCAGGTACGTAGTACGTCCTGCTGTACACGCTGCCATGTCCGGCTGATACACCGTGTAGATCGGAAGCCGCAGCGCCTTGGTAGGTCTTTTCCTCTAATGCGATGAAGGAAAGGAAATGGCTGGCTGACCCCGTGCGTTTGCCTTTGTAGGATCTCCACAGCCCGTTCACGCTCTGAAGTCGGCGCACGATTCGGGTGGAGCCCGAGCAGTGATATATGCTATACTGTTTCAACATCCTCAGAGGATCCAGTATAGCAATGTGCTGCCTATCTATCTATTCGTGTTGTCCACACCGCACAACCTTGTATTTTACTACTCCTCGTTGTATCTCGACGACCAACCTGACCGCGACATGATGAATTGGCTCCGAGCACAAGTCCAAAGTGTGATCTTCACCGACGGGATTGACATGGCAGTTCAAGGTACAACATGTACAGGGTCGGGCCGAAGCTTGCTATGCATTGCAGTATACACGTACATTCTGCAGGACGCACAGCACCGTGCATGCACACATATATATATAATCAGAGGCTGGGAGGCATTCAACCCATGTCTCATACTCTCCCTCTCCCTCGCCAGCACGAAACAACCCGTCGAAAGGCCCTCCTCGTCGGAGTCGAGTACGGGGACTCTGAGCAGCCAGAGAACATGTTGGACGTGGACGGGGACGTCCACAGGGTGTACGACCTGCTGCGCGGTAAGGCTGTCCCGTCCGTGCAGGGGCGACTTACACTCGACATACCAGATTGTTATGGGTTCCAGCCGGAAGACATAGTCGTCATGAGCGAGCACCCAGTGGACCCGAGTCTCGTTCCCAGCGAGGTCAATATTGTGAGCGCCCTCTACCTTCCCATTCCGTCCCTTCGTGAACGCTGACGTCCGCAGGATAGACAAATGGCGCGCCTAGTGGAGGGCATGCAAGACGGCGACATGGCATTCTTCTACTGTGAGAGGTGTGCCACAATACGCCCGCGAGCTTGTCCTGACCTGTGACCGTGTGTAGATGCCGGTCACGGAGAACAGTCTCCAGATATCAGCGAAGACGAAGAGGATCTCCACGAAGAGCGTACGTCCGTCAACATGCGATTGCTGCCCCCATCTCCAACTTTTGCGCAGACGTGCTGACATGCAAATGGGAGGAGCTTCGAGATGTGGTACGTCATGCTATTTGCGCTCTGAGTCTTACCGCCTCTAATGCTGAGGTTCAGGACCTACGGAGGTACTTGGTGGACGGGTTGCCTGCGGGCGCGAGTCTTCTGGTAGTATAACCCCGACTCATCAGGTAGTAAAGCGAGCTTACCAGTCCCACTCATCGCAGGCCGTGTTCGACTGCTGCCATTCCGGATCCATGCTGAGTACGTTTTCCGGGCTAGTAGTCCTCAACAAAATCTCACCTTTCGCCGTAGATCTGGAGCACTGCCGGTGTAACAAGGCTTGGGACTGGGCGACTGGACGGGCAAATCGAATGCGAGCAAGTATGGATAGACGACGTAATCCTTTAGTAGCGCGACTGAGTGTATCAGGGTCACCTCGGCGAAACCTGCGTCACTCCACCGTCGCAGCTACGGAGAGCCGCCAAACGAGTTTCCGCTCACCATCTGCGCCAAGATCCTTATCGTTGTCCTGGGCTGCGTCACGAGTTGTAGCGGACGGCCGTAACAGCTCCAAGAAATCCAGCAGGAGCAGGACACTCACAATCGATATTGGACTTGCAAACGTGCACTCAACGCTCTACGACGAGGAGTGGCAATTGCAGATGTCTCCGGACCCCATACGCTACATGTCTTGCGACGGTGACTGCCCCGAAAGTTCGGAGCCAGCAACAGCCGTAAGTAGCATCGGGTTCCGAAGCTATCTGCAAGAGCTCACGAAACAGACATGATAAAGGTGTGCATTTCTGCATGTATCGATAGCAGCAGAACGCACGAGGGTCCCAATGGGGGATTCCTGACCGACGTACGAGTTATTCTTCGGTTCCTCTGTGAGGCTGGCATGTTAAGGTCTATTGTGATTAGGCTTTGGTCGAGACGTTGCGAGAAGATCTGAATCCAACGTACCAAGATCTTGCCCGAGGAATCTGGTACGCCATAGTACCAATGACCTGGTATAGCACTTTATTGACACTCGAACCTATAGCACGCGATACCTAAGATCGGTGAAGCTGTTGCAGGCCGAAGAATTCGGAGACGGAAGCCAGAGTCAAGAATACCCGCTTCCTGGTTTCTCCATACCCCAGGTACGAGTGCTGCTTCTGGGAATAAGTACAGAGTGCTTATTCGACGACAGATAAGCAGCAACAGAAGACTGGTATGTTCTTAAGCTATACAATGAGCACAACGCTGATGCCTGCACAGCACATGAACAGTCGACTGAATCTAGACGTGGGCAAACGTACCTTGTTCTAATGAGAGGGAGGAATCTGTGTTACGGACTTGATGGCCGATTCGTATACCCAAGATTATGGTTTTTGCCAGTCGTATACCATGCGTTCGCGTATGAAGACGTGAAATAGATGATTCGCGCAGGAAAATGAGAGTTTGTTCACCATGCATCGAAGCGACCTTCGTTCTGCTTCAGAAAAGAGTTATATATGTTTGCTCACCAGACAGCTGCGGTGGTGTATATCGTACAACTAGAGCCTGATCCAATCCAAGAGAAATCTCAGCAAACCACACGGCATTCCATGGCAGTCACCGTATCAGAGAATATGTAGAAGCCAAGCGCCTGGACCGTTCCTTGAGTCGGGCGAAAGTCCGCCAAACATATGCCTTCCCATCAGAAAGTCTATCCGCCTGACGCCTACCTTCTTCTCTTCCTCATACTCCTTCGGCGTCTGGCATCGACTGCATCTCGCTCGGTGCGCCGCCTGAACGTGGAACGATCGCCCGGGATCCAACGACACGAGCTCCTGGGCGGTTACCGGGAATTGAAAGAATCGGTAGATGCACTTGAGCACATCCGATACTTCCAAAGGCCGATCGTAGTCCCCTATGCTCCTGACATCGATGGACCAAGGAATCCTATCCGAGCGAAGCAGCATAGTGGACAAAGTGGGGCGCGTAGCTGGAGATGCGAAGACGTCGGCAGCGGAGTGCGCATCTGGAAGTGCACCGCCATCGACAGGAACGTTTTCAATTGTGGGAGGAAGCGACATATCGAAGAAGATGGAAGGGTACTGTGAGTGGTGCGCGATGCTCAAATGCACCTGAGTTGGATAATGCCCTGAAGACTCGCTGCCCTTTGACGCCATAGACGGGCCCTGCGACAACATGATGAACATACACAGGAAAAAGAACAGGAACTTACGCCACCCACAGCGCGATTTCCGTCGAGTCCATACTTGTAGATCGACAAAATCCTCTTGATCCACTCGTCAGTAACATCCAACTCATCGACCGCCATTCGGACGACATCCTTCCTCCTAATCTTGACCTTGTCATCGTTCCTCGTTTCTACGCCGTCCAGTTCCTCCAGCAACCGGCTGAGCCGATCCGTGAACGCATGTATGGGGGCATTGTTCGTGGTATGAGGCAGAGTCGGAGCATCCGCTGGCAAAGCCCGTCCAGGAGGCCAGACTTTGGCTGCCGAGTCTGCCTCACTCAACGCAACAGCAATCAATTCGCCCCGAGGGCCCACGACGTCAATCAGAGCCGGGGGAACGAAAGCGTTCAGAATCTGGGACAAGGTCGCTTCCAGTCGATCAACTTCCGCAGACATTCTTCTGGCATGTAAGAGATAAATGAGACTCGCTTAGTGTATATCTGGTAGCGCAGCGAAGGCGGCTGAGGTGCATCAAGTGCAGTGCACGCCACATGGGCGCCTAAAGCTTGCCTCGCAGAAGACACATCGTGTATAATGTGGTTTGGATTAAGTACTGTAGACGAGTCCTATCAAACGATGCATATCAAACGATGCAAACAAGAGGGATACATGTGACAATACAAGATACCCGTATAGTTAGAGCAACCCGCTGTTACTGATAATATCAATCGTACAACCCGGCTCCGACTGTTGATACCAAGAGCCACACCAGGATAAGCCATATCCCAACCATAGCTTCGATACCAACCGCGCAAAGGTCCAGTCAGGATCGGGAATGAAGGAGAATAGGGATACATGATAGAGGCAACAAGGGAACGCAGTCCAAGCGCAGCCGACCGTCGTGTATAGCGTCGACCGCGGTATCGTAGCCCAAGAAAGATACAACAAAGGCCAAAATCATCGCTCAAAGGTAAATGGGATTCGTAAATTTGGCAGCGCCAGATTCATAGCCGGAAACGCCGAGACCATGACCCTGGGCAGCGAACTGCTCATAGCCAGTGGGAATCCCATAGTTCTGGCCAGCAAGCGCTTGATACCGTGCGTCCACTCCGTGCACAGGGAACCCCGGATAATTCTCATCGGGGCCACAGTCCGTGACAATCAACGGGTCATACTGGAGACCGTATGACCCATCGAACCCACATCCGACGCTCGCGGCCCCCGCCCATCCCTCAAGGGAAGAGTACGGTGAGAGGATGGGCGAATTCCCTTGATTCCCATTCGCGCTGGGGATCGGGTCGCCTCGGTTATCCGACTGAGCCAACGCGTCCCGCGTAATGATTACGATAGGATCATGTCGCCCATTGAACGGCTTCGGTTCGCTGTCATGCCCGAAGGGAACGCCGGCCTCGTTGGTGGCGACGACGCGAGAATCGGCGATGTAAGGAGAGAAATCCTATAGGAAGTGTAGTAGTTAGTGTAAGGTTAAACGCTGTGAGAGTGGTGGGCTGGCTTACGTCATTCCAGGTAAAGATAGGATTCTCTGCAGCCACGCGCTTCAGAGCAGGCAAAGGCGAGATGAGAGTGTCTTCAGCGGCAGCCACGTCATTCAGCCCACGTGCCGCGGCCTCGTGGGTCTCCTCGACCGTCGACACGGGCGAAAGGCAGTCGAAGACGGGAACGGTGTGCGGCGAATCTTGAGACGCGCTCTCACCGCCTCGCACCTCCGACGCTGGCGCGGACGACGAGCGCTTGAACATCGCAGTGAGAGGCACCATGAACCGCACATCCGACGACGGATCAGGCGTCTGGCAGACCCTCTCCCCCTGGAAAGCCTTCACATCCGCTCTCTGCTCCGCGACGTCTTCCCGCTTGATGGGCGGACCAATATCCACACCGCCCTGGCGGAAAGTGTGTGCCTTTTCCTTCGAGCCTTGTCTCCCCATGCCCGACCTGCGACCGTTAGCTCCGCCGTCTTCCTTGGCATGCCGGTCGTACTCCTGGATCGCCACTTCCAAATCCGAGCCCGTCCTACCCTGGGCGAGCAGATCGGCTATTTTGGCGCACCTCTTCTCGCGTGAACGCTCTTCCTCTTCAGCCTCCCCTCTTCCTTTCCTATTATTACGCTTTCTAGGCCCGTCCTTGACCTTGGCGAGAGCATTGGTACCAGGACTGAACCTCCAGTCGGGATACTTCTTGCGATGGTCCGCCTGCGCCTTGACCGCCTTGGCCTCCCAGACTTCTCTCTCCTCGCGGGGAAGGGCCTTCCAGTACTTGCCTAATCTCGCGGTCATTATCGGACACGATGATTCTACCGAGCGTAGGACGTACCAATGATCTTCGACAGCGTGCTCCTATTTCCTTCGATCTTCTCTGTTACGTGTTGAGCACGTATGAATGACGAGCGGAAGAGAATGAACGCGTTTGGGGGACGAGGGATGTACCCCGGGTCACGCTTTTTCGCGTGGGAGGTGCGCTCTAAGCCCGGAGAGCTCGGAGGGGTGCTGTAGACTTCGTCGTCCGCGAGTTCCTCGAAGCGTGTGGCAGAGTCGGCTTCATGGTCAAGATTGAATGTCGGTGGAGATAGGTTGGCGGTGAATGTGAAAGTCATGAAAGGAGCGGGAGCAGCATCCTCGACTAGAGGAGGCATAGAGATTGGATTGTCGACCAGCGGAGGCATCCCGTCTGCAAAGTCCTAGTTCAGGACAGTGATAGCATATCATAGAGTCAACACTCACCATCGTCGTCGAGATTGTCTGTGGCGGGCTGCGAGCCCCAGAAGCTAGTCATGCTCGCTGCAGGACCTCAAGCAGTATACAGTGTGGTAGTCGTTCAGAAACAAGCAGATCCGGATGGTGCCAGAATTAGCGCGCTCTTGTTCTCTTCTGGGCAAGCGGAGGATAGAGAAGGATGGGACGGTCGAGCACCTGCCGGGTGTGCTTCCTTCGCACAGTATTTGTGCGCGACTCTGCAACGCACAGAATGACGCGTTGAAGAAGCCTGCAGGTCCGACACCGCTGCTGCTGGACCTCGCGAGAAATCAAGTGGAACGACTGGATTGGGCAGGTCAGCGCCGGAGGCAAGGAGCTCGAGCGGAGGAAGATTTCGTACCGATTCGTAGCAGGAGCTCCTCGCAGGATTACTTTGCTATATACAACGACTAAGGCAAGGAAGAGCAGTGATGTCCGAACGTGCCGAAGCGGAATCCCATGTCAGCGGTGAGTATATAGAGCGCAGTGTACAGCGCTCCTGCTCCTCATTTTTCTCGCTAAGAACATCACGCCACTGCTCATATGCGATATCCAATATTCCTTGCGAGGCACCGCCGTCGTGAACGTTGCCAGAGCTTACCCTGCTGTCAGCCAGCGATCATACGAGGCACAGCTGCACCGGTCCTAAAACGTGTAGGGTAGCATACGGACCTCAGCCACCTCCCACGTTGCCCTGCGCCTACGTTCAATTCACAATGGTTAACTGTTCATGCATTGTTCTCCCACTATAGCCTTCATTATATGAGACGTCTTAACTGCGCTTTATCTGCGTGGTGTGAGAAAATGGCTGCAATTGATGTACTATGGAGGTAGACTCGCATGGGGTTTTCAGGGTCCCGCGTGGCTGTGGGCGCACTGCCAGTTGAACTGCCCATGGTCCACAACAACCATATCCTCACACCAGTTCTGCAATGTCCCTGCAGCACCCGCACGGGCAAAACCAAGAGCGAGCAGCAATGCGAAAGAGGACTCCACCGTCCCACTGTTTACCCATATTGCAGCATCTCGCTTGCTCGTGATTTTTCCTGCTTCACTTGACTCATAGCCTTGACAACCAGGCGACATTAATTCCATGCTCCTCTTCTGCGCGCGGTGGTGCCAGTCTTCTCCCGACCGCCTGCGGACCTTATTTTCTTTCCGAAGCGTTTGATCGCACCCGGTACTTCAAAAATTTCCTGGCTGCGAGGACGAATCTCGGTTGTGTGGCGCATGATTACTCCCTCTCGCCCCCAACGGTCCGTCTCATGTTGGGGTCGGGTGGACGATATGATCCCACAGCCATTCATTTGACGACGAACTGATCCAGCCGGATTGGTTGTGGCGCGATCACGGCCGTGCCCCGTGTAAGTATGAGTCCGGTAAGCGTTTCATTACCTGTCTGGTGGGAACTTTGCATCTCGCAGTCAAGTCAGTGATTTTCAACAATGTCCAGTACATTGTATCGTCTCTTCCAGAACTAGGAGGACAATGCGAGTGGGATGTATAGCGGACCAGCCACGTTCCTGTTCCAATCATCGGGAATATCGGCCTGTGGCACCTCTGCGTCCTCCGGTATGTCAACTGCTATATCTTTACGACAACGTACCATGCGCACAAAGTTGGATCATTACGACACCCCGTGAAGCTTGCGGCTCTGTGTATCGGCCACTCAACGCACTGCCCTCCCGGACCTCGGTCCGACTCACGCCCTCCAACGAGTTCAGCAAGTGCGGCGACAAGTACGTATCAGCGACGGGTCACCTGCCCGTGGACAATGTAGGGTCACGCCGGGTGCCTTTCTCCTTAGAGCCTATCTTCCAGGACGTGCATTGTCCTGCTTATTGACATTCATATGGAGATCGGCTATCACACAAAGTTTACTCGTCAATCGTGCGGCTCTCCAACTCATGTAGGTCCCAGCTGGAATGCCAACGCATATCAGACACTCCTCCACCCTGCCGCCTCCTTCGGCGACACGCTACCTTGCATCCGCCACTGCGCCTTTGATTCCCGCCAGACTGGAAATGCAATTGCTCGCCGGGTCAAGCGCCGGCACCGACCCTTTGTCAGATTCGGAATCTCTCGCCAGAGCGCAGGGGCGGGATGGCGCAAGATCCGGGCGCCTCTTCCGGCGCGCCAAGATCTCCGCGTGATCCCTCGGCGAATATGTCCCTCTCACCCTGGCTGACGACCCTTCCCATATCCTCACCTCCTCAGGCTGTCAAGAACCGGACCGACATGGCGGACACTGCAGTCTGAATTGCAATGGGATCTGAAGCTCAATTTAATGTAGACGCGGAGTTGACGTCGCTGTCAAGGTAAGTGCATTCCCATTCCCTCCTTCCATTACTTCATGGGACAGGCAAGCTCGCACACGTGGCTGCATTGGGCAGGACCAAAGGGTTAGGGCGAGCTGTATACAGCCATGAATGGCCGCGCGTGTTGTGGCCTGAATGGCAGGGTGTCCAGAACTGGATCGCGTGCTCTCTTAGATTACACTCATGTGTCGTAAATAGCCAGTATTATTAGAGAGCGGTCTCTGGCGAAACAAAGGGAGCCTCAGCAATGGGCAAGAGCGCGTGCTCGTATCGGACGTAATAACATTGTCAAACGCGTTGGGCGACGAGCTCTAGGCATCATTACAACGAATGAGTGACGGGTTCTAGTGGACAGAATCATCTGAATAGAGCAATGCTCCGAAATACTTCTGCGTCGAAGTGTTCTGGACAGCAAGTTCCGAAAGACGTGCACAAAGACCAGCATTATGTCGACGATTTAGGCATGACATTTATACAGCCACCTGGCATGGAACGCGGTAATTCACTGCTATCATTAAGTTAATGCGACCCAACAAATATGATCCACGTATCATCCTCCCAAGGATGGCGCTCCAGTCCCCGGAACAGAGTCCGTTGCAGCATACAGTCATGCCTACGAACACCCTCGTCCGTATATTCAGGAGCACACGGCTTATCCGACAGAGGCTTGCACCGCTCT
Source organism: Heliocybe sulcata (assembly GCA_004369045.1). Taxonomy (NCBI): domain Eukaryota; kingdom Fungi; phylum Basidiomycota; class Agaricomycetes; order Gloeophyllales; family Gloeophyllaceae; genus Heliocybe; species Heliocybe sulcata. The sequence continues at coordinate 108,056 of ML213529.1, read as the reverse complement.
TGCAACACCCTCTGAACGAGCGCGCGCTTCTTTTCCGTAAGACCGTCGTACTCGCCTTGCGTGACGTATTCCTGGAAGTTCTGATAGATCCCATTGAACACGTCCTCAACCGTGACGCCACCCGGGTTGCATATCGTGATTGGCCAAGGCCAGGGATGGGCAGTATCGTCCGCGACGGCGGATATAACCATCTGCGTCACGAGAGGGAAGACGGCGGGCTGGGCTAGGTCGCCCGGCATCAGCGGGATGAGGTTCTCGGCTCTGAAAAAGGTGGCAGCGGTAGGCTCGATAGAAATATCGAATACAATAGACGGCATGCCGAAGAGCTGATGCTGGAGGTACGGATTCAGCTGGAGACTTTCGGGAGACGACAAAGGGTCAGGAGCCTCGAAGCCGCCGGGACGTGGCGGCAGGGACGCGTGGCGTAGAAGGGGGTTCCAGCGCTCCGGATGCGGAGACCCACGCTGTCCCCACAGGTCACCAAAAATATCGTCTGGATCTAGGTCGCCTTCATGCGCCAAAGGCGCCGGAGCTAGAAACAATAGTCAGACGCAGCATGTACCATCCAATCCTAGCATCCTACAGGAATTCCGAACGACGCCGACGCCGTGGACATACGGACGCGACCAATACCCATAAGCGCGCCATTCCTCTGGTGAAACTTGACGACGAACAGCGGGCTCATTAATGGACGACCGAGTCAGATTTTTCAAAGAACTCGAACTCGGATCTGTGGTCGGATTAGCGTGAGTCACCACGGGCACATTAAAACCGTGGGGGCATACTGAAAATCCTTCTAAACCCGCGAATAAGGTGCTTCAACTTCTCCTTCCGACCGCCAGGCCCCTTTTCGTCGTCCGCAGACCTTATCAGAGTGGCATCTCCCGCGTTCTCCCGCAGCAGACGCCCATCTGGAGCCGGCGATCCTTGCCATGGTCGGCCATACTCGACGATATGGCTCCCGATAGCGTTGGATGGCAGACCGAGGATAGGCATGGTGCTGCTGCTTGGAGAGCAGGAATGCCATCCTTCTGGGCGATGGAATGCAACGTGTACTGATCATGAAGCGATGCGGCATTCCTTTATTCCTAGATTTAGAATGTACACAGCACGTCATACCTATACGCTCAGCGAGACTGACTCCAGGAAAGCAGTAGAAGGAGAAAACATCTGATCAGGCCAAAGACAGTCCTTGCCGTAGACCAGACCAAGGGGACTGAAACACCGGAATGAACAAGGTCAACTGTCGCGTACACTATACTTACTGCTGCAGTGTACGTGCCACGCAGAGCTCGGCTTTCGCCGAAACGCCGCTGTTTATTTCCATCGAGCAGTGCATTGCAGACTGCAACGTGCAATGCTGCGCAATCCACAACAACTCCTGTTCAGACGGACTCCGCCTCTGTAGGAACAGCTCCTTCATATTCACACCAATGAATACGCTTTCGAGAAGAAAAATTGACAGAGGTCTACGATATATCCTTTCTGCCGCGAATTTGCCGGATTAATGGATTAATGAACTTATTCGCATCGTGCGAGACAAGAGAAATATCATTCAGGAGACAGCCGGAGGTCAGTTCTCCGACGTCCCGCACATTTAATCTTACAAGCGAGGGTTTTCTTGTGGATATTAATCGCAGGTACGCGTCCTTCCGGACGACATATGTCTCGGACCATACCCAGGTAATGTTTTGTTCTTCTGTCAGAATACCAGAAGCTAAGTGGACAGAAAGTATGTATGCATGTATGAAACTGTACAATGAAACGCTTGCATCATATTGATACAAGTGTCAGTTCGCTATGTCTCATGGTACGTGTCGAATAAAGAATCATTCGTTAGTCACACACTCTCAAACTCGGCTATTCCTGGACCACACAGCGGGGGAGAACGTACGTCAGACGGCGCTCATCGTCGAAGGGTGGAGCTCGAGGTCGATGGATACACCCCCTTCTACGGCTTTGGCCAGTGACTGCTTCGCAGCTCCAGTCATCAGAAGAGGCGCATCGCGGGAGTACTAATACCAATAGAATCAGCGCCCACAGGACGTCCAGAACCCTCTGGGTGAGCGTCTGAAACCGGCGGACTTCTTGAGATGTGGAATGCACATGCGGCGGTCGGGGTACTCATCCCACAGTCCAGATCATGGAGATTAAATAAACTCCCTCTGTGGGTCAATTCGTGAGCAAAAAGGTCTTGTTTGGCCTACTTATATACTGATGTCTCACTTGGACAATACGCCGTCTCTAATGAAAGATAAGAGCAAGTGAGACCTGCACGCGTCGCATGCACTACAGCGAGTTTGGCACGCAGCTACCACTTCAAAAAGTTAGATTTCAGAACACTCCGTCTATAGAGCCACCCACCTATCAGCGTGAAGCGCGACGATTTACTTCCGTCCGAGACAAAACCTGTAACAGGATCGAGGAGGCCTAAAGCGGAAAGTTCCCGGAATCGGACGGAGATCTGAAGATCATGATCTCGATACCGTCTATGGGTAAGTAGCCGGCGGTAGCATACGGTCACAACTCCCACGGGACCCACACCAGGCCAGTTGCATATGCCCGCCGGCTTTTATGAAAGTTAAATCCAAGGATAGGAATGGCAGCGCGAATGTCATAATTCTAGGACAATGGGCGACCGTGGAAGGGAGCCGCATCAAGGGTGCTTTATGCATTCATACCTGCCGGTCTGGAGTGCTCGAGAGCCGGCGACAGTGAGTACGCATTAAGTTAACTTCCACCGTAGAAGTATGTCAGCGAGAGCTCAGATGATGAGAATGCGAGCGCCACTAGCTTGGCCCAGGATGGTATTCGAAGGTGGGCGTGTGAACGCGCTCGGTCATCGGACGACGCCGCCATGAGATATTCCATTTCCGAGGGACATAATACGGTTCTTAAAACCTAAAGAGAGAGAGGAGAAGGCGTCGCCGGTTTGTGTATCCATTTACGTAGCACGAGGATACTCGAGCTAGAAGCCTACCGTCGGACATCCGGGGAGCAGGGATCGCGGAATGGAGGAAAGTACTACGAGGATGATATCCATGAGCGCCGTCTGAGTTAGCATCCATTGCAAGGCACAGGGTGCCAGAGGAAAGATGGAGAGCGGTCAGAAGGCCCGAGCATGTAACGAACTCACCAGCGATTATCGAGGATTATCGTCGTCCATCCAAGATCGATATCCTACCGACCGACAGATGAAGAAACTATCGATGCGCGAAGGAAAGATATCCTGCACGTTGCATTGATCCGTCTTCTTCCATGCCAGCCCGCCCCGACGCAGGAACGGATAACGGATCAAACTCCACGCAGTACGGTCAGCGGATGGTCGCGTAGCAGAGTAAATGATATAAACACGGACAGTTCGGCTCATCGGATACGCTTGGATGTGGCTATGGCAGTGCTCGCATTGCTGATCCGAAGGGCGTCAACCTCTAACAAGCAGGTTCAAGGTCCGCGCGTCCATGACGATGGATCACGATCAGGCCAGCTTGCTATGCTCGAAAATGTCAACGTGCCCGCGCAACGCGCCCATGCTGTCGGACCGCACGTACCGGAATAAGCGCATTTACATACTTGTCGAATGCAATGTCAATCCAAGCGAAGCCTTGAGGCTTGCGCAGCCCTGCGAACGTCATGTCGTCAAGGTTTTAGAGATATTCCCGGGGCTCCTACCGGTGCAATGAGCAGCTGGGCGTCGCTTGATCGGCGACGTTGCGGACCATGAGTTGTATCTGATAAAATCTGTACGCGGTCAGGCCCGAATTACCGATACGACACGCGGTAGGAGAATTGGGTCGCGTAGGTGGTGGACGGAAGCAAATGGTTAAATGCTTTCAGAGCGTTTGCGTCGAGACAGTGAAGGGATGGTAGACGCTGCTGGTACCACAAAGCCCTTGAATCACAGCCACCGAATGAAACCATCCATAGGATCAGGTCGCGACTTCCATTTCGCGCCAGCTCGGTCAACGGTACGGATCTGTGGGCCGAACATGCCAAAAGCGGAAGTGCCAATGGCGGGTTGTAGATCGATCGGAAATAGGAGTTGTTTGAGACTGCAAAGCGAGCGTGTAACGAGATGGAATGGAGAGCAGAACATTAGATCCCGTAAAAGGCAGCACGGGACTTTATCGTAAATGGGAGATAACGGGACGGTACCAGTGTGGCGGGCACAAGCAGTCGGATCCGGGAAGCCGGCATCCAAGATTCGTCGCGATTCGTCGCCGCAAGACAATAAGAGACTTGGTAATGGAGGAATCTCCTTCTTCGGGTGGCTGTACCCCGTTTTGGAGGGCACAATGTGAGGATTAAGATCTTACGGAATCCATCGACTCGTGCTACCCTCGGCGGAACCCTGGGCCCACCCGTTCGGTCCTACACTATAAAGACTCGCCTCGTATTGTTCTTGCTTTTTGTTGTCGACACCCGTGCAATTGTTGCTTATCCTCGTTTGGCTCCCTCCAGACAATCAGGGTGTTCCACTCTGGTCATCCTCCCCTGCACCTGGAGGGAAAGACGCGTTCTTCCTGGCGTCTTCTAATTGTTATTGCTCCTGTACAAACAATTATTATGCCTGCACGAACTCCCTACGACCCGCAGTCACAATGTGAGTCGCTTGCCGACGAACGCACGGTCGGCTAGACTCACCGTCTGATCCAGCCTTCCAAGTGACCATAGACACCCTACAGAGCCCGACGGCAGCCACCCTCTCCCCTACGCCGCAAGCAATCCCCTTCCCTACCACCACCGACGCTCCCTACTCACCGTCTTTGTCTCCTCTCGCGCCTCATGCCAGACACCCAACGCTCTCCTACTCGCCCTCACCGCCCCCTCTTGATTGCACCATGTCCCCCACGTCTCCGTCCTCGTCCATTGCTTCGTTCCCCGCCACCCCGCGTACGCCCTACAGGCGGCGCAAATCCACGAGCGAAACCGAGCGGCGGCCCAAGCGCGGCGACGAGGATTACATCAAGCGGCCCGAGAACGCGTTCATCCTCTTCCGTCGCAAGTGCGTCGAGGACCGACAAGCCGAGGTGACCACGGTGGCGGCGGCAGCGGCCGCCGAGGGCGCCGCCATCCCCAAGAAACAGCGCCAAGCCGAGCTGTCGAAGCTGATCAGCCATCAGTGGAAGAGCTTGTCGGGCGAGGACCGGGCGTACTGGGAAGACCTCGCCAAGCAGCGGAAGAAGGAGCACGAGCAGATGTACCCCGAGTACGTCTATCGCCCCCAGCGGACGAAGGACCGCAAGAAGAAGCACTTAAAAATACGGCGGCCCGCGGAGACTGTCGAAGAGGCTGTCGAGGCGGATGCCCGGCCGGAAGCCGAGCAGACGACACCTACGCCTGCCACGCCCCAGTCATCGCGACGGTCCCAGTCCGCTCCGGAGCCTCCGCCTGCGCTGCCTTCACATTCAACGATCCAGGCCGAGGCGAGCGCCGATCCTTACGGCCAGTTCAGCCAAGGTCTGGCGTGGCCTCCAAGTATCTACCTGGATACGTCGTCATACAATCCTGACATAATGTTCAACGTAAGTCCTTGCTCCAAACGAAAGAAAGTTGAATACTGACTCGAGATGTATAGCCTGGACAGCCGAGCGATTCAACATTCCCAATGTCCTCTCCTCTTAACGACCCGAGCTTCCAGAACCCCTCCCCATTCAGCTCCATGTCCATCTGCACAGACCCATCCCTACTCATGGCCTCTCAAGATATGCACTCACCCACGTCGTCGCTCATCTCCCCTCTGGACGAGTCCTTCTCGCTGGACGCGATGACGTCCGCGCTGCAGATGCCCAGCGACATGTACTCGCCCGCCGACGCCTACGTCTACGACGGCGCGAAGCCCGACTTTGCGATGCAGGCGCTGCAGTACCAGCCGTGCTGGCAAGACCCGGCGCTCTGGTCCACCAACGAGATGCTCTTCGCGTCCGACTTTGACGTGGCCAGCGTCCCGAGCGTCGAGCTCGGCTTACCCAAAATGAACGAGGACGCGAGCGCCGTGGCCTTTGCGTCCCCCAGCCAATTCAGCGGGTTCGCGCCACCCAGCGAGATGCACAGGCCGAGCGCCTTTGCAAGAATTTATGACGACTATAACGACGACACGGGACACTATTGATGTAGCCATCTGCGCTGGCGTTCATTGAGTATTTATTATGTATGGTTAGTTGTAAGTATTCGACGTACCTCGGCACCCATCCTCCCATTTGCTGTATTCCTTTTCCTTCCTGGAGTATGCCGCGTCATCTTACCCGCTTTTGTAACCTTAGCATTGCCCCTCCCGCTGCATTCCTCACTTAGATTTCTCGCCCACCTCACGCGCCATACCCCATACCGCTATACCCTCATTGCTTCACGACCCCTCCCCTTTTATTTATGAGCCGTGTACGTACCTTTGCGACACCATACATCCCTGGGGATTTACGACCAATAAACGAGATTGACGAGGACTGGTGGGTGCAGGAGAGTGAGCAGGGTTTGGATACCTTGAGGCGCACACGCATACTTGACGTGCAGAGTACAAAGTAACGTCCTAGTTTGGAAGGCTCGGCCGTTTGCGAGCGCCACTGGCCCTTGGGAGCGATATTTGCTGGTTGTGGATAATGCGACCCGCATACCTGGTTAGATGGTCTGCTGTGCCCGTGCAACCGATTTCTGCGTCGAGTGATCCTGGCCTTGCAAAGAGCGTCGATAACATTCTCTCTGGAGGAAGATGGAATAGCAAAGCCTGCATTAAATATCACGGAGACGCATACGGACAGCCGACTCTTCTGGACTTGTCTGTTGCTCGATATACCAGGGTACTCACTCCAGAGACTCACGCCTTATTTGCTGGTCAATGGCAAGCGCCTGTCCAATGAAGGTGAGCGCTAATTACAGTTTATGTCTCCGTGTACATAGCAAGGCTGACTTGAGCACAGATACGAAGGTTGCCGATGCCGTTCTCGGCCTGACCAGGTTGTGGGTGCTTGTTTATGGGATAACAACACGAATGGGCGTCTGCTGCGCTAGCTGCTCAAACAACGTCTCTAGCGTCGAGGCGCCCGGCTCACGACAGCATGCCCCGCTCAAGGACGGATGCTGCTATCTCCACGACGTCGGATGTCTTGAGCAGGCTCAAGGATCTGTCTGATGCCGTACCAGTCCCGTTCGTCAAGACTGCGTTCTCGGCGGCATCTATGATCTTCGACATGCTCGATGTAAGTCGGACCAGCGGCAATCGCCACAGGTACTGACGACTTCTAGACAATGAGGGGCAACAAGGGGGAATGCGCGCGTCTCAGGAAACACATTACAGAGATGCTGGAGATGCTCGTGAATTTGAATCCTATTGCCATCACTCTCCTGTCAGCGTCCGCAAAGAAGGGATCCATTTTGGAGGAGTTCAAGTCGTAAGTGCCCCGGGCGGTCAGCCAGAGGCGTGCTCTGACTAGAATGTGTAGTACTCTTCTGAGCGTCGAGCAACGCCTGAAGAAGATTACCGGTCGAAACGTTGTAGTACAATTCCTCCAATCAAAACCCACGGCGAAAGAGCTAAGCGACTGCCGTCAAGATATCGACGACGTGACACATAAACTCCGGGTAGGTACGAAGATTTGGCGTCAAACTCTTGTTCATCGGGTCTGCAAAGATATATAATGATGCCAAACAATATCTGAGAGAGATGGCGGAAGACACTGGCGTGATCCGTGTGCCAGTGCGTGCTTTACAAGGGGTATCGACGATATCTTGATTGACAGCTATGCTGATACTGCTCCAGTGGAGTCACATTGAACGATTGCGTTACCTGTCTTCCGGAGTGGAAGAGGTGAATGTGCATGGTGCGGGACCATCGGGTAAGGCTCTGATGAAAGTGTATACGCAAGAGGAGATGGTCTGTGTCTGTCAAAGTCTGTCATTATCACAATCTGACAGATACCATACAGTTCCGCGACGAAGTGAAGTGGTACTTGGAGAACAAGTGACAGAGTTGTGAATCATCCGTGCCTTTGGGTACTCACCTTTTTTCGCCGTAGGGAACCATACCTTCTTCAAATATTTGGAGTTTCCGAGAGCCATAGCAGGACTATGTGGACCGCACTTTTCCATGGTGAGTATATCGTTGATATGGTATATGCGCGACTTGTAAGACAATCGCAGACCCTGGATGTCCTGCTCAAGCATTCTTAGCGGAGACGTGCCGCAAGGAGTCGCCGTATGAGGCGACCCTAAAGATACTCGACATGGTCAGTTCTTCATGATCCTTAGAGCGTCAGCCGTTCCTGATGGAGAGTCTGCATAGTTCACAGAGATACTGGTTTGTGGATCACCTGTACTGACCTGTCTCCAAACATAATGTTACTATGATCAGGAGTCGGCAAGGTATATTCTGAAGAGCGGTTCGGGCGGCTGTCTGTTCGACGTGAGTCCACCAGGTGCAACGCTTTCGTTCAGACATTCCTGAATTTTCTGCAGACAGCCGAAGTCAACTACCACACGTCGCGCAATAGCATCGTTCTGGTCGACTGGACTCCCTCAAGGGCCTACCCCGCTGACTCGTCCCCGAAGACCAAGACAGTTATCGTCTGGGATTCTTTTGTGAAGCTCCTGACGAAGGCATGCCTCTGACGCAGTTCACCGGATCTGATAAATTGACAGACTGTTCTTCAGTCATTGACCGGAGATGCATCACAGCCTGGTCATGTGTTCGGCGAGCACGGTACGCCATACGGACTCGTTTCGAGTTTCGGCACCGAAGAAAGCCGATGCATGCGATGCTTCAGGGCCCACTGGCGCTGTCGTCAGTCGTGCTGTGAAGCATCTCGTTCATCTTCTTTGGAACTATAGGTATCAATTCAAGACTTCAGACGTGCAAGGCCTGCTACAGCACCTCATAAAGGCTGTCCGTCAGCTGCGATACACCGTTCAAGACTCTTCGAGCGTCGTGCAATTCAATCCTCTCCTCCAGGCGCTCCTGCAATATCAGCCATTCTCGGCGTCGATATGTAGCATGTGGGATATTTATGATGATGTCGACATTGAACCGGGCGATTTTGGATATATGCATCGTGACCGGGAGACAGGACGGCTTGCTTTCCAGCGGATCACGACCCTTCAAGAGCTTGCAGACCAAGATCTCGGAGTCGACAGGGCAGTCACAGCGGAGATCAAGCGGCAGAAGGCGCCTCTCGTTTACCAACCCGCGTCCCATCCTTGGACTGCAGAAGAATTGCCTGGCGGGCTGACACGGTGGGTCTGCCCGTGTCAAGGCTGAGATGCACCGCTGATAGCCTTCCAGGTACACGCTTCGCCTGCGGGATTGCGGCGATACGCCCAAGGTTGGTGTAAAATTGGGGACCGACCGCGCCAGCTTGAATACAAGGTTTGAGTATCCATGGCCGACCATCTTCCATATGGCCGGACGCCTCGAAGAGTATGCAGTACAGTACAAGATCCATGTCTCGGACATTATGCTCAGTAAGGACCAGCTGCATGCCTTGCATACCAAGCTGATGAAGAGGGTCGCTCCGCAGTCTTCAAACGCGGCAGAGCCGAGCGATATTCACACATTACATTCGCCGACCATCTGCGGTCGCCTGAGGAAAGGTGTCAGGCAATGGCAACGGCTGGCTTCCAGAACGATCTCTTGTACTACTTCGACACTCCGGATGTTCGTGACGGTCAACTTGAAGGCTATTGGTCAACCGATCCTCGACCAGGCAATCCCTTGTGGCCGAGCACGCCAGATGAGCCTGGGACAGATTGGGGTTGGGAGCATGCAGAGCCAGACCTTGGAGTTAATATCGAGGTATCAAGGTAAGACTGAATAGGTCGCTGTGTTGTATTATCTGACGAGAGTACAGGAAAGGGACGAAAATGAGGATGCGTTACCTTCATTTATGACATTGCCCCTTGAATTTGCGGGGCTATTTGGGCTTCGGAGTTCCCGTTGTGTATCGTTATTGGAGACTCTCTATAGGGGAGTTCGATGCAACTTCCATACGAATCTCATTAACTCTTTGCTTCCCTAATGGACCTCAGGAAGTGCGGCATCCGCAGGTCTAAAGGATTGGATGGCGAAGGGCTGCCCACGCATCGGTGCAGTCACGACAAGCTCTGCGGCCTCATTCTTCAACTCAAGACCCTGCAAGCTCCCGCATGCGTGATTGGCGGTGCGACAGAGCGCTTGCAGCTCTACCACCAGATTCCGGTACATTCCGGTCCTGAGCGCTTGCGCCTTCGGCATCTCGGAGAGCGGTGGTTTGCCACTTGGATGAGAGTACTTATGTCCGGCGTTCGCAGTCACAGATGACCATGATCAGCTAGGGTCTGAACGAGTGCAAGACACGCGACAAGGAGCTCATGCTTAGGACAGCTTCGATTCAGAGCCTTGTATGTACTGTTTCAGATTGATGACCAAGTGGCTGATCTGCTGGGACTCAAAGAACATTTTTTACATTTTTGAACAAAGCGTCTATGATACTCAAGCTTCACATCACCTCTACATCCGCTCCAATGGCCGGATACTCAACAACCGAAGCGCGGCACCCAGCACGTCCCTCGCGCACAGATACACCCACAGCCTTGCCCGCGCAACCTCCAGATCCTCCTCGCCCTTGACAATCATCACATCCCATGCGCTGCTAATCGCATGCGCCAGCCGGAACGCAAACGTCACGACGTTGCTCGGCTCGTGTGTCTTTAAGGCAGACTTCACGACGTCCGGATACGAGCCCATCAGCATCACGAGGTCGCGCGCGTGCGAGGAGTCGGCGAGAAGTTCCACTTTGATCTCGGACGGAGAGGGGAGGGGAAGGAGGTGCGGGTTTCTACGCTCGATGGAGGACAGCCGGACGTGGGCGTACTGGAGGTAGGGGCCCGTGTCGCCCTCAAAGGACTTCATGCGGTCCCAGCTGAAGGAGTAGTTGTTTATCCTGGGCAGGCGGAGTTAGAGACAGCAAGACGACAGCGCGACAAGGAGGCTTACCGCTTAGCAGCCATGTCCTGGACCTTGACACCTGTAATACCGATCTCCAGGCTTGTCCCTTCAGGGTCTACGATTGACGCATACTTCTCCTCATTCTTCTGCATCTGCTCGTGCATAACCGCCGCCGCTTCCTTAATGATCTGATCTAAGAACACGACCGTGCCCTTCCGAGTACTCATACCCTGGACGAGCCCGTAGTTGACGTGCTCCAGGTTCTCTGCCCACGGGAACTCCATGAGCTTGAGAATCTTGAAGAACTGCGCCAGGTGCAAGTTCTGCTGAGATGACACGACATAGATCATCTTGTCAAACTTGTACTTTTCGTACCGCTCGATCGCGCCACCAATATCACGAGTGAGGTAGATCGACGTGCCGTCTAGAAACAGAGTTAGCCAGACTCCCTCGACCAAGGACAGAGCCCCCACCCTTCTTCCGCACGACGGCCTTCTCCAGCTTCCACTTCTCCAAGTCAACCAACTTCGCCCCATTTGCATCACTGATCAGCCCCATCTCGTTGAGCCGATCGAGGGCCTTATCCTGCCACTCCTTCCCGACCTCGCTCTCGCCCGTGTACACGTCAAAGTGCACGTTCAGCCGGTCGTACTCCTCTTCGTACTTTTTGATCGACAGAGCGCGCCAGACCCGCCAGTTCTTCAGCGCCTCCTCGTCGCCGTCCTCCATGCGCTTGAACCACCGCGCCGCGTCCTCCTTCACCTCCGGGTTCGCTTCCGCGTCCTTGTTCACCTGCACGTAGACGTCGAAGAGGTGCTTGATCGCGTCCTTCTCGAGAGCCTCTTTCGAGCCGTATTTTTCAAAGCCCACGGCGATCATGCCGAACTACGCAAGTTGAACGGCTGTGCTGCATCATGATGACAACGGCACTCACCTGCGTACCCCAGTCGCCCAGATAGTTCATAGAAATGACTGTCCACCCGCTCGCTTTGTACAGATTGGCGAGAAACGCGCCGATAATCGTCGACCGCAGGTGTCCGACATGGAAGGACTTGGCGATATTGGGGGAGGAATACTCGATGATGATCTTCTTCCCCTTTCCAGAATCATTTTCTCCATACTCTGACCTCCCGGTCCCTGTTTGATGAGTGAGGGCGTTGACCTGCGTGAGCACTTTCCGAAGCAAGGACGCGGTGTTGACTTGGAAGTGGAGGAACGCCTTGTCGTGCTTCACGGACTGGACCCATTCGTCTGACCGGAACTGTAAGGTATTTACTGTTAGTGGAATTGAGACTGGTTCCATGCAACTACTCAGGATGGATGATCACTCACGCTGTTCAGTACCTTGCTTGCATGCTCATCTGGCTTCCCCGGCAGTCTAAATCGCGGTATGGCAACCGTGAAATCCTCTCCCTTCTTTCCATAGTCCACGCCGTCGTAGACCTGCTCAACTGTCAGAGGCGGCAAGGCTTCAGCTATTTGTTTTGCGATGGCAATGCGGAAGGAATCCAGGATGCATCTGGTCGGATCGGTCCCAGGGAGATTCGGGAGTGCGCTGGTAGATGCGGAAGTCATGATGGACCGCAGAGAAGGATATGTACAAGACCTAGAGAGACGCAGGCGGACGGCCCAGCGCAAACCTGCCACTTTTGAATGCAGGAAGTGACTCGGTCCAAGAATTTTGGTAGAACAGAGATCGGATCGAGAGAAACCATTCGGGGTTCGCCGTGGACCCAGATTACTGGCGCAGTCTGGCAGCCACAGGGAAGCTCGCTGTTAACGTTCATCATCCCATTTGACGCTCCAGTAGTACTTCTGTAGCTGTGCAGTCGGTAGTTCAGGTTAGTCGCTGCCAGGAGACTATCAGAGACGTTCTCAGTTGAAGCGACGATGCAGTCGTCATTTTACCGGCAAGGTGGTGGTACATTCACGAATAACCTCACATGCTGGATAGTGAGCTCAATTAAAATCAAGCGAATGTTGGTTCAAGTCCCTGAAACAAACGACATACAACAAGTTGGAAATACAGCTTTCATGTGTCCGTCTCGTAGGTTGTCAAGCTCTTCCTTCTATTCATCCAGGGAGCTGGGGTGCACAAAAATGACCTAACTGACTTTCTGACAGGTCTTTACCTGGGCAGCAAGAAACCCGCGAATGTAAAGTGCGGTCTCTAAAGCAGATGACGATCAGGAACATGCAACGGAGAGGCTAGGTGAGCGAGTGGTAGGTTTGAGCGCCGTTCTTCCAGACGCCACACTTGATAGATGCGTGAAAGGACTTATGCACAGGGAATCAGGAATACATGCGCATAATTCACATCCTTTTGCGTCGAAGGAGCCTGAGCATTGTCTCTGGAAGGCCAATATCAGCAATTCAAGAGGATATGCTGAAGATTATAGACCTTCAATACACGGCGAAGTTTCGCAAGAAGTGATGAGGATTGCTTGAGGATTGGTGTAGGAGGTTGGTGGCCGATTGGTCGGAGACCTTTTGCTTGTGGAACACCTCAAGTTAACGACAGGACTTGGCCCCTGACAGCAATCAAACACCTAGCTGCATACTCCTGGACTGGGAGGGTGCGTTCTTTAACAGCCAATGTAACACCCAATAAGATCAACCTAGGCAGAAATAATAACAGGAAATGTGAGAAGCTCACGTGCTGGAGGATTTTCCGAGCAAATTCCCTAAAATATGGTGTAATCTGTGGTCATCGCTGCCGGCGTTGACAACGCCAAACTATTCCAAGGCTACATGTCGAAGTCAAATTCCATCACATATCAGCCAAGCAGGAGGTATAAGTTCACGTAAGGGAAAGAGAGCTTCTATGTGACACGCCACACAGTCGCGCGCGATGCGGTGACAGCACGTAACAACACGTGATGAGCCACAGAGCCACGGACCTCGTGCAAACTAGCCACGTTCATATTCAGCATGATCTAAGCTGGCCGTATCGAATAGCCTTGACTTACTGCTTCGAATATGAACTGGATCCGGTCCAGGGGGTCGTTAGAGCACGCAGTCAATGTCGCCAATCTGACCCTTAAGGCTAAAAAACATTGCTTCGCCCGAGGGCATATCAGAGTCACGCGCTATCATCGAATATACCTCCAGCTTGTACATGATATAACGAATCAACGGGTAATAAGGAAATGCGATCACTCACTCCTTGCTACTCAGTACTCAGGCCTCATCCATCGCACACTCCGTACTTCCAGTTCAAGTTTCAGCATGGTCTGGCATACGTCACAAGAGTGATATACTTGCAATAACAAGTAGAGGAACAGTAGGAAAAGCATATTGATACGTGGGGGCCATACGGAACGTGCACAGCATGAGGATACGCGACAACCGACAGCCAAAGGGGGAATTAAGCTGCGTGCTTCTTCGCCTTGACTGCGGCGACCTTCTCCTTCCTCTCGGCGACGCGCTTGGCCATGACAGCGCTGCACGTGAGATTAGTCGCCGAAAGCTGCTATGATGATATTTTACGTACTCGTATTCGCTCTTCTGCTCCTTCTGGCGGTCGAACCGGCGGCGCTTGAGCGAGCGGAGGTGGCGGCGACGCTGGAGACGGAGGGGAGTGACTAACCGCTGAATTTTAGGTCTGCGTGCACTGATAAGAAACTGAAAACGGGCAAGGACGTGAGTACGTACGCCTTGGTGTAGGGCTTGGCATTCTCCTTCTTCGCGCTCTTCACCTCTCTCCTGACGACGTACTTCCTGACATCATCCTCCTTGGTCAAGTTGAAGAAGCGCCTGATCTTCGTCGCCCGCTTGGGCCCAAGGCGCTTGGGGAGGACAGTGTCCGTGAGGCCGGGGATCTCGTTCTCACCCTGCTTGATGATAACCAGGGATAGGACGGCGATGTCGGGGCCAACGATGCAGCCACGAACGGACTTGCGCTTGCGCTCACCGGTGCGGCGAGGGCGGTAGCAGGAGTGGCCGTCAGAGAGGAGAAGGCGTACACGGTGAGGGAGCAGAACACCCTGCTTCATGGGGAAGCCTTGTTTATCGTTGCCCCCCGTGATGCGGAACATGTAACCCTTCCACTCATCCCCGACAGAGTCGGCCGGGACCTCGTTGGAGATTTTCTTGTCATAGAAGATACGGCTGCGTATTAAGCAGGTCAGATCATTCTCATATACCAAGGTCGTTAGAAAAGTAATCGTACAAGCGCTTCTCCTCGTCAAGGTCGAGAAGCTTCTGCTGTCCAGTGGCAGGGTCTATACATGCCCATCAGTCCCGCCGCCGGCCGAGGCAACTTCGCTACTCACTGGCGATGTTAAGTTTCATGCTAACGGGAGTAACTTAGTCCCACAGCGCGACTGGTAGAGGACTATGAACACGAACTTGAGAGGATTGGCCCGGCCTTGTCACCGTCGTCGGCAGCGTCGAGAGTCTTGCGAGTTTTGTCGCCTACGGCGGGGACTGTCAGTGCGAGTACAACGCGCCTATGGCTCATTACCTAATCAGCCACTGACTGTACAGTCATACGGCCACATTCTCACGTCTTTCGCGCGGGTCCGCACCTCGACTGCATTGATCTTGCTCGTCGTTCCCTACAGGCTCGCTACTCCTCGAGACTCCCCGCCACTCAAAAAGCTGTAAGTTTTTGCCTTATTGTCGCTGTCGTTGTGGCTGACCATCCCCAGAGCCGCCATGGGTCGTATGCACGCTCCCGGAAAGGGCATTTGTATGTTTAGATTCACCAGAGATTCGGAGGTTCATCGAACGATGTGCTGACGGATGCTCGATGTATGACCAGCGTCCTCCGCGCTTCCCTACCGCCGCGCCCCTCCCTCGTGGCTCAAGACCACCCCCGAGGACGTTGTCGAGCACATCATCAAGCTTGCGAGGAAGGGTCTGACGCCCTCCCAGATCGGTGTAACCCTCCGTGACTCGCATGGGATCCCCCAGGTCCGCTTCGTGACCGGTAACAAGATTCTGCGTATCCTGAAGACCCAAGGTGCGTGGTATGATTGTAAGAGATGCATATCTCCCCTTAAATAACTTGTGATTCTGTCAGGTCTCGCCCCCGCGATCCCTGAGGATCTCTGGCACTTGGTCAAGAAGGCCGTCGCCGTCCGCAAGCATCTCGAGACTAACCGCAAGGATAAGGACGGCAAGTTCCGCCTTATCCTCATCGAGTCCCGTATCCATCGTCTTGCCCGCTACTACAAGACCAAGCAGCAGATTCCCCCGACATTCAAGTACGACTCTGCTACCGCGTCTACGCTCATTGCATGAACTTGTCGGACTTTGAGGAAGTGCAGTGTCGTTGCTTATGCCGTATCTGTTCCGTTATACGTTGTTATGCATGGCTGCCTTTACCATGAAAATATAGGCTTATGCGGAACCATGCCTGAAGGCCCGATGCTACGACCGCCAGGTAGTCTCACCAGAATGTGCTGCACTCGCCCACCGGCTTTCTGAGCCTGTGCTTGCGGTCGTGACCAAAGTGGTGGCTGCGAAGGCTATCAGCGTATAAAGGTAGGGTGTGTCATACATCGTGAGGTGGCGGGAAGGCGAACTTATGGCGAGTATCAAATTGGTGAATGTAACCAAGTCTACAAGATTGCAACGTCCTTTTGGTATTCTAACTTCTATCCCGTAGTGCTCGCTGTAGTTTATTTCCGTCTACATTCACGCCTTGCCAGACTCCAGCACCTCCTTCACGCTGCGCTCACCATTAAGGACGCTCCGCACAACGCCAAGAGCGCGGCTAAAATCGGTAAACTCGATGTGCGGGATGCCTTCACGGCGGCAATATGCGGCGAGGTCGTTCTCCCCGTTATCCTTAATCTTGACGAAGAGCACGTCAGCGTGCTTGGCGGCAGACATGTCTGCAGAGGTTCACGGGATAATGAGGATGAGATCAGTCTAGACAGGGAGGAATACTAGGCACGTACCTGAGACTCCGTCACCGAAGAAAAACAGTGTGGGCGGGTTGGGTAGGCGGCGGTATGGAAGGATAGCCTGGGACTTGTCGTGCCCGAATCCACTGCAAAGTCTCGTGAGATTTCTGTTCATGGGACCAATACCATTCCACTGAAGCCTACCTAGTTGGGTGGCGGTACTTGATCTCCCAAGTGCCATCCGACTTGACTTCGACGTCGTTTGAGATGATCTCGATCTCCTTCGCGTCTTCCTCTCCGATGAGGTTGGAGAGGACTGCGCGGATTAAGGGTGCCATGCCGCTGTGTTGTGGTTAGTACTTCGGTGATTACGAGACGAAGTCAGGGAATGTGCGCGTCACAGTGCAGATAGAATATGCAGGAGAATGGCGACAGCACTTACCTAGAGACGATTATGACAGGGATATCGTTCTCCTTGCAATAGCGGTAGAAGTCTTTGAAGCCTGTATCGAGCTTGATGTCTGATTGATTGTAAGGACAGAATGAAGATGAGGAGGATGTCAGGAACGCACTCTTCTTCAGCACCTCCTTGCACTCCTCAAAAGTATGCCCATTCTTCACAACACTTTCCAGCATTTCCCGAAATGCATCCCTGTAATCCACAACGATCAGCGCCCATGGTACTTGTCTAGCAAGTCAAGACTACCTGAAGGTTATCCGTCCGGAGAGAATCTCTGTGTTACCGTCTCGTCGCTTCTCCTTTCCGAAACCCAAATTGTCCGTCATATCTACATCACGCAGCTGTCACCTCGCGGAGCATCTCCTGGCTCTGCGTAACATACAATCATTCGAATCATAGGTCGTTATAGTCCCGTCCCTGTGGACCGATCGTGTCAAAGCTTCGCGACCGGAGAACATTATACGTACCAGTCTGAAAGGACAACAAATTTCTTATCCTGGTGAAGAGGCGGGTAGGGGAGTGTGCTTTCCGGTACAGGCTCGGACATGGTGGCGGATGGAGAGAAGTAGCGGAATCGGCCTGGTGCCATCCCGTCCTCGGATCAACGGAGCGATTTGGCCACGTATTGACCCAATGATATTGACTTTGTTACATTGTTATTACAACACAATCAGCTAAGTACATAGTATAGTATCTGGCATTACTTTCATAGCCATAGGTAAGTCGTCTCGGCCATCACACTCGTTACATATAAGAAGACGCCATGAGATAATAGAGCGCGTACAGGAGCCATCCGAGGCTAGCTATCGTCGTGACCTGTAGATCAGGTGCGCCCAACCTGGTGCTTGCGCTGACCGAGGCAGGGCTGGTGGCGGGGGCATTGTCTCCATTAATCAGAGGTGCAGCAGCTCCAATCGTCTGGTTAACGCAGTCGATCATGTTTGTGTTCACCCAGCTGGGTAAGGGGACGTCTGACTGCGACGTGCCACTCGTATCCGCTAACGCTGCGGTGTCATTATATCCGTCCAGAGTCAAAACGATACTGCTCGCCCGGTAGTATTGAATTGCTTGTTCCGGTTTCGGCGGATAGGAACTTGAGCCGTTGTACGGAACAGGTGGTGGTGAGGTGGTGGTGGTTAAAAGGGAGGAGCAGTTCAGGATAGAGGAGAGGAGGGATACCACAGTGCTATTGTCCGCAATGATATGCAGAGTGGTGTTTCCAGAAAGTGAATGCACTGTCCCGTTGTACATGGGCCCTCCAGGACGGCTCGAATTATTTGGCTCGCCGTACTAGATTGTCAAGTGGATGAGTGAGCAGTACTCAGTTAACTGTGTAGACATTTTTACCTCGTTATCGTACAAGTACGGTGCGCCGTAGCCTATGCCGGCACCCCAGACGACCGGCCAAAAGTAAAACGGAAACCCACGACCGGCGACACCAGCTCCAACCACGCCAGGGTACCCACTTCCGTACGTCCTGAGCAAGAATCAGCCTGTTTCATCTAAATCTTCATAAGGGGCAGTACAACGTACCTCGTTCCATATACCTGAGACCTCGTTCCGCCCCCAGCAATCCTGCCAGCGAACGTCTCTCCCGCAGGGATCGTGATCGACTTCCCCCCTCCACTACCATACGCCATGGCAGAAGAGCTTCCTCCCGGTACCTTTCCTCCACCTAAAGGTACCGACTTCGCGCGCGGATTGGGAGATGATCCTACTCCGCCCCCGCTGGACGACGACCCTCCACCTGAACTCGACCCCTTTCCCCCGCCCGAACTCGTTCCTCCTCCACTCTTACCTCCTCCTCCTCCTCCTCCCCCTCTCCCATTCGTACCCCCACCACTCTTACTCCCTCCACCCCCACCGCCGCCTCCGCCTGCCCTTGGATATACAGTAGCTCGTCGCGGTTCAGAGATAAATGTGACGAACATGTTCAGTGCGAGTATAAACCCGAGAGTTAGATCACACCTATGCTGCAGTTATATGTTTTTCTTGAGGAGCCGCCAGTCTGCACTGCATTCGTGATGGCTGTTGAGGAAGCGGTGCAGACCGTATCACGGTGCCCGACTGCATCGCCCTCCAGGTTCGGGCACAGCCCTACATACGTCAGAATGCCGTAAGTGAAAAGAAAAGAGAACAAAATACCTATTGTTGTACGCTATCATCCAGAGAATTGGCAGCATCCCTGAGACGTACGCATCTCGCGCACTTCATTGAATGAAGACCAGCTGTAATAATTAGTACGCATCCCCATTACTCGATCGGGAAAGATTATGCGAATACTTCGGTACTTGGTGTCTCAGCCTGGGCCGGGTACTGCTTTCACGGCATGAGTCTGAAGCGGATGACATATTACCAAGCTATGCAGCCACCATGCAATGTTGGCCGTCGCCTACCATTGTAAAGAAGCTGTAAAGAAATCCGCTGTCCGCCATTGCTGTCTCTGCGCGAAGACAGGGACGAGCCTCTGTTTTTGCAGCGTGTGTAGACTCTACGGCTGCACCGGGATCATATTGAATGTACGAGGGGGCCTACAATAGGGAGGTCACAGAGTAATCGTATATATTGTACACACCTAATGCATAGAGGGCGTCGTACCGATATCATTACATAACACCTACAATGAAGGGGTATCCCGAAAAGTAAACGCAGAACTCACAGGTTCCGGCCAATAGTATCATATCCTGAAATATAGTGTCCATAGTATCCAGCCCAACGCGACGAATCCAATCATTTGCTGATTCGGAGCAGCCAACTGGGCATCCGCGCCGCTGATCAACGGTGCGGCCAGGCCAATCGTCTGGTTGACGCAGTCTAGGAAGGTCGCATCGACCCAGCTGGGCAGCGCGACGTCTTGCTGCGTAGTATCATTCCCGCCTGTGAGCACAGCGGTATCGTTGTATCCGTCGAGCGACAAAGCGATACTGCTCGCGCGATAATACTGCACGACTTGCTCAGGCCTCGGAGCACTGGGGTCGGTGTCATTGTACGGGACCGGGGCGGATATGCTTGAGGACAGCAGAGAGGAGCAGTTCGACTGGACTGAGGATACAAGGGAGAGGACAGTGGAGTTATCCGCGAGGACGTGCAGCGTGGTGTTCTGGCTTGCTGAAGGGAGAGTTGCTGCGAACATAGGTCCCCCAGGACGACTGGAGTTGTTGGGGTCGCCGTACTCGTGCGTGTGGAGGTAGGCAGCGCCGTAACCTAGTCCTCCACCCCAGGCCAAAGGCCAGAAGTAGAACGGAAACCCGAGACCAGCGACGCCGCGGCTGGCAACGCCGGGATATCCACTTCCATACGTTCTGATGGTAACGGCGTACTGCGGTCGTTACCAAGGTTCACATGCATGGAAAAGCACCTAAAGACGCACCTTGTACCGTAGACCTGAGCTCTCGTTCCCCCACCAGCAGTCCGACCAGAAAATAGCTGGCCAGACGGTATAGTGATCGACCTCCCTCCTCCAGCTCCATATGTCGAAGCACTTCTACTCCCGCTCGCTGCAGCCCCTCCTGCCAACGGAATAGTCGACTGTCTGCCTGAGTTGGACCCATCACCGCTGGACCCTCCGCTTCCTGACTTGCCTCCACTGCTACCGCCGCCGCCTCCGCCGCCTTTGCCCCCTCCACCACCACCCTTTCTCCGGTAGACATTGCGCTTGCTCGTTGAGATGAATGGCACGTACATCGAAATGGAGTCGTCCAGCGACGAGTGGGACTGTTAATATATAGAGTTCCGCCCTGCCGCGGTCTATGATGCAAAAGGGACAACGGAGAGCCAGTCTCTGACCTAACACCGCCTCACTCCCATGCTAGCGAATCATACACTGAGAAGCATGGCAGGTGACAAGCGCGAGCGGCACAGCTGCGGCATTTTGTAGCTACCGCTCGGTATATCGTCACAGCTTCGAGGGTGGCTGCATATGTTTTTTTCTATGGGCTGTGAAGGATGTCCGCTTCATTCTGCAAGTGCAATTTCTCCGAGCGCTTCTTATCAACAAGTGTTATCGACCATAGCCTCTCCGGAGAAGCCGGATGTAGGGCCTCGCAGTACGCATACGTGTGCACTGTCACCAATGGCCTGTGCATCGACGATATCTTGCATAGGGTATATATAACTATCAATTTTACAGGATGGACTAGGGTTTAGGACCAACGTCGACTGTGATCGACCTGGTGAAGCGGCTCCTGTGGTACTGCAATGTTACGCAAGTAACCGCTCCAGAGAGACATAGTCACACCGTCATGTGAAGTTTTGTCAGGTCCCGCACGTTCAAAGACCGTATACGGGAGGGCTGTGCGATAGACGCAGCGGACTACGTCGGCGACATCTTCCAAATCTCCGACCCTGATACAAGTGCGACCTGTGCTGGACAGCGTCATCCCGATTGGAAGGTTTGGATCTCATAGGAATTCCCGACAGCGACTATTTGTATGACTGCATGCTTTGACCCAGGAGTGCATGTCGGAGAAGGACGTACCCAGACACGGAGTAAGTTGCAGGTGCTGTGAAGATGCAAGGAGCCTCAAAATCTCGTGGCCTCATAGCTATGGCATGGCTTACCGAGGTGCAATTCGCAGCTCGGGCGTGAAAAGAGAATGCGGCAAAGGCATATGTCCGGTATTCTGAACCTAAATAAATGTGAGAGCAGTCGGTGGGCACCTTGTACGTTAATCACCATATGCTCAAGAGACACCAAGTGCATTGACCTCCGCAGTGGTAGTCGAACGGTCAACCTTGAGGGAAGCGTAAATAAGAGGACAGCAAGACAAAGGCTTGATGGTGTTTCATAAGGTAGAGAGAGATATCCAGTCGTACTCCGTATGAAGGAACACAGCAATGCAAGATGTAGGCTCCTGCGGAAGTTCACCTGCGCCTATGCTGCATATTGAAGTCACTGCTCTTCAGTACTGGGCATGTTACCGCGAACCTCAGCATGGACAGGAGATAGCAGAAGATTAGCTTGGCTATACGACGCGCTTTCCGGTCATAGTTATAGCGTTGCATTACCACCCATACCGCGAAACTCTCGGCGTTCGCATGCACTCGTCCTCGCGCTGGGAGTCCATATACGGAGGGCTCCGTTGAAGCCGCAAACAATCTTGAGGATTTGAGCCCATAAGATTCCGGTCAGACTACTAGCGTCGTCTGTCTCAGAGCACGAGAGCAAGGAAACATAGTTGCGCGGGAGTGAGCAGAACACAAGAAGAGAAGTCTTCCCGCGGGTCTGGCAGGAGACCAACGTCCTCACGGCTGTCTCCGTCTGATCCTCGCAGCACATCGCCCTCCGCCCAATACCGCCCAACCTCCAGTTGTGTTTGAACAATGTCCCTACCGCGGGGGAATTACGATCCTCGCCGTGTGTGTGTGAACCCATTCCCTAACCTCTCTCTTGACAAGCACAAGCGCGCTATCGGGGTGTACGTTGCCGGTGCTCTCGTGAGTTTACTAGTCCCATGAGGCCGAGCCAGTTTAACGTATATGAGCCAGTTTGCCCTTGCGAGCTGGCAATTTTGGGACGCCGCTATACTCTCAAGACATACTCCAGACCCTGAGGTTCACGTAACCTTCGTGGATTGGGTGCCAGGCATCTGCTCCGTGCTCGGGTTCATCATCGTCAACCTTATCGACAAAGACCGGATTAAAGGCGAAGATTCATTCAGCGGGGAGGGAGGAGCAGTGTGGAGGGCACGCTTGTTTTTGTTTATTGGGTTTGCGTTTATGGCGGGCGGACTTGCGGGCAGTATCGTGCGTCCATTCATTGCATCATTATTCGGCGTTCTCTGAAACAATATATGCGCATTGCTAGGCTCTGCACGTTCTGAAATATTACCTTCAGGAGTTTCCGGAGCAGTTCCTCTACTACGGGTACGCCAACATGTCGCAGAACGTATGCTTCATGCTCTCGGCGGTGATTCTATGGCTGGCGCAGAGTAGCAGCTCGGAGTACGAGTACAACCTAACGCTCTGAGTAAGTAGGTATGGAATAGTCAAACGTTGTAATTCTTGGTGTATATCTTGCTCAACGATTCAGGCAATCTTGCCTTGCTAGATATAATCTGTATGCGAAAATCGCAAATATTGGACGAACAATATTGAACGCACGCGATGGAAAACAGGCAGCTACGTCTTCCTGCTGCAACCATGCCAGCCAATGCAGTCTGGTCTATAGGGACCGATTTCAGCGGAAGACTCATCATTCCGATGGTATTGCCGCATATCCTCCATTCCGTCATTTTTTTGCATTGAATCCGAGCATGACAACCATTAACTTCTTATGACCTGCTTGAATGCATGCCTTTTGTCCCCAGATAATATGCGCCGATGTTCCTACACTACGAAGGACGACCCCGTGGCGATTTCCATGCACATGTACAGGAGCCAATATCTGCGTCGCAATATGCGGCATACTTAGTGGAATGACACACCAGACCTCGGGACCTTCTTGTATCTCACAAGTCTACTGCTGTCTGACTTTCTGTGGAGCTAACAAGAAGATGTGGCTGGTTGGACCGTCCACAGTTCATTCCCATACTCAGACCACCTCGGAGTCTACCCAGCTCGATAATAGCGGTCGTTTCTGTCGGTCTAGGTGCCGGGACCAGCATAGCTCACAGGTGTCAATTGTCGCTTGCAGATATAATCATGTTCTTTGACGACCACCAGCCGTGACAGGAATGGACAATATTGTAAGGTATACCATCCCGGTGTGACTACATTGACTGCTAAGGGACAACTCCACTGAACAGGATCAGCATTGACAAGCGCGAGTATAGTATCAGCTTCGATGGAATCGCAGGAATAATACCAACGTGGCGCTTTTACACGCATTTTTTGCCATATGGACTGCTTCACCGTCTGTGCATCCCTGGCTCGAAGCCCTTCGTAAGCGCACGTCCACCAAAGCAAAAGAGTACGTCCTTGCTCCTCATCCATACTACATACTCGATTCTAACTCTGCATCGCCAGCCAGTGGCAGCCACTCACCCTGAGCACTCGGATATCTCGCCCTGGCGGTAGGGCTTCTTATGATTATCTTCGAACTTAAGGAAGACCTTCATGATACCGCATGGCTTTGTGTGGCCCACCCCATCTCTTCACTAGAACAAGCTTCTGAGAGAGTGGGCGGCTGCATACGAACGCCATCTTTTGGCCTATATTGGCAGCAACTCTGAAGACGTCCCGGATGGACTCCTGAGGGTCCGCCAGATATAGGGCGTCGTCGCGGGAGACATATCTTTTCCGACAATATCCTCTGTTCATGGGGGACTAATGATTTTGGCAGCTGAGACTGGTCCCGCGCACTGTCCGCACTGTCCATCCCCCACTCCCGCTTTGAATGAGAAGGCGTATATTTTCATTGACAATGTCTTACAGCGACCGCGCTTATGCCCTCTGTAATCTGCGACGCATACACCTCTCTAAATGGTTCGGTTGGTGAACAACTTACTATAGACATTTCTGTAGGCAACACGCGAATGGCTTTATGGTCTAGTGGTAAGATACCTGCTTTGGGTTTTATCGCGTTGCAGGTGATCCCGGGTTCAATCCCCGGCGGAGCCCTTTTCCTAGTCCTAACACCCCGTATATATGGCTTCAAGTTATTTTTGGTTGTACGTTCTCGAGGAATGTCGCCAATACGAAACCCATCACCTCAGTTATCTGAGACAAACTGGTTTCTATATGGAGACGGGAGTGATGCATGAGAATCAATCGACGCCGACCCGGGATGTAAATTTGAAGCTTCCGTCACTCAGTACTGAGCTCAGCGCTCGATGCTCAGTAATCACCAGTGTATCATGCTTTGACTCTTGACTATAACCGTTACTCACTGGTTACTCACCTGTCGGACACGTTTTTGTACACCTTTTCGAAACACCTCCCGAGGTCGTGGCAGAGTCACCTCAAAGTGACATCATCAAACTGGCCTCGCAGCTCATGTCCAGGAATTTTACAAAACATCATGAACTCCTAGTTCGCAAGGCATTCACTACTATCAAGCCTCCCTCAGTTTTCTTCAGTACGTCCAGAGTAGCGGTTATGCCACCGAGAACGCAGGAGGTTCGAACTACCTCCTCTGTGGTCACCATGAACGACACCCCACTTAAGAACTGGCCGGCACCCACAGCAGCTTTGGAAGCAGCTCGCGTGTTCTTGAAGGAATGGTTAATGCTATTCTTTTGCCTGCGCAATATCATACTGAGTCTCACGACCCATCAGTGCAGCCGCTCAGCAGACCACCCTGCTCGTGCCTGACAAAGACGCAGACGGATTAAGCGGAGGGTGCATCATCTGGCGTACTTTACTCCTCCTTGGCCTAGAAAAGAAGCACCTACGCGTCCACTTTGTGGCCAAAGGCTCAAACGTGCACGATCCCGAAGAGAAGCTTCGCATGAAGGCTTATAATGCCAAATATGCCATAATCGTGGACCAAGGATCACAAGAGGGACCGCCCCTTGTTCCAGGCAACGATACGGATGAAGCTGTGAAGACGCTCTTGATTGATCACCATGAAAGCGACGAGTTTCTGGAGGATGCACTGGTCAGTGGAACACGACACATTCGAGTTACAGGCGAAACTGATGAGTACCCATGAACTTAGGTTCTCTCGGCTTGCAAGCACAAACCAGTGGCTACCTCTGCTATGCTTGCATACGAGCTTTGCCTCCCCTTGCATAAAGAAGTTGCCGATCAGTGCGATTATCTCTGTGCCATTGGGACTGTTGGGGACCTGGCAGCATCATTGTGGGAACCCCCTTTCTCAGATATGGAACTGTGTTTCAAACGCTATACGAAAAAGTCCATCAACGACGCTGTGAGCTTAGTGAACGCTCGTAAGCCTTATAACCTTCATTTTCCAACTCAAGTGCCAATGCCATGTATGTCGCAGCCCGTCGGACAGCTCTCTTCGATGTTGAATCTGCTTGGAAAGTAAGTGATGCATATTGCTAAGCGAAGAACGCGATATACAGACATTCTTTGAGGCTGTTGTATTCTCCAGATGCCCTGCCAACATAATAGCCACTGATTCTCAATATACGCCGCGGCTCTTGGCTGCACGTGCGGAGGTGAGCGCTGAAGTGGCAAGATGCGCACGTATGCCTCTCACATTCTCCGGAGATGGGAAGGTAGCACTAGTGCGCATATCAAGCCGAGCGCAAGTGCACAACGTACGTCATTCCGTACGGCTTTCCCAATGGGACTACTAGCTTAGCATAGAAACAGGTCATTGCCACGCGCTGGGCAGGAACTCTGAAGTCTCCGCGCTTACAAGTAGTCATGGTAGCAAACACTGGGTACATGCCGGGTATCGTGCATTTCTCCTGCCGCGTAACCCGCCAGGCTCGTGCCACCGCCGACGTCAACATCATCGATATGCTGAAATCGTACGCCGATAAGAAGCCAGGGTTACGAGAGAAAATGGGCTCGAACTTCGCCAGAGGTCATAAGCAGGCGAGCGGAGGCAAAGTGAAGGCCGAAGACTTCAAGAGTCTATGGAATGTTATGGCACAGAGGGAGCCGGTTACAGTGCCCTCGGAGCCGAGGAAATGGGTCAAGTAAATCTGACTGGATGGCTCATCGCACGGGAGGTGTAGAGCCTGAATGCTTATGCTTGGGCCACAACGGTGCAGTACCGTCCACTGCGTATATATTGTCTGAGCACATAACCTTGGGAAGCTCAATTATAATTCGCGGGTTTCGCATAAAACCCTATAAACCGTCATCATACGGAGGGAGACCCCATTGTTCGGGGACAAATGCTTCCAGAGACGATAGAGTCTGATCTGGCTTCTCAATCCCCTTCGGGTAAGGGAGCTTGAGTAGATTGGGATCAGGGACCCAGACGACTGTAGCAAGTATTTCACACTCAGTTAGAGAAGGCAGGAAAAGGACACACCCTTCATTCCAGCTCTCTTGCCGGACTGTACCCCAGGCAGAGCATCTTCGAAGACCACACCTTTCACGCTGATACGGCCGATCAGGGTTCTGTGCTCCGAAAATGCATTTTAGGGTCGTTTCGTGATCGCAACGGCAATGCGACTCTATTGCGCATGCGCTCACCGCTGACAGCTGCTTGGAAGGCGAGCGACAACTATACTGGCGACCCCGACTATTCACTCTGGCGGCGAGCTCGCAACTCTATTCCCCGCAGCGAGGCAGCACTCTCCCTATTCAGCGGGACTCAGTGCGTAACGATCTATTCTAGTCTTAGGAGCTATTCTTGAACTCGGCCACAACGACGCGTAGGCTTCGGCGTCCGGATCTTTCCGATCGAGTCAATGGCAACTCGGCACAACACAGCCCGGTCGGCTCCGAGGAGTCTAGGCCTGCGAGTCATTCTAGATCGGCCATCCCACTCAATGGCCCGCCTGTCATTCCCATCATTGTCTCTAACACCCATCGGGGCACATGCTCAGGGCGCCTGTACGCATGAACTCACCGCCTCCATCATCAGTTTCCGGCTCCCTCCGCGCGATGCATCACTCACCCGACCCACTTCCCCAATCGGCACAACCGCGCCCCTCTTCGGCAACTACGCCCGCCACTCAAGTTACTGTGGCACCGCCGCGTCGACGCAAGGTCTCGTATGGCGTGGCACGAGGACAAGACTCGTCGCGCGTTTCAAGCTAGGCTACGAGCGTACTCATGCAGGCACCGCGCCGCAAGGAGACGATAGGATTGGTAGGAGAGTTAGGTACAGGGCGGTTGGGGCGATGCACGCCTTGTGGACGAGCGCGCGATGCAGGAGATGGTTTGCGGAAGACGGTTTTCTCCTCATGTGCGACTGCGAGTAGTGTAGCGGCGACATTTGTACTTAAATCCTTTCTCTTTGTCTTGAAAATAAAAGTTACCTTCACCCTTCGTATCTCGTTCTTGGCGCAAGAGTTTCCTCTAGAGTATAAGGCTTTCGACGGTCTTCTGACTTCACCCAGAGTTTACACGAACTTGCCGACAGTGCGCACGACAAGTGAGTTCTTTCATTTCAAGTTTCTCTTAAGTCCGGCCTTGTGCGTCATCCATCTCGTTAATCGCGTTCGAGTTATCTCGAGTTTTTAGAAGCGTCGCGCATCGCACTGACGGCATTGTACACGTACACATGCCTCGATCGCATTGTGTAGGCGATCCCGAATCCGCTCCCTCCGAGACCGTGCAACAAGCGCGCGTTCTGCGACAGCTCGAGAAGTTATCGCAACAAGTGCGCACTGAGTGCGTTAGAATTGCATCGTCAAGCGGAGTACGATACAAGCGACTCCCGAAGTGTGCGTATCGAATTGAGACTGCCGCACGACTGCGACTGGTCTGCGCCAAACTACCTTTAGCCCCACCTATACGTCTTACCCTACCCTATCCCTCCGAACGTTTATCATACCCTTCGTCGCCCCGGACCTCGCAGCCATCTAGCACCAAGGGATTGGTGCTAGGCTTTGTGGTTGTTGTTCCCCTTTAGGTCTGTGCGGGTTTCGTTGCGTGTTAGTGCCTTTCAGTGCGCTCGGCGCGCTGCTCTGGAGTGACCTCATTGCCCTCACCTTTGCCAACATTCCTACCTAACATCTCTCTAGCAGCGACAATGAATCCGTCAGGAGCTGGTTTCCCATTAATCTTGCCGCCTCCTTTCACCTTCAGGATGTCATCATCGCCGCAAATGACCTTATTATTAAACATCCCGAAGATCTCTTGCTCCAGGTGGGACGTCTTCATTTGGAAGTTAGCCCACCGTGTACCGGTGGATATCGCTATCGGAACATTGTGCTTGTGGAGGTGCTTGATGAGACAGGCAATACCAGGTAGGGGAGGGACAGTAGGCCAGAGTAGATTCTGGAGAGCATCTCGCTTCTGAAGGTATTCAGGAATTGTAAGAGAGATGCCCGGAAAGAAAGATAGCAGGTGTGCAGCGGCCTCCTTCTCAGCTGGAGAGACATTGGGAGGACGTAAGCATGAATCACTGCTTGCGCAATTACCCAGGCTGAACTTACATTTACCCATGAGACCGGCTTTGATGTCCCAAGTCATTTGAACGCCATAGTCCGCAAGAATTTGGTCTTCGAATCCGGTCAGCACAGTTCCTTATGGTTAGTACTATGAGAGTGAGTGATACTTACTTGTCACTTCCGTGTATATGCGTTCAGAATCAATCATGAGTCCTTGAAAAAGAGACTCGTTATGCAAAGTTGCAATAGCCAGGCCATCATCGACATCTACCATCTAGGTTGAAAATGGCATACTCAATGCTAGATTGATTTGGCATGGCTGCAGATATTGGACCTAGGCGATAAATGTGAGCAGAGCAGTTCCGTCAAATACTGCAGCCTAGTGCAGCAGCTGTAGAACCTCCTTGTCGGACTTTGCCGGCACTGCTAGCAGGTTCGCGTCCGTGCCGCCATCCGGTCTTCAAGCGCCTCTTGTCAACGTTCAACCCTAACAATGATACGGGCTGTGCGATATATGTTTAGCTATGTACCAACAACAATAAAGGGCATCCTATATAGGATCCTCACTGCAGGAGACTTATTGCTGTCCAGTTCCCTGCCGTACGCACTTAACGTTGTGAGGCTCAGCTGCTCAGTCAACTCAATAGCTGGCACGCTCAGCTACAAGACTCGTCCATCTTCCAGGACAGCATCAGTGACTTCTACAAGCATGGCAGAAGTAGAGCATAGGGTCTCTGTCCGTTGAAAGGCACTAACACGCGACGAAACCCGCACAGACCTAAAGGGGAACAACAACCACAAAGCGTAGCACCAATCCCTTGGTGCTAGATGGCTGCGAGGTCCGGGGCGACGAAGGGTATGATAAACGTTTGGAGGGATAGGGTAGGGTAAGATGTATAGGTGGGGCTAAAGGTAGTTTGGTGCAGACCAGTCGCAGTCGTGCGGCAGTCTCAATTCGATACGCACACTTCGGGAGTCGCTTGTATCGTACTCCGCTTGACGATGCGATTCTAACGCACCCAGTGTGCTCTTGGTGCGATAACTTCTCGGGCTGTCGCGGAGCGCGTGCTTGTCGCACGGTCTCGGAGGGAGCGGGATCGGGGTCGCCTACACAATGCGATCGAGGCATGCGTACAATGCCGTCGGTGCGATGTGCGACGCTTCTAAAACTCGAGACAACTCGAACGCGGTTAACGAGACGGGCAGCGCACGAGGCCGGACTTAAGAGAAAACTTTGAAACGAAAGAGCTCACTTGTCGCGCGCGCTGTCGGAAGGTTGGCGCAAACTCTGGTTGAAGTCGGAAGACCGTCGAAAGCCTTATACTCTGGAGGAAACTCTTGCGCCGAGAACGAGATACGAAGGGTGAAGATAACTTGCATTTTCGAGACAAAGAGAAAGGGTTTAAGTACAAACGTCGCCGCTACACTACTCGCAGTCGCACATGAGGAGAAAACCGTCTTCCGCAAACCATCCTCTGCGTCGCGCGCTCATCCACAAGGCGCGCATCGCCCCAACCGCCCTGTACCTAACTTTTCCTACCAATCCTATCGTTTCCTCGCGGCGCGGTGCCTGCCTGAGTACATTCGTAGCCTAGCTTGAAACGCGCGATGAGTCTTGTCCTCGTGCCACGCCATACGAGACCTTGCGTCGACGCAGCGGTGCCACAGTAACTTGAGTGGCGGGCGTAGTTGCCGAAGAGTGGCACGGTTGTGCCGAAAGGGGTAGTGGGTCGGGCGAGTGATGTGTCGTGCGGAGGGAGCCGAAACCGATGATGGAGGCGGTGAGTTGATGCGTACGGGCGCCCTGTGCATGCGACCCGACGGGCGGCGAAGGCGATGATGGGAATGACAGGCGGGACATTGAGTGGGATGGTCAATCTAGAATGACTCGATGGCCTAGACTCCTCGGGACCGACCGGACTGTGTTGTGCCGAGTTGCCGTTGACTCGATCGGAAAGATCCGGAGGCCGAGGCTTACGCGTCATTGTGGCCGAGTCCAAGAATAGTCCCCGAGACCAGAATAGATCGGTTTGCATTGAGTCCTGCTGAATAGAGTGAGTGTCGCCGCGCTGCGGGGAATAGAGTCGCGAGCTCGCCGCCAGAGTGAATAGTCGGGGTCGCCAGTATAGTCATCACTCGCCTTCCAAGGAGCTGTCAGCGGCGAGCGAACGTGCAATAGAGTCGCAACGTCGCTGTGATCACGAAACAACCCTAAAACGCGTTTTCGGAGTGCAGAACCCTGATCGGCCGTATCACCTCCCCCGGACTTAAAATCGAACTGTCCTCAGTTCGCAGCGCCATCGCCTGCTCACTTTCCGCCCATCTTCTTCGCCTACGCCAGCCTCCGCCGCTTGTTCGACCATGTCCAACCAGGCCCGCCAGCTACCCAAGTCCATCCGCGCTTCGATCAGCGAGCTCGGCACCGCACTCAAGGCCGACCAGTTGGATGCTCGTGCGGTGCAGCACCGCCTGAGTCGCATGATTGTAAGTGTTCCGCCGCTTGTCGTCCTTCACGCTGACGCCTGTTTGATGTAGCCTGAGCCGACGTTGGGCGCGTCCGTCCTCGCCGCTGCTGAGTGGGAGTTCGCGCAGTCGAGCATCGAGTTCCTGCCAGAGGTGGTCGTGGACGTGCTCCGCCGCGCGCACCCGAACCTGCCGTGGGCCCTCGTCGACTCCGGCGTGGCTTCTGACGACGAGGTGGAGCTTCTCATCCCTCATTTGTCTGCGAAAAAGCCCGACGCGCCCGAATCGGAGGAGGATGTTGTTGACGAAGGTCGCAAGAAGGAAGGGAAAGGGAAGGAGGTGGAGGAAGGAAGTCGCGACGGCAAAGGCAAAGGTCCCGCAACAGGGGCAAAACATCGCCCGGGGCACATCATCGAGCCCGGCGAGCAGCTCTTTCCCCCGGTAAGCGCATTCGGTGGTTGTTTAGTCTGCGCTCGTATTGACTCTTGGGTAGTGTGAGCGCTGCCAAGCGAGGGGGACCATTTGTTGGTCGCGGGCTGGTGCGAAGCCCAACTCCTCGTGTCTCACGTGCAACTTTGCGCGCAAGGGGTGTTCCAACTCCGATGAGGGTGCGAAGAGTGCGGGTGCGAAGGATACGAAGAAGCAGGAGGCGGGCAGCGCGTGCAAGGAGAGCGCTTCTGGTAAGTGGTGTCCTTTTCACCGAGTCATGCAGTTACTGACGCTTGATCAAACAGGGGGTCGCGCGCCGTCGCCGACCGTCTTCATGGACGTGCCGCCCCGTCCCGAGTCTGAGCGGCAACGTCGCGCCGCCGAGGTCGAATACAAGGTTCGACGCCTGAAAGGGACTGCGGTCGACAACGCGCCGGGCCCATCTGGTTTGAAGGCTGGTGCCGGACCTGTGGTAGGTGCGCAAGGCGCTCGGAAGGACGCGGGAGAGAAGAGGGCCGCGCCGGGCGACGTCGAAAGTCATCCGAAGAAGGCCACACGTGTAGAGGGACCAGGTACGCCAATGCTGCTTGTTATGCTTAGTGCATCTGCTGACGCGCTTCAGTGCCGGGTACGCGGGTCTACGGTGCCGACGGGCGAGCGGAGCCCTTCGCGTTGTTGCGCGCTGGCAGTCCGCCTCTGCCCACCGCGACCAATGCCAGGTCCGCGCTTGACCACGTCGTCGACGTCGAGTTCCGCGCGACCAATCAAGAGGCGCGCCAGTCAAACACCGAGTACCACGTCAAGATGATCAGAGAGTGGATGGCCGCCCAGCAGAAGGAGAACGCATCCTTGCGCGCGCGCATCGAGCAGGTCCGTGGCGTTCTGGAGACCCGGATGTTAGAACTCGAGGAGGACCTGGGCGAAGGTACGTGCCGAGACTTGGGGGTGGTGACTTGGCAACTGACGCGCCCTTCGCAGAGATCAGCGAGGCCGCCAAGGCGATCGAGGCGAACCGCACGCACCTGCAGGAGCTCGAGTCCGCAGTGCAGCCACTGTCGCTTGTGGGCCAGGGTCCTTCGCAGACTCTGCACTCCGGGACGAGCCTGATTCGTCGCCCGCGGTCGGAGCGTCGCGCGAGGTCGCACAATAGCAGCGCAATTGCGGCGGAGTTCGAGCGCGACGAGGATGCGGAGGCGGAGAGTGACGGGGAGGAGGATGAGGCGAGCGCGCGCTGCATGGGGAAGGAAGCGCATATCGGCCCAAAGGGCCCTGCGGAGGAGAGGGACAACGCGCCCGCTGGCGCGCTCTAGATAAAACGGTTTCGCATACTTGTACATAGAAAAAAATGTTGCAGACCGAATCAAATGAAATCTGAACTTGTCTGCTCTCGCGCAAAATGGAAGGAATGTCTGTTAAATATATGATGTCGCAAGCCTCAAAGTCAAACATAGCGGATCTGGAACGCGAAGAGAAACATCGAAAAATGAAAAAAAATGTATGTGCGCACAGGTTGGACAGTGGTCCCCTCCCCCGGACTTGAAAATGGAACTGTCCCCAGTTCTGACCGAGTCGAGGGAGGGCTTGCACAGCGAACGATATAGCCGGAGTTGCGTCTGGCATGATAGAGGTACAAACGTAAATAACATATGAACAACACCAAACAAACAAAGGAAGAAAAACATAGCGGAGAGACTTATTCGTCTGGTTCGAGCGCGTCTTCGTCGCCGTGGTCATCGCGCTCTGCCATGCGCTGAACTTGAGCGGCGCCGACATCGGTGAAATCTTCGGGCAGCGGAATAGTCTTGCGCGCTAAGTAGGGGATGACGTGGAAGGCGGCGGTAGGCCTGTCGAAGAGAGTGCCGTCGAGCTCGGCGAGGATGTATCGCCGCCGTGATTGTGCGACACGACGATGAGCGGGCCTAGGTAGCGCACGCGCATCTTGCGGTTGAGGGACTTCTCGATTGCTGTGTTCTGCATGAGTATGAGGTCGCCGCGCTTGAAGTTGAAATTGCGTATGGTGTGGGAATGCTCGCGCTCGAATCGCTTGGCTGCTTCTATGCGATGTTGGAGGATGCGGGAGTGGAGGCGTTCAACTTGATCGTCACGCTTCTGCAGAGCGATTGCGCGCCGAGCAATGAGATCGGTGGAGGATAGGAGGGAGTCGGGCAGTGGTTGGAGATAGGTCGCCTCGATGATGTCCAGTGGAATTAGGGGATGCGCGCCAGTCACAGCGAAGTAGGGGGAACACCCCATACGCCGTCTGATCGTAATGCGCTCCGACCACAAGACTGAATGGAATACCTGGGACCAGCGCTTCGTGTCGCCGTCTGCCGCTTTGAATAGAGCTTGTCGGACGTCGAAATGAGGGTGCTCGACGACGCCGTTGGCGCGCGAGTTGTAGCCACTGATGCGAATGTGGCGGATGCCAAACTTCTTCGATAGGTAGTCCATCGCGGCTATGAAAGGCTTGCCGTTGTCCGTGACTATCTCCGCGAGTCCACCCCAGCGGCAGAGGATGTCTTCGTAAAGCCAGTCGCCGATCGCATGGGCGTTCTCGGCACGTAACTTCTTCGCTTCGGGGTAGAATGTGAGGACGCAGCATGCCTGGACGATGTAATGGAAGCCGCCCGACGGTGGTAGGTGCATGGTGTCGATGTGGACCTTGGAGAATAACGGCGCGGGTGTCGCAACGGTAGGAGGAATGAGGACGAGGCGTGACTGCCGCTGCTGGCAGAGGTGGCAGCTCTTGACGTACCAAGCGGCGTCTTGCACACAGAAAGGCCACCAGAAGCGTTCGAGGAGGAGCGCCTTGGTTGCAAAGATCCCGCGATGTCTGACGCGATCATGACATGCGCGCAGAGCCTCTAGTCGCGAGTCTGGAAGGAGCACTAGTTGGTGCGCACCTTGCGCGTTCTTCTTCCACAATCGCCCGCGAGTCGTGGGCCCTAAAAATATACACAAAGTACCACAACTGTGGTAAACTGATATACACCACTTTAGTCTTCCCAATATAATCGATAAATTCAATATATGGGTTTTAGACGAATCATATGGTACACATATATGCGTTTTAGATCAGTGGTTATATTTGTATGGAGGTACTACATGTTGCCATCATATTGTACAGCCTGTACTGGCTATTGCAGTACATTTATTATTTGTTTGTAAAATTTGTGGTGAGTTTATTGTGAATATATGTTCCGATCAGCCGGGTTATATGGGTCTTGTACATTTGTTCAATAGATTTATACATCAGATATACAGAAGACAGTCAAATTATGTCGACTTTATGAGCACTACTCAGGAGGATTATACACAGGCTGTGAGTGGTCCAGTGAAAATATACCTCAATGATAAGGGCAGTACCTTGAATTATACCAGGATTGTACAGACAGCACCTCGGAATATACCCATGTTGTGCGGGATCTGGTCCGAATATATTGGAATTGTACGGGCAGCACCTCGGAATATACCCAGGTTGTGCAGGATCTGGTCCGAATATACCAGCCTTGTATGGGAAGCACCTTGGAATATATTGGAATTGTATGGGCAGCACCTCAGAATATACCCAGGTTGTGCGGGATCTGGTCCAAATATATTGGAATTGTATGGGCAGCACCTCGGAATATACCCAGGTTGTGCGGGATCTGGTCCGAATATACCAGCCTTGTGTCTCCCTGACAGCCAATTATGTATGGACTTCTGTGAGCCAGTGCAGCTTTTAAATAATCCTTATATTCAACCAATGCTTGTAATATTGGTCCTTCAATGAGCAAGAAGGGACACACAAAGCACATTCAAGAATCGTGCTAGACAATATATTTACATACATCAGTCATCCAAGTCTATATAGTCATTGTTGAGGTGTTCGGTCTCGGAGTCATCGTGATGAGGCTCTTCGCCATCCACCGTTGATGACTCGCAGTCTGATGTGGCCACTGCACCTGGGGTGTCGCAGGCGGCTTGACCACGTGAGATGTGCCCCTCCCCCCACTTGGGGAACACTTTGTTCGCCTTGAGAACGGGGAGCCAGTGGCTCGCAAACTGCACCGCGAGCCCATCCATGACCCCTGCCTGCTTGAAGGCATAGGCAGCAAGGCCATGCTGCACATCTTGAGGCACACCAGTGTCTACTCTACGGTAAGCTTGACTACGCCACCAATTGGCCTTCCACTCCAGGTAGGCCACAGCCCTCCTCATCTCCTCCTCAAGCAGTTGGACCTCCTCCCGCCAGCGCTGCGCCCGAGCCCTTGACTTCGCCCACTCTACTCTAAGGCCCTCGTGGTATCCTGCATCACTCCCCTCCTCGCCAACCCCACCTCCGTTACTGCCAACATGCCATATCCACGACATCTCGTACCGACCCTTGCTGACATCCTCCTCACCCCTTCCAGGTCCAGTGATATCCTGATCTTCAAGAGGTAGGAGTGTCCGGGTCCAGGACCGTGAGTGCACAGCGAGCAGCGCGATAACGCTCGGCAGCACGCCTAGTCTTCTGATTGAACCGATTGTATAGAGCCCTGAGGCGCGTATTGGCTCTCTGCCCTGTACCGGAGACGTTCCGCTTCTTGAACTCCGTTAGGCCTTGAAGTACCCGTCGTTGTCGCCGTATCTCGGATAGGCTGTCATGAGCCTGAGCAAGCCGGAGGCGCAGCTCCTTCGCGTCGAGCTGATAAGGCAGTGTCGTGCGAAGGGACCTTGGTAGGCCGGATGGGAGGTGAAGGGGCATGGTCTCACTGCGGGCACGAGTCGCGTTGTCGTCCTCGTCGTCCTCGTCGTCCTCCGGGATGTTGTTGCCATCGTCGGCAAGCCCGGTCAGCCCATCTAAGAACTGTGCAGCCACACATGGCATGTAGAGAGCCTGGATACTCCGCCACATGCCGACGCGACGCCGTAACGAGGACCTCTTGTCTTGGAGGTCCGCCTTCTCCTTCGCGGTGAGTGGTGCCTTGAGATTCGCAATGTGTAGTCGAATATGCCGCCTGAACAATGTGGTAAGCAAGAACCGTGATGGTGAAAAGAAAGATGCTTACTGTTCTTCTTCTAATTCCAGTCCGCTGTGCAAGAACTGGCTGGCGGTCATCTTGTGTTGCGGCGCCCTCCTGCGAGATGAGTCCGAGGCTTGTTCTTCCAGTGACAGTTGAAGGCGTACTGAGTGCAGTGTTGTACCTATAGCTGGTCATAACAGTAGCCGATCGAAGCACAAGGCAACCACTTACCAGACATATCCTCTGCGTAGGGGTTAGGGTTCCGCTTGTCCTTCTCCCACCGAAGCACCATCTTCTCCCATTTACGTAGGGTAGCATCCGGGAATGTCGCGGAGAAGCGTACAAAGAGGTCTTCATGTTTCTTGGAGAGGCGGACGGCTTCGAGGTACTTCTTGCGGAAGGAGACACCTAAGACGACGATCAGAATCATGAAGCAATGT